>OU342542.1:12400000-13000000 GCA_910589475.2 Bembecia ichneumoniformis | reverse complement strand
ACAATTTGAAGGTGTTAGAAAGAATAAAATATTGCTGCATTTTGTGATCCATCTATAGGTACAGACTAATACAACATCTTTGGTCGTAACTGTTGAGATATGTTTTTAGTCTGTGTACACGTACTATTTTTTTTATTTATTTGACATTGACATTGAAATAGGGAGAGATTGTTATACCTGTGGATTGTTACATTTTATTTATAATATTTTTTTGTTGTGTGTTGTTGTGAGCTTGTGAGTGACTGATTTAATAATAATAATATAAATAAAACGAAATAAAAGATATGGGCATTTAGAAATATAAGGATTTTTAAAGTTGTTAAATAAAAAAGGGGCATCTATTTTAGCTGAGTGAGGGAGATTGATTGTGAGAAGAATGAGCTTTAGCGGGGATACAGCCGCCGCGACGGCCAAGTTCGACAATATGAAGCAACAAGAGGCTATATTCAATGACCTGATGCAGGAATGCAAGTATTCCGCGCCCGGTGCAAGACTTTCGGCAAGGTTAAGGACTTCGCTCGAGAGGTAAGTTTCATTCATTCGCTGTATTGTAATTGTTGATTTGCTCACAACACAACTGCGCGAGATGTCTCACTTGTCCAACTTTTGTGAATCAATGAATCATTTTTCGTGCAGTCATATAAAATCAAAAGCATCTGTTCTCTTTAACAAACATTAAATACTAGCCGAGCCATTAATACTAGCTTCGTACGCGCGGTGTTCGGTATAGCGCGTAACTTTTTTTCTTAGTAAACAGATTGGAATCAAACAAAACTAAATGTTACGGGAAGCTTGCTATAATACATCAGTGAAAACCGTATTCAAATCGATTTAGCCGTTTCTGAGATTAGCATGCACAAGTGGACAAAAATTCTAAGAACTATTTTTTTGATCTGTAACATAAGTACAATGTGTACAAATTGTTTGAACGGAAGGAGCCTTGGAAATTGTAGAAGTATTAACAAAATCATAACAGAAATAATGTTACACAATTGGCAAGGACATTTTATTGTTGTGATTGTGAAATTGTGAAAATGGATGAATTTGGTTACCAGTTAAAATATATGGAATTAACTTAAAAGTTATAAAAGTTATTTATTTTTTGAGCCAAATCTGAAGTATCATACAACATTTATTGAACACTCCTAGTGGCAAAATTTGCAGTTGTGATGAAAGCGAGTGATAAATCTTGGTTAAATTTCCTGCTGATACTTAAAATAGTGTTACTAACTTATAGGATAAATTTGTTTTCATGCCAAAAATTCTGATCTGATGCTAATTTTTAATGTTCATTAAAAGTTAATTTTTTAACTGTCAAAAGTCTTCATTATGCGCCTTATTTGATGCTAGAAACAATTTTCATAGCTAATGGAGGATTTATTTTGACATTTCATTAGTTATTTTTAATGGGCCGTATACATGCCATTATCGGGCCCATTAAGGTTTTTTTTTGTTTGAGTAAATACAATCACCTCACCAATGTAAGTTCAGTTTTTCTTGAGATATACATGTGGAATATTGTTATAATTTCCTATTTTAAATAAGGAAGAATTAATTCTGTTTATATTTAATTAAATATAGTCACTTCACGAATATAAGTTCAGTTTTTCTTAATATAGGTAATTGACATGTGGAATATTGATATAATTTCCTGTTTTATAAATAACTATATAATAATAATAAACTATATGATAACCTAGTTATTATAGTTTTATAATAACTAGGTGGTGCCCGCGGCTTCGCACGCATAAATATATGAGCAATGTAACGCCTAACATCTTTATTGCAGTTTGCCAGGGCGTTAAGTGATCCCTCGGGAACAGAACTTTTTTCTGGATGAAAGGTATTCTATATCCTTTCCTGCATCCCTGACAACGTGTATACAAAATTTCATGATGATCGGTTCAGCAGTTTAGGCATGTAAAGGTAACAGACAGACAGACAGAGTAACTTTCACATTTATAATATTATAATAGTATGAATAAAGAAACAATTTAAATAAGTTTTTTAATTAATTTTTAATTATTTATTATTAATTTTTATTATTTACAAAAAAAAATGCACTAAAACACAATAATATTTTACATAAGCTCTCTAAGATGTAAATACATTTATTTATTTATTTATTTATTTATTTACACACCAACAGCTTAACATAGTTATAATTTCATAATTAACTTAAAGTACTATAAGATTTATAATGTAAGCCAATTACAGGCGTGAACAACATTTACAGTTTGACGTTGCATTAACACAAGTTACATACACAATACACAGAAAGAAATGTAAGTTCAGTTTTTCTTAAAATGAACTTACATTGGTGAGGTGATTGTATTTATTTATTTTTATTAATGTGAATTAATGATTTTGCTATGCTGTTGGATTTAGATTGAAATAAAATAATATAGAATTGAGTTTTATTAAATGCTATCTATAATTTATCTTTAAAAAAATCGTCAATAGAATAATAGTTGTTAGTTCGTCACATAATTAAGCTTGAAAAATCTGAGGTCAGTAATGTGGGCTGGTACCTTTAAAAACGCTCCTCCTGTGACCACAGCTTTATGCTTTGCTATGCGCTTGCTATTAATGCTGACCGACAAGTAGGTTGCACGTCAGCAAATTTTGCACACACCTCCACACCTTTTAAACACCATAATTTTAATGAAAATTATTTATGATGTAATTTAATTTTACCTTTTTTTTTAAATTTTCCCCTGGCCTGTCACTATCACCATCATGCAATTTATCACTTCGGTGCGGTGTCACCAATTTTGAGCGGCAAACACAAAATGTCAGAGCCCGAGTGGTGTACGATTCGATCCGGGTCATCAAAGCGACATTATCTGGTTTGAGTAAAAGATCACACAATATTTGAGGAAAGGGTTTTAATTGGTTTCATGCTTACTAAAATTTTGTAAACAGTTAGGAAGTGAAAATAAATTTATACTGTTAGTCTTCACGAATATAAACATCATTCATTTGGAAGGGCACTAAAATAGTATCTACGTATAATGGAGCATATAAAAAATTGGGCACCACTATCCCAGTGGTGGCGTCCGTCGTCACAGCGATGAAGATGTCAGCCGTTATTTAGGTAATTATATTTTGCATTTTTCAATGCAGAAGAAGCTTCATTTTTTTGTACATTTCCATATTGTTAACAAAAAATTTGAAAGTGTTTGATTTTCTCTCTGTAGAAAAAGGATTGTGAACTCGCTACAATCCTTTGTCCATTGCCTATCTTCTCCATAGAGCATCTTTTTCTTTGTCTTCACCGACCATTTGTTTTTCTCACTTCTTAGTGTATGTGCAATTGTGCAATCCATTTCCACTTTTAATTTATTCACTGTGTATATCTTTTCTTGTTGTTACTTTTGTCTAATTTTGTTTTTAGATTTTATTTTAAGGCTTTCATGTATTTTCCAGTTCGAGCCCATGCTTGTTCACACTAGGTGTTTTTCATAACCTTGAGTGACACCCTTTTCCGAGAGCTGCATATTCGATTTTCAATTTCTTTCTGTGTTTGATCTTCTGGTGAAATGATTTGGCCTCGGTATTGATAACTGTCCACATATTGTATAAAGTTCCCGTTGACTTGTATAGGTACTCGCAGTCGGTTAGTCATTAATTTTGTTTTCTCAGCATTCATTGTGAGTCCCACTAGTTTACTTCTCTTTGCTAGTTGCCGCACAATGCGTCGCCCTCTCTTGACACCCTTTTTAATTTCAAATTCCTTTCCAATTCTTTCAGTCTACCTTTGCTGTGGAGTTCCTGTAGATTTTTTGAATTATTATTATGTACTTGTGTGGTTCACCCGATATAAAATTTTTACATTGCCTTTTACTTTGTTCGACAACTTAAAATTTACGAATGTGAAATGCGTTAGTAGTGAGAAGCATTATGCAAAAAGCACTAAAACATTCAATACAAGCGAGTTATAATTAAAATTATAAACTTTCTTTGAGCACCAACACACTATATCTGCTGTAAGTTGCCAAGGAGTTGGATTCCCGCATACCTGTAGAAGTTAGTGAAATCCCTCCATCAAGGACGTACGGCCTGTATATGGCCACCACGCTGGCCTAGTGCGGCTTGGTAGACTTCCCATGCCTTAGAATTTCTTCTTTGAAGTATGCACGTTTCCTCACGATGTTTTTCTTTACCGTAAATGCACTTAATTTTTTTTTTAGAGAAAAATTAACCCACTGGTATATGGAATGACCGGGGATCGAACTCGGAACTCTCGACATGATAGGTCGCGTCTTTCACAGTTAAAAAAAGACAAATGAAGAATAGTTTGTCTCCCAGTGGTAGAGCTTGTAAGAAATAAATCCGAATTTGAAAAGCTTTATGAGATTATTTGAGGGCACCCAACGACAGATTGGCGCCGGAAGCGCGGCGGGCGGTGTGCGCGCGCACGCGGGACGGTTGCGCGCCGTTGTTCGTGGCGTGCAAGCGAGGCAACGTGGAGGTGGTGGAGTACCTGGTGCACGTTTGCGATGCGGCCTTGGAGCAGCGCGGCGTGTACGAGGTGCCCGACGATCGCTCCGTGCACTCCGTCACGCCGCTGTGGTGCGCCGCCGTGGCCGGCCGCCTGGCCGTGCTGCGCGTGCTGGCCGACGCCGGCGCCGACCTCGACGCCGGTTCCGACTCGGGCTCCACGCCCGTGCGCTCCGCCTGTTTCATGACGCACGTGGACGTGGTGCGCTTCCTCGTGGAGCGCGGCGCCGACATCCACCGGCCCAACCACAACGGGGGCACGTGCCTCATTAACTCGGTGCAGTCGGTGCGCCTCTGCGCCTTCCTGCTGGAGCACGGCGCGGCAGTGGACGCGTGCGACATGCAGCTGAAGACGGCGCTGCATTACGCCATCCAGGAGCACCGCGTGGAGACGGCGCGGCTACTGCTGGAGCGCGGCGCCGATCCGCACCTGCGATCGCGCGCCGGCGACGATGCGCTGCGCACGGCGTGCCTCAAGGGCGCGGCGCACGCGCTGGCACTGCTGGCGTCGCGCGTGCGCTACCCGGTGGCGCAGCTGGCCGACGCGTACGAGCTGCTGGGCGCCACGCAGCTGGACGAGTTCAACGACGTGGGCGCGGCGCTAGCGGCGTGGCGGCGCGCGACGGCCCTGCGCCACGCCGAGGGCTACGTGCCGAAGCGGCCGCTGCGGCCGCCGCAGGAGGCGCTGGGCGGGGCGCGCGAGTGGCGCTCGGCCGCCGAGCTGGAGGCGCTCGCGTTGGACGTGGACGCGCTGCGCACGCAGGCGCTGCTGGTGGCGGAGCGCGTGCTGGGCCCCGAGCACAAGGACACGGTGTTTCGTCTCATGTACCGCGGCGCGGCCTACGCCGACGCCTTCCGCTACCAGCGCTGCATCGACCTCTGGACGTGGGCGCTGCAGCTGCGCGTCGAGAGGGACTCGCTGCTCTTCACGGGTTCGTATCGATACATCCAGTAGCAATGCAATCGAAACCTTCTTTTACTCATCAGTTGTAAGGCAGATCGCCGATAATCTAATCAATTACATTAATATCCGAGTTACAATGCAAAACCTGATGCTGCACATGTTGGTTCAGCGTCTTGGGAAACTATGTTTCGAATCACATTTAAGCCACCAGTATAAGTCTTCCTAACCAATCATATCCGCACTTACTGTCCGCCAAATCACAAAATATCCGAAAGCATGTTTAAGCACTACTTTGAAACCCTCGGAAATCGCTTTATTGATGGGGAGTGACTTTAAGCGCAACACACAAATACTGGGGGTCACGTAATAGCCGTGCTAGAGGTCGGCAATTGAAAGAGTGCGTGGATAAACTACACATGCAAAATATTGTTATTGGTGAAGCCAACTACTGATCCGAAAAACGTCACTTGCTAAGAGTATGGCATCAAACACAGCTCCCTCGAGCCATAACAATACTAAAAGCTTCTGCTAAGGTATAGATGATTGATACCATCAAAAATATGAGCCCAAAAATTAAAAAAATAATTTATAGAATTTTTGTCTGTCTGTACGTTTGTGCACGCTTATTTCTGAAACGGCTTAACCAATTTGAATGCGGTTTTCACTGATGGATTGTAGCTCGTTCTACATAAAATAGGAATTGGTGTGCCGCAAGGTTCTGTGCTAGGCCCAGTTCTTTATAATATATTTATATCTGACCTACGATTTAACTATTGCAACATAGATGCAACACGATGTAGCATTCTTGGCAGGTAACGAGAGCCCTAAAGCTACCAGTGACAAATTGCAGAATCGGCTAAACGCAATGGCTTTAGAAATCGTCGAAATGTAGGCTGCAGCCTCTACTGAAATCATCCGAGTCATTATATCTGTTAATGGATTGATCCTGCTAAACCAACCCCACTGAACCTTAACGAATAGCGTTCTACGGCAGTTCCTTCCCCACCCAGATGCAAAAGACGGTGATGCTTGTTACGGCCAGAATCATACGTCAGTTCCCGTTCTTGTCACTCTGAACCCTGACCGACTGTATCTGTCGAGGATCTCACTTATTTTGGTTTTTGGAGGGAGAGAATAGTAAAGTTAAGATTGATAATAATAATTTTTATGTGCAATAACTATGGATGTTTAATTATTTTTGTCAAACATGCTCGGAAATGTAGGCATTCTTGTACTAAAAACAAGCCACGAAGTTTGTAATTCTTGGCTCATGCATTTCTTTCTCGGCCTAGGCCAAGAATGTTGTATGAAAATTCACTCCTGGCCGCCGCTCAGCCCGATGAAACCCGAAGTTTCACGAGTCTTCACGAACGCGCCCGCCGCTATCACAGGCGTAGTAGGCGGGGGCGTATGGCGGTTTCCTTTGCACTCATTGAAAATAAAAAATAAAAAAGGCGGGAAAGCAGACTTGTTTCAGTACCTACCTAAATATTTATTGCTTTTAGTAAACACTAGATGAAAACCACTAGATGACACCCGTGTAATGTGACTCATAATATGTACAAATGTAGGTACAAAATGTAGGTAGATATTTCTGTAGTTATCGCTTCTCAAGGAATATTAAAGGCAAAATGGACACTTTGTTTTTAAAATGAATGGTGCGACGACGTATTGAGTGGCGAGGCGAATGTGCGCTAGTATGAATGAAACGGAACGTTTATTAACCACTCAAGATGTCACAGGTGTCAGTGAGTGACGTTTCGCTAGAGTGGCCAATATGGCGACTGCGATTTGTCTGTCAGCACCATTAGAATTTAACAAAATACTTGACAATATATTGCTAGTCCCCGTAAGTGGCAGCGTTGCCGAGACAAAACTACATATTTTCTCTCACTCGTTGATACTTGATAAGTGCGATGCGCATGCGTTGCGATAGTAGTGGGAGTAGTGGGAGAAGCCCAGCCTATAATGTAGTTCTCGGACATGCGCACAACGTTCGAAGTCTTCATGAGGGAGACAGACATATATATGTCTCGAAATCTTTATTTTTTTATTCAGGTAAGGTTTCAATCGAGTCTACCGTACCCCTTGACGAAATTATTAATATAGATTTGAGTTTGTTTTATTATTGAGAAAAGCACTATACCAGCCTCGACCGGAATGAGGATTGCCGGACCTTCACTTCCTGGACTCTGCAGTAATGTACTATACCATACCAATGACATTTTGTTATTGTTCCAACATGAGCAATCGACAATGCTGAGTTAAGATTTTTTAATCCTCTTTTCATCTCAGTCTGTCACGTATGGCGTTAAGAGGACAATAAAATTATAGATAGATATATATTATCTTGGATCACTCGTGGCCATAGAGAATTAAAAAAAAACTCTTTTTTAATGGTACAGACTTTTTAATCGTAAACATTTTCCACAAGCCACAAGTGAAAGTACAAATGAACACAATGAAGAGGTTTCCAGAGACATGTCAGGCGGCGTGTGCGCTTACGCGGCTGCTGGTGGACGCGGCGTGCGGGCGGCTGGAACGCGCGCGCGATCTGCCGCGGCACCGGGACGCAGTGCGCGCGTTGCGGCTGCTGGGCGCGCGGCTGGCGGATACGAGGCGCGCGCTCGACGTGCGGCCCGTGCACCGCAAGCAGGCCGACGCGTTCGACCGCGCGCTGCGCTGCGTGGCGCACCTGGTGCTGGTGGCGGACGCCGCGGCGCGCACGCCGCAGGAGCGCCGCGACACGCGCGCTGCAGTGCGCGCCGTGGTCGCGGCTGACGTGCGCAGTGCCACCACGGGCGACTCACTGCTGCATCTGAGCGCCTCTCGGCTCACCGTCGTGCGCTCCACCTACCTGGCGGAGGATGCGCCGGCCGCCGCCGTGTTCCCCAGCGCGGCTGCGGTGCGCCTGCTGCTGCGTTGCGGCGCGTGTCCGCGCGCGCGTAACGAGGCGCGCTGCACGCCGCTGCACGTGGCCGCCGTGCCCTATAACTTCTCCGAGGAGCTGGTCGACGCGTTGCTCGAGGGCGGCGCGCACCTCGACCAGCCGAACCGCGCCGGGGAGACGGCGGCCGACCGCCTGGCGCAAAGCCGCGTCTCGCGTCTGCGCCCGCTGCGCTACGTAACGCTCGCGTGTCTGGCGGCACGCGCGTTGGCGACGGTCCGCCCGGACGCCGCGCGCTCTCTGCCTCCGGACGCGCTGCCGCCGTCGCTGCGCGACTTTCTCGCGCTGCACACGCCCGACCCGGATGCCGCCTCGCAGTGAACGGTGAGCACTCGTTACCCGACGCGCAAGACGAGCAACGCAACGGCCAGCGGCAGCGAGAGACGCGCGTTAACCGCGATGCCGTCGGCTGCGTTCGCTCGCCGTCCCGCCGCTCGATTGTGTCGGTCTACGACGAATATTCGTCCGCCCATACCTGTCCACGTCGATGTCATTTGAGCGTCCTCTCTTTGTGCAATAATCAACTATTATTATAGAGAGAGTATCTCCAGAACCATATTTACATCAAATGAATTGTCGGTATTGCGCTCATCAGTTTATCCTCAGTTAACGTATTCCTTACATAACAAAGAAACAGTAATAAAACTGTATGGTGGCTGTTTACCAAGATTCTACACGTTAAAAGGGGAGAGTATTGAGAGATCTTCGCTCAGGAGGCCCGATTCCCCTCTATGAATTGAGCAACTTGTAGTAGAGGATGCCCACATGAAGGTTGAGATTAGTTCCTGTATCGTACTAACAAGATTAAGTTCCATACATTTGTGTGATCGTCTAACGAATGAATAACTATGTTCGAGATACAGTAATCTCAAGTTATGGAGGGAAAATATGTACTGAAATGGCAATGAGGGACTCATTGATTATTTCGACGTATAGAGGGTGGAGATTCCGAGTAATGGAGGTTTTCGACTTTCGACAGATCTCAAATATTGTAGTAACACAAAGTATAAAATGTTATAATACAATCCTAATATTTATCACTATCCTAGCGGGCCGATGCTGCGTCGACTTACCCGCGTGCGTGAAGGAGTGGTAGTAGACGAGGTCCGGCCACGAGGTGTTGGGGGCCACCGCCAGCTCGGCGGGAGAACCCTCGCAGCTCCATCGCAACGAGCGGTTGAACGCGCGGAAAGACTCGAAGTCCTCGTCGGGCCGGTGGCCTGTCGCACGCCGCCCGATGCAGAGGCCGCCGGCGGCCGTCGGCGATAGGCGGCCGCGGCGCGTGTAGTGCACGCCGGCGAGCACGCGCGTCGCGCGTTGCGCGCGTTCATCGAGCCGTTCGAGGCCGCCACGCGGCTCCTCCGTCACCACGAGCGGGTGGTACTCTTGCGCCGAGTGCGGGTCGTTGCCGCCGCTCACCCTGAAGGAGTAGTGCAGCCCGCGCCGCAGCTGCAGGTCGGGCGCCAGCTGGCCGTTGACGTACCACGCCAGCGAAGGCGCCGCGGACGCCCACGGCCTCCCGGCCACACCGCGCCTTCCGCCGGCCGGCCCCACCTTGAAGTCGAAGACGCGCAGGGCCGGGTCGAACAGCTCGGCCACTTCCCACTGCGCGGGCGCAGCGGCCTCGTACGCCGTGAATCGGAAGCAATCCTTGAGCGGAGGGTCCGCGGTGAGGTTGAGCCGCACGTCGCCCCGCGGCGAAGCTCGATGGTGGCCCGGCTCTCCGGCGCGATCCAGCAGACCCAAGGCCCACACGGCGTAGAGCGGGCCGTCCGTGACCCACTCGCGGTCCAGCTGCTCGCTGGGCTTGAGGTCGCGCCGGTACTGCACGACGGTAAGCCCGTCGAGACGACTGGCGGTGAAGACCTGGTTGCTGTCGACGCCAGCCAGCCGCTCGTCGCGACACACTCCGCGCCACCGGCCCAGCACTTGCACGCACTGCGAACATTTGTATTAAGAAACGATGAAAAGGTTCTATGGACTACCGACCCGAGAGTTCTTCTCTAAAACACAGTGTTTAATTATATTGTATACGCAACAAGTGAAATGGAGAATAAAGCGGATCCAGGAATATTGAATGACAATTAAGCCGGACATAACTAACGATAAGGCGACAAATATGCAATCTCTAAAAAGGGAAACTTCTCTATGAGCTATCAAAATGACCAAAAATGACTCCCTTTTGTATGTTTTATAGTTGAAATGTTGTTGAATACGTAGATAACATACATATATGTACTTATTGAAATTTATAAATATGATTGTGAATTTAATAGAACAATAAATAATTATACTCGTTTTTAAAATTACAATACCTATATACGTAGTGGAAATGGATAGAGTGTTACAATATACGCTTCTTTATATGAAGGCGAGTATCGACACACCAGTATTTTATTAAGTACATTTTGAAGTTTACTCCTAAGAATCGATTTTCATATAAGGTCCCCGATATGGAGTTAAATTAATACAAGCGTTACGTTATTGTCACAAGTATTTATGTTCCCTATTCTATTGTCTGGGCTTATAAAAACAAACACCGAAATCTTCTAAGAAAAGTCTAAGTCCACGTCGAGGAACGAAACGAGGAGCGCGCTATAACCTGACGGCGCAGCGACATCTGTCGTCAAAAAAGGAACTATTTCAACTTATAAAACATAGTATACAGAATGTACACAATAATATAAAATAATAAGGTACTTATCCAGTTATCTATCGACATGAGGAAACACAAGTCGAGAGCATAACTGAGGAGATACATTTTGCGCCTAAGGGAACTTTGTAGCTCACACGATAATATCCTAAAATTTATCACAGTCCATTAGTTCTATAAGTTAATGTCGTCCGAGTATAGTACCGGCGCGTAGTCGGTGATGTTGTAGTCGGTGGCGAAGCCGCGCTGCAGCCGCCGGTCGTAGTGGCAGACGGCCACGTCCGCCCCTAACATCGCCGAGCGCTCCGCGCTGCCCGAGATGCCGAACGACATGTACTCGTCGGGGCCGATCTTGCCCGCCACCTCCACGGTGATCGCGTTGCCGAACACCTCCCACGACACCTGCAGGTCGCGGTGCAGCTGCTTGCAGTGGGGCAGCGACGACTCGTACGGGAGCAGCGCCTCGAGCGCTGGAGGCACGTTAAGCGCCTCCGGCACCAGCACCGAGCCCAGCGAGCGCCGCTCGCGCACGTCCCACAGCGCCAGCCAGCGCACGTCTCGCAGCGACCGCCCGCCCGCCAGCCGCAAGCGCACGTCCTCCCCCGAGTACGCGCGCAACGGCTCCACGCTGCGGGCACACAACGCTGTGTGAGGGCGCGATATATTGTTTCGCGACCTTCTAACTGCAGCCTAAGGGCGTTAGTCTGAAGTATTTCAATTTTTTAATAGTCTGTTAAACCTTATATTATTCAAATTTCATTGTATTGCGACGTACTGCGGCATTCTGCCGTATATACCACCGATCGTTAAGTAATCCAATCGGCATCTCGGCGGCGTCACTGCAGTCCACGTGTTTAAATTGTAATGCATGCTTGAATAAAATAAGTAATAAGTTATTGTTTTCTGCTTATTACGTTCATGCTCCTCTCCTGAAAAAATCACTAACAAAACTAAATTCCAATCAACCATTGTTACAGGAGACACGTTCGATAAACCGACAGGTCGTCGGTGAGATGAGAGGAAGCTCGAGTGCGGTTTGAGCCAAAATGGAACATCAGAGACGGAGACTGGACAACGAATGACTTCTCTTTTTGAATATTCACACAATATTTTGAAAATGCTATTCCAAATATTGTCTTTTAAATTGTCATCCCTATATTCGTCCAGTTGGATATTAAATAATGTGGGATGTGGACGGATAATTTCTAATTCTAATCCATTCTATCGATATGTGTCCTTGTCAGTAAATGAAGAGAATAGAATAAGGTAGAAAAAACAATAGTTTACATTTTGCACGTGTGTCTCGGGGTGAAGACAGGAAAACTATGTCCAGTGTCGATCTCGTTCGCGCTGCAAACTGGCACAGTTACGATCATGTGGTTATAGGAAAGGGGTCGCGCCGGGGATGGGAACACTCACTAGCCATGCTCGTCTGGGACTTTGTAGCCATGCTGCGAGGGCTGCGGCCCCACTCCGGTCCAGAAGTAGACCTCCTGCCCGCTGCCGTCATAGCGCAGCTCCGGTATGAGCACGGTGTTGGCGTCCAAGAATTGCACCGGCTGACTGGACGCGGCGGGGGAGCCGGCCAGTGGACCGGCGCGGACGGGCGCGGGTGCGTCGAACTCGTCCGGCACGTAGACGTCGCCGAAGGCGTTCTGCGACGCGATGTCGTACACCGCGAGCCATTTGATGCGCGAAATGCGCTTGCCCTCCGGCAGCGTCAGCCGGATCTCCTCGTTGTTATAGCGCTCCAGCACATTCGTCCTGCAACCGACAAACTACTACTTTATCTAATTAACAAATGATTACATTATTTCTTAAATTTAGTTATAAAATTGAGAGCGACATAAGAACTGTATATATGCGAGTATCAGGATTGAATGGCAATTTACTTTGCACCAGACGACTGGCTCTCGCCACATTTACCTCAGAAGAGATACATGGAATGGAATACAAATCCCTCGAGAATATGTGGCTCAGTACCTGGGAATTCATCTGGACAGACACTTGACTGTTATTGAACAAAATGTACTGGATGCTAAAAAAAGACTTAAACATTCACAGATTTCAGTCGATAATTGTCTGAAAACTGCCTGGTTTGTTTCAAATGACCCACAGATACCATTAACTAAGGCAAAATTAAAGAAATCACCACTAAATATAAAGAAAGGATAGACAGCATCCAAACATCTTAGCTCAGGACTTAATGAAAAATGTCAAAACAAAAAGCATCCCGGCGTGCCAACTGAATCCACATGCATCACTGAATGTCCATAACAGTGACGGATTGTGATGAGAAAGGCACTCACTTGCCATGTTGATCGGGCACTATGAATCCCTGCGGTCCAGGTCGTCCCGAGTCTCCAGCCCAGAAGTAAGTGTCGTCTCCGGTGCCATCGTAGTTAAAATTTACCAAAAGAAGGGTCCATTCGTCCACCGCATAAACCTCACCGGATACCTGAATAATTCAAGTCTTCTAACAAATAGTTATATTCCTTCAACATCCCACAGAAGATTGCTAAACCCTACGCTATCCCACTAGTTTGCAAGTCTTCCATACTGTAGCATTTTAGGGATCTCATTTAATTGATATGAATATTACCGATTGGCAGGACTTTAATTGTCCAAAGAGGCTAATGTGGTTTACTATTATTATTGTATATAAAGACTCAAAGGGCTAGCCTTAGATTTGAATCTTATACATTACAAAATTCAAGTATTTATTGAACTAATACAACCCAGTAAATAAAATATTAAGCCCATTCCCATTTGCCTACCTTGTTCCTTATCCTTTACCTATTCTAGGTCAATAACGCATTTGTATCTTCTATGATAACTCGGTGGTAACGAGTAGACTGTCAGGCTGCCTGCCTGACAATTAGCTTTAAAAAACACTACTGACCTGGTGATGATACAAATTTAGATTCCCTATGAATTTTCCTTTATAAGGGCCTTCGTCGTCCTCGTCTTGGGACGAACAGTCTGAAAATTTAAAGCAAGTTTTATCTATTCGAAATTGGAAGAGAAAGTTTCTGACTCATTTTATGAGTTTCTTTTGTGTAAAAATATTATATTTAAAAAAAAAATAGCAAAGCTAATGTTTTATTTACCTTGAGTGACGAATAATACCAACAATAAGTATAATATATACATAATTAACTAATTATAAGTAATAAATTAAAGTAAACTTCAAATCTAAGTTTTAAAACTTTCATAACTTAAGGTCACTCATTGTTCGTGTCACTTTCGTTTCGTCACTTCCGGCCGTGGAAGTATGTAGTTATTTTTCTATGCATAGTATAATACTACGTAGTATACAGAACAAAATATATTGTTTTGTCACTATCACTTTTGCTCATCCTTTGCTTGACATTGACAATCTGGTTCTGCGAAGTTGGAATAAGTTTATTGCTTATTGACATCGCTCGAGAAGCTGAATTTAAAACTACATAAATAAATATTATTTATTTAATAATACAGATGAAATCAAAGATATGTATAGGTACATAAGTTTCGTTTTTAAAATTTCAATGAATTCTTTGTGCACAGACAGCTGGCATGTGTTAAAATATATAGATAGGTAAGACTATGCACTTACCATGCAACAGTTGAGTACCGAATAAGTTTATAATTTTGTTTTGATCTGAAGTAATTAGTCGGATATTTTTTATGTAAAGATCGTCAAACCGTCCACTCAATGGTGGGTGGCTTCCGTCAGGTTCTAAAAATGTACTACCGATCATAGTAACACAAGGGGAAATGGACTTACTTGCTCACCGAAACAACAGCACAAATGTTGTTATTTTACGGTGGTCTTACATAAGGGGGTGGCTACTCTCGCCATTCGAGCTGTCCAAATGACTGCAGAACGCAGTATGTCCAAAATATTTCATCAAGTTAAAGTGGACTGAAGGTGCCCGACGCCTCCATCGGCTATTTCCCAAATTCTTACATACTAAATCTTTTAATTTTATTTACTTATTAAGGTAAGCTAACCGCTACTTAACACTTTTAAAAAAAAGATGAGAGATATAGTTACTAAACTTATTATTACCTATACGGGTATATGAGGTAGGTATATGTATACATATGATAATTAATAAAACTCATAACGACAGTGATTGGTTTTTCTCAAAAAGATTAAATATATATAGAATTTCTATATAGAGATCGCATTGGGAATATTTTCCTACAAAAATATTGATCCAGTAGCTAAATGCCTTGTAAAGTTGGCGATGGACTGACTACTGAGCGATTTTGTACCACGTGGTTCTAAATGTCACATTAGATTCTTTCGCCTTACCCGATCTATACAGTGGAAAATCTTTGGTTTTTCTCAAGGTATTTCAGTTGTATCGTTAACGCTACCGCACAACCAATATAATAATAATAAATAGTACCTACCTCACCTTTATTGACCCCTATAGAACTTATTGGGGATTGTTACCTAACTCAAGCTATTTTAAAGTCATTTTGTCATTATTGTCTCCGAACATACTAGCAGGATGCAAATGCCGCTCTAGGACAGAAGAAGCTAAATTGCGATTTTAAAAACTCGTAATATTTATACTTAGAACAAGTGAAAAGAAAACTTAATGCTGACCGAAGGTTTGGAAATTATAGGTGTTGGCCTCATTACATCTAGGTAATAAAAAAGCACGGCTAAGCAAGAAGGGAACCATTGCTCATTTCCTGTGGGCTAACAGAGGTAAGTGTTTGTCTCAAGTTTAGGTAAACAATGGCCCAAATAAATCGTTGCTGGGACTTATTAACATTACGCTCCAGAGAGGTCACGCCTTTCACTCTCGAATTACGCTTGAAGATTTGCCGACGGCGGGCGCGGTGCTCACATCTCCTTATCGCCTTAACTGAACTAATAGTTAAACTAGTGGCCACCGCGGCCTCGTAACTGCCTCAAAGTAAATAGACCCAAAAATTGCATTTCAACAACATTGGCCGGTATTTTTATAACATTTGAAACGCAGGTTTAGGACGACGGTAATTATGGTTCACTCAAATGTAAGACTCGCCCTCGGCGTATCGAGGCAACCGTGGGAATCGCATCCACAGCCGCGCACCGGCCCTGGATGTTCCGCAAGCGTTTGCATAATGCGCCGAATGCAGCCGAATGTGACCGAATGCGACCGAATGCAGCGTGGGCCGACCGCCGGCAAAAGCGCTCGTTGCGCCCGCGCGCACTCAGTGGCACTCGCAGGCTGCGCGCGCGTACACGTCTTTACTGCGCGATATCACCTTCGCAACGATAGTGACTTCTAGGACGAGATGCATCGCGGAGTGGCGCTTGCGCTGATGCTGCTGCTCGGTAAGCGACCGTTCCTCATCATGCTTCTCATTCTCGTTTCATCTGCCACTAAACAATTAAAACATATAAGATCTTTGGTTAAAAAATCTCCAAATGATGGTGAAAATCGCATCAACGTTCGCGAGCGGTTTAGAAGAACAAATTGCGGAGTAGATGCGGTTGGCGATTAATTTACTTCAATAGACAGAAAGAAGAACAAAAAACAGGCCGTGAAGGGTAACGCTAAATGTAGGTAAAAGTGAAAAATAAATACCTACCTAAATAGGTACACACAATAGGCGAACGGCAATTAGCCACAGATTATATTTAATACGAATATATAATTAATCGTTTTAATATATTTTATTAATACGACAAGCGAAAATTTCGGATCCTTTTTCTAATTTGTTTAGTTTATCAATTAAAATAAAAAATAATCCTCATCTTCCATATAATAATATGGAAGGTGCAGTGGGCAAATATTAGTAATAAGAAAAGTGTCAAAGTAGGACTCGCATCTTACAGATTAGTGGGTTAGCCGGCTTGAAAATTATATGATGCTTCTCGAGCCCTCGGCGAATGTTGGCGCCGACCGTCAGCTCGCGACTATTTGTAAATTCAAATTCTATTCATATCACATTTTTATTTATTTATTTGAAAAGGCTTACAATCTAAAGACACGCTTAAACATAATATACTTACAACCTCACAGAAGGAAATATTACAAGTATGAATTTAAATCATAGGATAATATATAGGAAATTAGTTAAATGAACGAATCAACAAATGTCAATGAGATCAAAAATATAAATACTCAGAACTGTGGAACTATAAATCAATAAACAAGAAAGAAACGACTGACGAGCCCAAAGGACGAGTGGTTTAGGCGCTTGCCTTAACGCTTTGTTTCAGGCGTTCCGGGTTCGATTCCCGCGGGACCGACTATCAAAGTAGGCTCTGATCTGGAAAATAGTGTCAAGGCATACTGCATTTCGCACTCATCTTAGTAACCACTCCCTTACAGAATACCTCTATGAAATAACAGCACGTGTGCTGTTCTGTTTCGGTGAGTGAGTGAGTGAGTAGGTAAGTGATGCCGTCTTAGTTGCAAAAGGCTAGGTGTTATATTCAGATTGATCACTAGTATATTCTACAATCAATATTGATTTGCATTCGATGACATTTGATCGTACTGTAAATATTGATAATTAATCATGTGGAAGATGGCGTCGGAATCGCACTGCGTGTGCAGCATTCCTCGGAGTCAGTGGGTCAGCTTAGTCAGTCAGCAACGGTACCCGCAACGGGCGCGCGACCAACGGTGCATAACCACCTCACAAATTAATGCCTATTCTCACTCGAGACAAAACTTGTCCGCGTCCTGCCCGAATTCAAGTTCTAATAACACTTGTATTGGCCTCCGCGTGAATGCACAAGGTCCATTTCAAGTGTTAGTCAATGTACTTATTGTTAAAATAGGATAACCGGTTCCAATCTAAGAGAAGTTTCTTTGAGCATTAACCGCATAAGCCACTAGGTAAACGTCCATTACCGTATCACTTATACGTAGCGACAGATGGCGCTCTGGAATCGAACCCGGGAACCCTAGCCCTAACGACGAGTCCGTAGTATTGACCTTTCTCATTACTTATAATATGTGTTCCCTCGGCGACAGTACTTTTTGAGTAGTACGTAACAAACTGACTATCGCATTTGTAATATTAGTTATGATTCGCTTGGCAAGTTATTTGGCGATATTACGTATTCGATATTCATAATTGAACTAATCCACCTTAAAGGAATGAACGTTGCCTGGGTTGCATAAAGCGTTGCAAATCAAAAACAACTTTGGTTAGAGGCTAGATGACTCGCTTCTACTTTTTATTCATTTCATTTAAATGAGGCAGATTAATTAATGATTTTGGCCGTTTTCTCAACAACTTGTGCATAAATTGATCGGAGGTGAGATAATTTTCTTATATAAACATTACGTAGAGTGTCAGGTGCGCTTCTCGGAAGCTCTCCTCCTCGGGTGCTTCGGTGGCGTAGGCCACGCGCAGCACCCCGCGGAGCGGTGTCCGTTTTCTGCCGATTATTAAAATTAATTGCTAATTAACGGTCCGCTTTGATCCCGGTGACACCTGTTCGTAATATGATCGGTTGTGATTCATGCTCCTCTTCAGTGATTCACCGAGTAGGAATATCAGTTGGCGATTCGTCGAGGAGTACCTCGTCGAGGCTATCGGTCTATAAATGTTAAATTTTTACGATATGCCTGAATTTCTTTAAAATACTATCCAATTTCCACATTAAAATCTTCGTCGCATAAATAATAGATTCCGAAAATATTAAGTATAACATTTTCTGAAAATGACGAAATGTTATTAGATTTTCTTTGTTTTTTTTTCTCGGATTAGTATCCACTAAAGTAAGTCACAGCCGTTGTCACCTGTCTTAGATATTCGTCTCATCCGAATTGGGTTTATGAAGTGATCTACCTGTCGCTATCGTTCTTCGCTGCTCTGGTAAATGTCTTCTCCTGAAAATGCAACTGGGAGTGTTCCATTCGGTCTTCAGAAAGTGAAATAAATCGCCGCCTAGGATATTAGCGTTAACGATGCCCTACAATTTTATCCAACACAAGACTGACGCGCGCGCGACGTGCAATTTGGGGCAATCGAGTAATGTACCTTTCAAATAGTAGCAGTGTTTCTGAAGATCATCGTTCGCATACGTGAACAAAGAAACAAAATCCGCTCTCTCTATTTATAATATTGGTAAAAGTATAGATTTGAAAATATCTCTCTGTCATTTCTATCTCCACCTAAAGACTTTTTTGTAATGTAATTTTCAAAGTGTCTCGTAGTAACATTGAAAAAACTAACTAGTCAGCTCGGCCCGAATACAATCGAGGAACTCGGAATATGTATCGTCCTAACGCTTTTAGAAAATGTGGATTTAATTGATTTAAATCTTGTTTTTGTGTTCTATCAAATGATCTGTTTACACACTTAATTTTTTTATTGAATAATAGACCGAATGCAAGGAATGAGAATAAAGATTCATCGACACTTGGTTTTTGTGCGCGCGTTGAAATTGATGGTGTTTGCTCCGGTTGGAAATGTTTGTTCTAAAAATGAATAGTATGAGAACCTTCATAGAGGCTCTCTCCGTGATCGACTCGAGCCTCTTGCGTAATATTTGTTGCACCACGATTATGATCACGTGTCGCTCGAGACTCGGTGTGTAGTGCGACAGTAAGTGGCAAGCGGTCGTGTATAAGTAAGTATATATGTAATAGCGATGCGGCGCAAAAATGCGTGGAAAGTTAAGAGCGACCGGCGAAAGTGATGGACGATCTCTCGACAGGGGACGGACGCGGCCGATTCATATCGTTATTTCAATTATCTCATATAATAAGATTTCTCTATTTTTACCAAACATCAATTTAAAATGTTTTAGCCTGACTAGAAAATTGCATTTTTTAGTCTAGGCACGTACGTGTACCTGGACTGTGTCATTGAATACAATTACAAAGAAATAAAATATATGTAAGTATGTCAATTTATCACAATTACGAGTAAATTAAATTAACGTTCCTCCAATTCAAAAAACTTCCGATCTTTATTTTTTCAAATAAACCTTCCATTACAAAAATATATAACAATATACGTTGGATTTTTTGTCAAGTTTGCTTCGGCCTTACACTTATTGTTGTCGGGTAAACATTGCTTACTTTGTGAGGAGCATAGAACGAAAACAACAAATTTAACTTTATTTATTAAGCTTGTACGAGTCCGTTGGATGAGTAGTTATGGTATTTGCTTTAACATTCTATTCAAGGGTTCCCGGGTTCGATTCCTGGCAGGGTCAAATTTAAAAACAATTTTTCAAAGTTGGCTCCGATCTGAATCTGGAAGGTCGTAGTTTCACAGTGATTTGGACCTCCTTACAGATACCACCGTGAAATAATAGGTGTAATATTGTTTTGTTTCGTTGAGTGAGTAGGTAAGGGATGCCAAAGCCCATTTCCCTATCCCCTCCCAATTCAGTTATCCTTAATCCTACTGTAGTCGGTAACGCACTTGTAACACCTGTGGCTTGTGTTATTTATAGGCGACGGTAGCCACCTATCGTCGAGGGTACGTTCTGCCTGTTTGCCGATATTAATATTAAAAAAAGTTTAAACTCTAGAAGACAAAAGTAATGAGTTTTGATGTTGATGAATTTGAACTTAAATACTGGCTGTATTTAAATAGGTTTGATTTTCAAACATTGAAAAAGAAAAATATCGAAAGTGGAATGTTTTCAAAAATATAGAATATGTCAGAGTAGGAAAAAATGAGTTGAAGTATTGAGACCAAAATAGATTTTAATTTATTAATTATAGAAAATGTTGTAAAGGATTAGGATTTAAAGAATATATGTGCACATACATTATGAAATACGATATAGTGTTTTATTGATTTAAATAATTGGATCCCAGAGGAACGATGAAAGATTTAAATTATAAGTACGGTGTTCCCGTAAGCCACCCCAACCACCAAATACAAGAGTGGGTACATAAATTTCCTTAAATGTATTGTGAAAATACAGACCCCCGGGATCCATTTCATAGATAGCTTCATTTTCACTAATCAAAGTTAACAAGTTCTTCAAATTTCAAGTAACGATCGTCGTAACATAACATAGAGGAGTCGCGACGGCCTTTTTTGGTGTACGGTGATCGATAGGATCTTCCACATCTGTACGCGGGTGGTATATGGTATAACATCTGTATACGAGTTGGTAGTTACGTAACGTTGTCGCCGTTAAAAACATGGAACCTGGGAAATTTGCCTCAATGCTCATTTTTTATAGGGACAATTTCATTCTTGTCACCGTTCTCACGCTGTTTGCATTATATGACGTTACGCATGCGTTCGTCACCAATTGCCGTCCGCGAGAGGTGGTCACCGTCACCGACGCGTTCGTAACCGGTCGCGCTCCGATGCCGTTCAAAGGCTCATAGTCACATAGTCATGTAGGCGTCGCGCCCAGTCACGTCACGCTAACTCTTCTAATAATCGTATCGATAACAATCCGTTCTGCGATGATGGAATTGTGGGCTTTAGGGTTGCGTTTCGCCCGTGGAGTGGAGACGATGAAAGCGAACTATTTTGTGGCAGCCCTGGCCGATGCGACGACGTCGTGCTGCGACGTTAAAAGCGAAAGCAATTCCGGCCGCGACAAAACGAGTTGCAATCGGACGATAATAATTTGTATAACCGAAACGCGTTACATTGCGTAATGTTCATCTAAGTCTCGCAATTATTACTATCCATTGTGGTTATTATTCTGGGATAGACTCTCATTCAACTCTCCCGAGCGATTAAGGCTCAATAACAGTTGATCTAGATTGAGATCACTTTCCTCACGGTTACATATCATATCCGAGTAGCACTCGCTTCGCGCAACTTTTATTTTTTAAATTATAATTGGTAACGGCCATCTCACAGTACCCAAAACGTGGATCCGTCCACATTCCATGCATCGACCATTTTTACAGTTCGATTACCTACTTATTTTCAATCTAACATCTGTGTGAGATGAGAGCATCCACAATTCTTTCTTTGGTATGCATTGTATCGAAGAACACTTTGGGAAAAGAGCACATTATTTGAGGCTATGGCATTCCGCCGAATGCACGGAGAGTGTTTTATCTAAATAGTTCAGTATTCGCCTAGTCCAAAATTACAAGGTTACTTAGAAACCATAATCGATTCTCTCGATAGCTGAACATTTGAAGATGATAATTATTCCACATTTGTATTGATAAAACTTGTTTCTTATAAAAATTTCAAAGATGAACATTGAAAGTTAATCGAATGAGTCGGTGCCTCCGGGGTTGATTCCCGGCTAGGTCGCGGTAGTGGTGTGTCACCATGGCGTTGATTGTGGCGCATTATGTGCAGGCTGCGGCGGCTTCGGCTCGGCGCAGAACGAGCCTCGCGGCGCCTACTTCGGTAAGGAACTGGGCGCTCTCAGCGAACTTCATCACGCGGTCAGGGGACGCGTTTTCGCCGTGGACTCTCGCACCCTCTTCATCAAGGACTTCCAATACGACGGAGAGGGACCAGGTATGGTATGATTGTGACGAATGATTGGACGCCTCTCCATTGGTTCACTAACGATGAATCGTTATCGATAATTTTTTTCGATAAAAGAATTCGTTATTAGTGATACCACCAAAGAACCCCGAAGCTCTCTTCTATGTCACTGCAACTAAGTTAATCTTAACCCTACGGCGAGCTTCGTATTTTGCAGTTTCATTTGCACCGCTAATGGTCCAGGTGAATTGTGTAATGTAATCGTAACATTATTTTTTAATATGAAAATAATTGTGGCCCTAGATCTTTTGGTTTTTCTAAAGGAATACTAATCGGTGAGACAAATTATAGAATTGGTTTCTGTACTATAAGCAAACAAAGTTTACATCTTCGTGACACCAGAGGCACGTACGTAATTACGCATAATTAGTGAACGGTTTTCCGGGATTACACAATGAGGTGTCGGCGACAATGTTCACAAGAGAGTATCGACCGAGCCACGCCAAGAAGTTAAGCCAGAGCTTCTCTCGTCGACTTTGTTATTGTCTGTTTCTACTTTCAATGCCACAAAAACAAATGAACGTAATTTTCCAATTTTAAAATGAAAATATAATTAACTTACACTAATTGGTATCATATTGTGGAAGAAGTGCGAGAACTTACCTCGATTTTTCACTTTTACGCTCAAATTATAAGCACGGATCATACCTTTACGATAAAATACTTTTATTATATATTAAAATACTATGCTGGTTACGTGACGACTGGAACCGAGTAAACCCGATTCAGCGTCACCGACCCGAGCGTGACGGTTGACTTACGTTCGCTCCCCAGCAATAAACGCGCCCGTAGAAGATATAGAAATAAATTTGTTTTGTCGGGGCGTCCGACAGCTGCGTACTTCTATGTGGGCAGTAGCGGAGCGCCGAGCGGCGCCGGAGTGAGACTTCGCGACGAACGAGGCGGATCCGGGCCCCTGCGGCGATACCGAGGCGAGAGCGTCACTCTGTCGCTGCCCGACGGACACACCCTCAGGGACATTCGCTGGTTCAGCGTCTGGTGCGACGAGTTCTCGGTGAGCCAAAGATCCTCTCCCTTTAGATCGCCGGTCCAGCGAGCGAGCGGTCCGTCAACGTGCTGGTTCGATCGCGGTCTCCATTCTAAGACTCGTCTATCCCAACCCCCACTTTAGCTTATGAATCTATAATCTGAAATGAAATTCGAGATGAACAGAGGTGTTGCCAATTAAAAGATTGTGTGGTTTGTTGAAAAGCACTATTTAATAATTTTAAAATTGTTCACCTATAGCCTAGGTTAACTAGGTACCCATTCCCGTTTTTTCCATCCGCACCTTTCAACTAAACTAATAAGCATTGTTGTTAATAAATACACTTGTTCATAAAAATAGACATCGTTTATTTTCATTAGATAACGACGGGATCTTAGACTAAAATATGTTTCATTATGATACGGGGCGTCTGTTCGACGTGTTTTTAAAAGCACGAAATATTATAAAATCGAATAATTAGAATGTCTAAGGAAACGTAACAACATTTCTCTGTTTGCATATTTGATATCGAATTTCATTTCCGACTATAGTTATATAAATTATGTTTTACAGCAACCTTTGTAATAATTTTGTAGTGATCGCATGTCGATCGCGATCGAGTGGCTGCTCCAAAGGTCAGCCTTGAAGGTTATTTCGTGTGCCCTTTTACTACACACCTCTAGCTAGCTTCTGCATCTGTCTCTGTGCTACCGCAGGTTAAAAATGGTCGGCAGCGCATCTGCACGCTTCCTGGCGTCGCTTCAGCCTACGAGGATTCGTTTGCTTGAGCCTCGATCGTTAAAGTAGATTATGGTTTCAGGTTAACTTCGGCGATATGCGCATCCCACGCGATTTGGAGTACCCTCGTCCGGCAAAAGTGGGTGCCCTGCACGGAGTCCACGGGGTGTCCTCGGACCCCGTGCTGGTGGTAGATGCGCAGACATTGCTCGTACCGAACTTCTCGTACGACGGAGAAGCTCCAGGTAATTTCTACTTTCTTCTTCTTATGCGTCGCGCGTATGCGGCACAACGTTTATAGCGATTTGCATACATTAACCTACTACTCGTACGAGTAATAATACGCGGCCGTTTTAAACTTTCACGAGCCTCCTACAACTTTTAATTGCGCCGCCGGAGTCCAGGAATGCAACACGTTTACGTACTTTATCTCGTAGTTAAGCTGTTTTCGTATGTCGCAGACGCCAAGTTTTGGGTGGGTCGCGGCGATAAGCCCTCGCCGCAAGGGATCCGCATCCCCGACGAGAACGGCAAGGAGACGCCGCTGCGCAAATACGACAAGAAGACCATAGTGCTCACCTTGCCTGGAGTAAGTGACGCTACCGCTTGACACTCGACGGTCAATAAGCGGGTGCGTTTTGTCAACGATCGCCGTTCTGTGCAGGAGCTGACGGTTTTCGACATCGGCCACTTCGCCGTGTGGTGCGAGGCTTTCACGGTGAACTTCGGCCACGTAGTTCTGCCGCGAGCTTCCCTCGGCAACGTTCCTCCCAGCCTCAAGATGCTGGGCGTCTCCCCGCAGGTACGTCCGCTTCGTTTCGCTACGAGAAGTGTATTGAGAATAAGCGACAGATAAACGATTACCTACTTAGTGATTAGTTTCACTCGGAACTCTCGTCGCTTCGCGGTAAGTAAAATATTCTTTTACGTTTCTTGCACCGTGGAATGGCATCGGAATGGCACTGTACAAACCCACTGCACGCAAATACTCAATTCAATGGATCTTCATTTCGTTGTAAATACATATATATTTTTGTAAATAGTTAATATCTTGTAAATATTTCTATGTGATGGGAGAAATAAAATAAAACTTGTGGGAAATATATTTGCTCGCGATAAATATAAACTAGTCGACGCCCGCGATTCCCTTCGCTCTCCTATAAATAAAACATTTACTTTTAGCATTTTAATACTCGTCGTAACTTCTAGTCGTAATTTCTATTCTACCCGTGTTTTGATTCATCAATATTTTGTTATTTTCAATCAATTATAATAGTTAGGTAATGATTTAAATATGTCGTACATTATTTTATATATCTAAATTACTTTTATGGGCAAATTTTAAATGTCTCACATTATTGTAAATTTCATAGGGATTTTTTAAAAGAATTTAAACAAAGATACAAGCATCGAATTTTTTCTTTTTATAATATTGGTGTAGATTGGTTGTTGCGATATAGCAGTTTACCAGACATAGCGAGTCAGAACAGAGGTAACAGTTCGCAACCGTATTTTATATTTTATATCAGCCTTTCATATAAACTTCATTATATAATTATAATTAGTAAAGGACACTTTGTGTCAACTCCCAAAATCTTAAGTTCTACTTATTTGCAACACGCCTGGTCCTCCAAGCACCCGAACATTTTTAAATTATCATGAATCGATCACATAAATGATGGCAAATTAAAATGCATAATTGTCGTTTAAACTACAAATCATTTAGAACAAACAATAATTTAGGTTCTAGTGCATCAACGGCAGAATGTCATCCGGTATTTTCTGTAGGTACTCATGGTCATTTCTGCATACGAATGAAGAAATAATTCCGCTCACTTAACGAAATAAAAATATAGTAGAAAGATTACAATATGGAGAAGACGGGGCCCATCCTTTGCTCGCGTTGCGTCACCGACCTCCGCAGTTGCAAAAATAATTAATGGACGTGGGTTACGCAACCGAAGGTGCAAATGTATCGTGTGTTTGTGGAGTCGCGAGGTGAACGCACCGGGCCCACTCTTTATTGCGGTCGGCCTTTTGAGCCGCATCATTAACGCTTAGCCAAATGGATCGTTTAGGAAATTTGTGTCATTGTCGTCCCCGAGTATTTTTCCACCCGTTTGCAGAAGACCTCGCGTGCCGTAGAGTAAGGAAAGGGAGAGCCCGTTCGCCCTCGACGTTGCCTCCGTTTATACCGTCGAGTGGACTTTTACATAAAACAAAAAGAGAAACGAAAAACATTTAATGGCTCAAAGGCCGCGCAATAGCTAATATTGATTTATTGTGCGCTTGAATTATCAAATTGGAGATGGTCCAAGAGCTCGCGGAAGGAGGTCAAATTTGCGACGCCTCGTTATCGGCAAAAACTTATCTCTCGCGGACTGCGATTTAGTTAAATATATCTATTGTGCAGTTTCTTTTAGGAGCTGAAAATATTGCATTTGTGTTATTCGGTAATAGATTTCGGTCGGATCATGTCTGCCATCTTTTTTGCAATAAAGTGGTCGGTTATGTTTGCTAGCGGTTAAGTACGCTCAACATGTGTGTCAATGACGAATAATATCGAGTGTGTGGTGTTGTTTCACCTTAAGAGTTGAGAGCTTTTAACCTTATTGTAAAATGGTCAATAATATACCAGGCGTCAGACTGTGCGCATCGTGCGTCCGTAAATATCAGATATTTTTAACTTCAAGTGAGGAACTTCGAGTGTTTCGTAAAATTTGGAAATATTGCTTCATTTCCGAACCGTTTATCATAAACGACATAGCATAAAAGCGACATGCGCAGACGAAGACCGCACGCGCGCCGCAACGAGGAGTCAGTTCCGCAAAGTTTTACCCAAATCTGGATCATCGTTGAGCGGAGGTTTCCTTTTGCAGAGCCGCAATAAGGCGCTGGTGTCCACCGCCGTGCACGCTCGTCCCCCGTCGACTCGAAAGCCCCTGCGGCGTCTCGAGGCGACCACGTACCGTCCACCGAGACTGGGCGCCGGTCCCCTCGCTGCCCTGCTCGATCAGCCGGCGGACCACAACGCACACCTGCATCGCAGGGCCGACGACTACACGCCTGCGCCCCGGCAGCTTCTGTCGCAACAGGACAAACACTACTACCGACACGATCAACTAGCGCCGGTTCCTAACCAGCAGCAGTTTCAAAACCAGCAGCAGCTTCAACACCAGCAGCAGCTTCAACACCAGCAGCAGCTTCAACACCAGCAGCAGCTTCAACACCAGCAGCAGCTTCAACACCAGCAGCAGCTTCAAGACCAGCAGCAGCTTCAAGACCAGCGGCAGCTTCAATACCAGCCTCAGCCCCAGTCGTTGCAACAGAATTACTATCAGCCGGAAGAGTACCGGCAACAGGCCACTCGGGAGCAGATCGATCGCCTCCTGTACGAACAGCGACTGTACGAGGAGCGGAGGGGGGCTAACGAGCGGGATGCGTCGAACGGACGTTATCAAGAGGAGCCCTTTCAGTATCGACTACTGCCGTATCAGAACGAAAGGACCATCGTGGAGCCGATCCAGAGGAGCGTGACCTTGACCTAGTTGCAGGTCGGGGTCCGAGCGAGCGGAGCGGTCGATGCACGATTGTGCAACGATGCGCTCGATGCGATGCGTCGGCCTCTTCTTGCGCAAGCGTCGCTCGACTAAATCATCCTAACGTCATGTGCATTCATTTAACCAGCGGAAATTACAACTCGAGGGACAAGATTTACTTTGGGTTTACAAAGATGGCACCGATGATAATAAAATTGACTGCGTATTTGTTGGTATAAAGTAAACGTATGCCGAGTGACGAAATGGAAGCGCCTGCGACTGCCCTTCTAAACAGTCGAGCGGCGAAGCAGCCTTGAGAGCCACCCCTCTTCTCGCATCGAATCTTGTTACACGTTCTATAGACGGGGCCAGTACTTACCTTAGTTATATGTTAAAGTGGGATAACTTTGAAATATCAGCCATCGTTCAAATTCTACATTATGTGATAAGTCGTATTCAATAACAAAGTTTTCGCCTGTGATATTACGCTTATTATTACCGGGATACTTCTGTTCTGTTAGTGTCAGTGTCAAAGACAAACATTTTGTTCGCCATCTTTTCTATAATAATTTTACCAACTAGTTTTAACGTGTATTTTATACACAATTATTTGAATAAGTATTTGATGGGTAATAAAGTTTGCGAAATGTTTGCGAGTATTATTTATACAATATTTTATGCACTCTCACTTTCTGTATGTTTGCTGCACTCATCGACGCTTCGTAGTGATAACCTGCTAAAATCAAAGTAGCTAATGCAGAGTGGTATTATCTTTGGGCGATATCTCAAATATGAAGCTTTAATTAGTCTCTACTAAGGTTGAGACTCGGTCGACGTGGCTAGTGGTCATTACTTGGAGCTAATGCAGCCACAGCACGCTTAGAACGCGGGCCTAAACTGGATTTGTAAATAATCAGAATATGAAATAAGTACTTATAAGACATGATAGTGCTGAATAAAGGAATTAATTTAATTTAAGTAAGGAAATTAAGTAAGGAAACGTAACACTACCTTACAAAATATCTTATGTACTTGTTAGTATATCTGTTATGCTTTATCCTATAATAATTTTAGCACTCGTATAATATCAAGAAGGCGAGGTCATCTTTTATTGTAGTCTTTTTATTGTAGTCTCAATACGATTTATCATCAAGACGGAATGAAGGATTTTTATCAAGATCGACAACACCAAAATTGGAACGTACGTGTTGTTTGTTCGCAGTCCAAGTTGAACTGCGAAGTGCTGCACGACGAGTTGGCCTTCGAGGTGCGATGGGCGGTCGCCGGCGACAGCATCGTACTGCAGTTGGTCGCTAAGCTCGGTCAGTTCTATTTTCACAATATTTACACAGCAGACGCTTTCTAAATTTGACTGCTATTGCACAAACTTAAGCAAATTTGACAATAATCATGATCGGCATTAAAAACCGATTCGAGACCTTCGCGTCATAGCTGTGGAGTGCCGCCCGATCTTCTCACTCTGTAGTCTTCTTAGTATCCAGTCTTGTTACCCAGCTGTGTCCGTTGATCGAGATAGACCATTTAAAGTGATCGTGCATGACCTTACTCTTGTCAAAATTGATTTCCGCGTTCACTCATCTGGAACGGCGTCGCTAACTCCACCTGAGCCTTGAATCTTTAAGATAGCGGGCAATGCAGGGTTTTCAAACAATTATTTAAGGACAAGTACTCCACACTACACGCTCGGTTTCGGAAATGTTGTTTTTGGCGGACATTGTGCCGCACCTTTGTAATATGAGAAACTATTGCTAGCATAGATAGTGGACGTGGTTCAGATTAAAATTCGTCAAATGCTTGACTTATCTAAATGGTTAAATTGAAACTTACAAGTTTCGTTTCACCAGATCCACTCTATGAGGATTTTCCTTAAAGAAGGAATTGATCGGTAATGGTCTTTGGGATTTATTATCATAATTTAAAAAAATCATTAACATTGCAGTTTATTTGGTTCCAAAAAACAAAAAATAAAACTCTCCAGCAATTCTGTACATTACAAAAACATACGATGTATAATTGTGGAGAGTGCGAGCGAGCGAGTTGTGACAGATGCAAAATGTGATTTCAGAGGATGGCGAATACATGTCGTTCGGTGTTTCTGGCGACACTGCCCACTCGCAGATGGTGGGCGCCGACGTGGCTGTTGCGTGGGTGGACAAAGCAACGCTCAAGGGATATGCGGTGGACTACTACTTGGACGCCAAGAGTCAGTGCGCTGGCGTGCGCGGTTCCTGTCCCGACGAGAGGCTAGGGGTACAGTTCACCTTTGATTTTTTTTTAATTTTAAGGTCGGCAGACAGGCAGACGGCCCACTTGATGGTAGGTGGCTACCGTCTTCTATAACACAAACAACACCAAAGCTGCTGCAAGTGCGCTGCCGATTGCAGTAGGATTAACGATAAGGGATTAGGAGCGGACAGGGAAATGGGCTCTGGCATCCCTTACCGAAACACAACAGCACACGTGCTGTTATTTCACGGTGGTCTTCTGTAAGGGGGTGGTTACTGCCGCCAGACGGGCTGCCCAAATGACTGCGAAAAGGCAGTGTGTCCTGCCGCTACTTTCCAAATCCAGACCAAAGCCAAATTTGAAAAGTTGATTTTTCAAAGTTGACAGAAAGAGTTTGATTAAGCACCGGATACAATTACGTCCTATCCGGTGAGGTAATGACTGGACTGTCACCGCAGGAAAAGACGAACTCCATCCGACTGCTGAACGCGGCGCTAGTGAACGGTTATTCGATAGTGACCTACCAGCGAGGGCTGAAGGCAGCCGACGAGCTAGACCGGCCCATCGTCACCAACTCTTCTCAGGCGGTCGTGTGGGCGGTCGGTCCCCTCAACTCCAGGAACGAAGTCTCCTACCACCACCACTTCACCAAGGTAACGGAAGCATTACTTTTGAACTAGCCGTCCACGCACACTGGACGACATTCTTTAGAGATAAAATGCGAGCGAAAGCGGGTCGCGACCCGCTATCCGCATGACCCGTGTACCAGTTTCTATTGCAATGGCTTAAGAGGCCGAATGTTATGGGCTTAAAAATAGCACTTTGTATGTTGGGGTGTTCCAAATAATTTATTTATATCTCATGGCTATGATCAAAAGCTGGCGGTGGAGAAATCAGTTCAGTTTGTTGAGAAAAACAGTTATTTTACATTTAATGGCTTTTGACATAGAACCTTTACATACACTCAGGGACATATTTAGAGGAACTCAAAATAAGGAAGAATAAGATAAAATATTTTCTTATTGCGTATTGGCCATCTATACTATTAGATTCTTGTTTGTTTTGTTTTTTTTTCTATTTTGCGGTTTTTTGTTCTTTTTAAGAAATTTAATATTATTTTTGCTTTTTTGACAAAAAAAAATCACAACTAAATGGAGAGAACTGTATTTGATAAGTTTGAGTAATAACGCCGGGTCTCAGCGACGCTCGCCCGTAACTTTAATTGGAAATGGTCACACTTACAGTGAAGTGGCTCAGACATTACGAGTGTCCAAGTCTGTGATTTTTCGCAATGTCATAAATTAAACAAAGTAATCCAGCGCCAGCTAACCTAACGGACCTATGGAACATAATGCCACAAATTTATGGCAGTTTTGACAGCAAGAGTAGGCAACAGTAAATACTGAATGTGTCATCCATGTTGAAAAAAAAAACTCCGTTTAAAACAATGCGTCTAAACTAAGGACTGCTGGACAAAGGCTTTCCTTCTATTTTGTCCAAAAGGACCAGTCAGAAAGCAGCCTGGATTCACCGTCGACCCGCGGTAATACAGTAAAGCACCTTACTGCTTTTAACAAATTTTAAAAACTTCTATTGTACAAATAAATGTTTTTCATATTAATGTGCCCCTTTTTTGCGTTTTATTAACCAGATCTTTTATTTTGAGTTTCTTTTATTAAAACGTGATCTGCATTTGGTGTATCTTAAATTAGTAAATAAATAAATAAATAAAATTACATTAATGTATTTAGTGTTAAATCATTAAAATATACTGCAGGGCGACAGATTTATCGAATTCGGACGAGCTCCGGTGTGGAATTGCCCGATGCCGGAGGGGGAAGATGACAAGCGACCCGAGTCAGAGGCTCCCCAGAAGCAAACTGCGGAACACAATGTAAGTACAATATAGCGATAAGGAACGTGAATATGCAATATACCTACTAATTTGATGTGATTTGCAATCAGACTGCGGCGATAAAGGCCAACCCAGTGCCGACGCCGAAGCCGGTAGCGCGAGTGGTCCCCTGGGACATCCCAGCGATCCAGTGCTACGAGCCTCCGGACGGAGTCCTTTACGCCCAGATGGGGCCCACCGGCGGCAAGCAGGGCTACTCCGCTATCACCGGTCATTATTCATTCTCATTAGCTTATGCATTTCCCTATCCCTTATCCTTGCTCCTACTGTGGTCGGTATATAGCGCACTTGCAGCACCTCCGGTCGCACCTTTGGTTATAGGCGTGGTTGCCACCTACCATCAAGTAAACCGTTAGCCTGTCTATCGACCTAATGACGTGCAAATAAGTGTTAAATAAGGTTTTTCTTCTTAAAACAATGCGTGTTTAAGAAAAAACCGTTATTTAAAAATGATAGACACTGAATTTGATACTGTTTATCTATACATATAATAAAATCGTAACGTTTAAAAAGTTTAAGAACAACTTGTACACGTTGTACTTATGTCTGTGCGTTTGTGCACGCTAATCTCAGAAACGGCTTAACCCATTTGAATGCGGTTTTCACTGCTGTATTGTAGAGGAAGCTTTCCGTGACGTTTAGTCTTTGTTTCATTCCAATCGGTTACAAATCAAAAAAGTTACACGCTATACCGAACACCACGCGTACGATGTTGCGGGCTCAGCTAGTTTAAATATAATATTGTTGTCTTGTAATAGTGTTTAAGCATGTCACCATCATCCACGAGATGCTTAATATATTTTAAATTGTCGGACAGGACACGTGGGTTGGGGTATCTCCTGGTACATAAATGGGCTGCTGATTCCGGAGATAAATGTGGTGAGAGGGAAGAAATACACGTTCGTGGTAGAGGGCGGCAGCGACCCCGGGGTGCCCGCCAGATACCATCCGTTCTACATTAGCAACGACCCCGTGGGCGGCTACTACCACAAGAGCGACGCCGAAAAGAAGGGGGTAGAGATCTATGCGGGAGTGCGACGAACGAGAAGCGGCGAGTTAGTGCCGACGGGCGTCGGGAGGCTGTGCAACTGGACGCCGGACCAGGAGGGACCCGAAGCCGACGAGTACCCGAGTTTCGGGGCCTACCAGCGCTCCCTCACTTTAGTCTGCGAGGAAGGCAATCCGGGCGTCGTCACGTGGACGCCGGACGCCAACACTCCCGACACCGTCTACTACCAGGTGACAGCACTTGCCACTCCTCCACTTCGACTTACCTCATCACTGTCTCAGTCACGTCTTCCATTGTATACTCTGTGGCACTGTTTTTCAGCATTATTAGAATATTAGAGTTAAAGTTAGTAGTCACATTGGCGTTTCTTGTGATTATGTTGATTTTCAGCAATTTCTGTCAATTATTGTCAATCCCACCTTGATACAGAAACTGTCTAATCACTGTAAAATTATTATTTCAAACAAGTTTTGTTTATTAATTAATCTAAAAGAAAGAATACTCTAATAATCTAGTTCCAAACTGAAGACTCCTCTAACATTGAAAAACGATGCCCCACGTGGTCACTGTTGCACAAATATTTCTCTCTTTATACCAGTTCCATTAATCACCAGTAGTTTTCTCTCTCTCTGTTCATTATCTATACTTTCTGTTTTCTGTTTCAGCTTTCAAGTTTCTCTGTATCGCATGAAGTCTACTTCTGACTCTTACCTTGGACGGTGACAGATGTGACAATCGCTCGCGGAAGCGAACGTACTAATGTATTCCGCTTAACGTTTCAGTGTTTCACCCATCGCCACCTCGGCTGGAAAATAAATGTGGTGGACGAGTGCGACGCCAGCGAGGCCGAGGAGAGCCGACTGGTGGAGCAAGTGCTGCCGGCCGAAGACCTCGCGGTCGAAGAGTCCGTTCAGGTACACGACCGCGTCCTTCCGGCCGATAACTTTTTAGATCGTCGCAGGAAGGTGGAGAAAGTAATGAACACGAAACCGTATTATAACGATTTCAGCGGAGATAAGCGCGGCGACGGAAACCAGCTGCTCGCCACCGGACAGGAGATTGCATTGCCCGTGAGCAGAGGACAGATCGAAGACCTTATCGGCACCGTAGAGAGTTTAGAAACCAAGATGAAAGAAGACATGAAGAGGAACGTTACACGCTTGATGCCGCTCAAACAATACGAGGTTCACGAGGATGTAAAGGAAACGTTCGTACCCGAGCAACCAATTAGAGAGGACGACGAATATGTTATAGAATCGGCTAAGTTACCCGACAACTACTTATTGCCTCCGAATCAAAAACCTTTGACGCTTCAGACTGTATTGAGACCTAATGCCCACGGCGGAAAACCGATTGGAAACATGCGGCCTCCTTTCAGAAGACCGGTGCCGCCAGAGATTAAACTGCGTAGACCACCCCCAATGTTTCAAAAAAATGGCGGGTACCCTTTATCGATGCCAAATCTACATGGACCGCACGGAGGACCAAAAAAGAACCACAAGCATTCTAGCAATAGATTACCACCGGGTTTAAATCGTCATCCGATGCCAAGTATTCCGCCGATGAAGGCAATGCCGCCTCTCCAGCACCCAAAAGTTAACTTTGTTCAAGGGCAAACATTACACGTTCCTAAAGCGTCAGGCGGTCCAGTTCAATCTATCATATTGGGAAAACCGATGCCTAGTAATATTCCACTGCCGATTCAGGGTCAAACTCTTGGTTTGGGTAGAACGGACATAATCGCTAACCACATAGTTAAGAGCCAAATCACATTGCCGGGAATTAACGATGTGATCGCTCAACACAGCGCTCCACAAACTTATTTAAATAAACCTGGTCAAATTATACTCGGAAAACCTATGGAAAACCCAGTACCTCTCGATCAACAAATGACACAATCCAAACAACATGATATTAGAACATCAACGGCGCCGTCTCTGGACATATCGAAAGACGCTGCTACACTTCGTATCAAACTTGAAAGAGACCAATCGAAACCAATTAATGAGGTAAAGTCGTCGGACTTCATGGGCGAATCGATCGACCAGTCGACCTTAACTCCTGCAGTAAACACGGGATTTAAACCAGACTCAATTGTAATTGAAAGTGGTTTTAAGCCTATTATCAGAGAACCTTTAATGGCCGGCGAAGACAAAATAGCGGAATATAAAACGAACACAGCAAGCAGAAGAGAAGATACCGATGTAGAAGAAGACTACGAAGAAGCACCTCAATATATTTCGAATCACGCTTATCCCAGTGAAAAAATTACGGAAACCTTTGAGCCCATGTTTATTCCGTCACCTCCCGATCATCTGCTATCTACAAATGATAGGACTAAAGAGATATTTCCTAGTAATCACGCGAAAGAGGACAGACCTCACCCTGTATATGTTAAAACAGAGAGTGAACTAAACGCTCTGTTCAGTAAACAAAATTTGGAAAAAGATGTTCCTTCCGATATGATGATGGAATCTGATAGAGTCAGCCCACAGTATTTGCCACCGGATCCAAAACTACCCAGAGAACATTCGCAAAAACTGTCAGCAAACGAAGAAACATTTACAACTTTCGACGGAAAGACTGTGTCAGCGGCTACGTTGACGAGCGTTCCCGACGGGAGCGCCAAGTCGTCAAAACCATTCTCATCTAAATTACCGGCTAATACCGAATTACTGTTAAAAACACCTCAGTTTGGACCATTCAAGGGTGAAATCCCCCCACCGATAGACGAACACATCAAAGATGCGGCCGAGAGCACTGCAGAGTTACAAAATAAAAAAGTGACCCACCTAAAACTTATCCATTCATTTCATAAACCTGAAGATATTGAAGCCGGCGATTTGAGTCCCGAGGGTAGCGAAAATCACGATGTCACAGAAAAAAATGTGGATGATTTCGAAGTATACGAAGATGAGGAAATCGATGGGTCGGAGGAAGAGAAGTCAAGATCGAGAAGGGAAACGAAAACAACTCAGTTCGAGAGAGGCGAGGTGATAGAGCAGTCCGTCACAGAAGGAACGAGTCAGACTAAGAATCAAATGGATTTTCAAGTGCACTCCGAACACGCGCCAGTTAACGGAGGCGTCCAAATATGCTGGACGACATTTTGGTTATCAATACCGTTGCTGAGATTGCTCTGACTCTATTTAATTTATTGAATTTATTTATTGGATATGTTAAGGCTTGCCATCGATGCATTTTATTGGTGTTAATTAGATGTTGCGAGAGGAAATTGAGCGGGACGTCCGATATTGTATTTTCTGAACTCTTTACGTCGAGCTGCTTCTTGGAAATGTATCATTAATGTCTTTATTACACCTGTTACCATCTCGTCACACGCACAATGCAATTCCACACTCCTCTAGTATGTAAGGATTTTGTAAATATTTTTATGAATAAAATATTAAATACGTTATATTCTTGTATGTATTTTCGTTAAACTTTTTAAGTAACAAACGGCTAGCTTTAAGTGAGACAAAGTGAAGGAAAAGTTTCATAAGCCACATCTGGCCACAAGCTCACTTCAGAAGGGAGTGCACACTCGATATCTTCTTAGTGAGGCGAGTGAAGTTGGCGACCGCTTTGTCGTGTGGGTATTGGGCGTCCACTAGCCGCAACACCGAGTCTCGCGGTCGTCCGCTGGAAGAATCGCCATTCGTACTTTATTTTTTTTCCCGGTTCGATAATAATAAAGATACATTCAATATTATTGGTACAAAATAATAAAATTTAGCTCTCGATTATAAGCAGTACGTATAAGGAAAGTATTAACAAAGAGATAGTTAAGGTATGAAGCAACGCACTGTCTGTTCTTCAGTAATCTAGCTAGGGTCGCGACTGTTAGCTTAGAGGAGTCCACGGCGTTAACGTCGCTGCCTCTCTGCAACAGTTCTGCAATCACCTCACTCGAACAGCCTTGCATCACTGAAACATTAGTATAACGGTTACACACAAAGTAATCTCGATTTGAGGGTTTCATTGTGTCCTTGTTAAGAGCTACGCAAGTTGGAGAAAACTAGCAATTCATCTTGTCGCATGAAATCCTATAAATTCGCAGTAAGCATGAGCAATGGGATGGAATATCCACGTTGATTATTTGAAAGAAAATACCAAGTAACAAGTTATAAAGTTAAGATTAAAAATTGTATTCAAAAGTTTAACACTTGGGAATCCAACCCTGAAGGCAATTTCATGAGACAAATTCTTGCCATGTAAAATTAGTTAGTCATACCGGCACGCAGAAGTGGAGTCCACTGGTTGTCGTCTCGACTGTGAACATCGCCTCCTTTGTCCAGCACATAGCGCACAGTCTCCGGAGAGCCGGAGTCCACGGCGTAATGCTCTATGCGAAGACCGTTCACATCGCGAGCCTCGAAGTCTGCGCCCTTTTCCAACAACAGCTCCAAGATGTTTAGCTTGGAAGCGAGCGTGGCCAGATGCGTCGGGGTCTGTCCGCATAGACACGTTTGATTCACGTCTGCGCCGGCGTTTAACAAGAAACGAACCGTATTTATGTCACCTGATAACAATCAATTCTATCTATACTATCATTATAAAGAGAGAAGGTTTGTGTGTATGTTTGTAATGAATAAACTCAAAGACTACTGGACCGATTTTAAAAATTCTTTCACCAATAGACAGCTACATTATCAGGGAGTAGTATTTTATAAAGAGACGCGGACGCGTGCAACAGCTAGTCTGATATATAATGCTTCCTGGAAGGGGTGATCCTAGATCAACGTGTTTACTCATTTATAATTCCAGACGGTTTTTTAACCAAATATGTGACCGATATTTGTTTGTGGCAATATGTCTTGTACAACATCACCTTCAAGGTGCAAATGACGTATGCGACCCGCCATCAGCTTTCTAGGCACAGTGGCTTTGGCTGTGCGTCGAAAGTTACCTTTTCTAACTGCAGTGGCGAGGGGTGTGAGTCCACTTTTGGGATTGACGACATTGATCAATTGCGGCCTTTCGTCCAGCATCACTTGAACCTGCCATTATTGTAAGTTTAGTTTATTTGTGTAGACCGTGACAATAAGCACAAGCGTGGCGCATCCTATGTACCTGCTTCAAATACCCGCAATGGACCGCCATACAAAAGCAAACCGCCGAAGTGCCGTCGGTGTCCGTGCTGGTCCACGTCTCCTCCGACCACTCCGACTCTATCCACTTCCTGAAAGGAAAATGTATCGTTATTTTATTATTATTTTCTAGTAATTTACACTTTAATGAAATAAAACTACGTCGAGCACGTACTTAGAACGCAATTAAAAGTACTGACAATAGTTACAAGACTGTAAGAACTAAAAGAACAACAATTACAACAACTTTTAAAGCTCTCGGTCCACTCGATACAAAAAATCTCTAAAAATCGTTTTTTTATCCGCATAAAGTATTTCCTCTTCAATGAGAATACAACAAAACCTATTATTACGAGTATGATAAGTATTTATTCGTTAATTTAAATCAAATCTAACAACATTATATACTTATTTCATAAGTATATAGAATTTAGATTAAATTGGCTTAAAAGAATCTAATTTATATAACATTTAGATTCTTTTTAGCCAATTTTGAACAAATTAGGTACTCGTAAAACGTTTTAATATGAATACGTCATTTACTTTCATATTTATTATTTTTTGACTTCACTAGAGTGTTCCCTATCTAATTAAATTTTCATTATTATTATTATTATTTTGAAAATTAAATTTGGTTTTAACGTAGGTTAGACATTTAAGTAGAGATTATGTTCGAAACGATGCCTTGACAAATCAATTACACATTTATTTGTTCAGTTCAGAGTATTCTTCAATGCAGTAGAAGTAAAAATTGGAGCTATGAAATTAATCTCGATTCTTATTTCTTCTGTAAATGATTTAGATGAATACCTATTGTCTTCGTGTTCAGTGTGAAGGTTGTCACCACACTCGTCGCCGAACTCCTCGAACAAAGCGGCTTCGTCGCCACAGTGCTGCAATGCTTTGTCTCCTATCAATGGAACGGCTTCCGCTCTAATGATAACTTTCAGTCGAAACTTGTGCGGATGACGAGGCTCAAGGTTCATTATGGTTTTCTCTGTTTTCCCACCGCTGCCAAATAACAATGTTAATTTAACATGAAAAGCCCCTAAAAATTATAACCTCTCAGTGAAGAGAAAGATGGAGTTTATGCTTCTGTAATTTTTCAAATTGACTGTAAAAGGTATAAAAACTTGTACCTAGGTGTATCATCAATTCAAGATCCAGTTCCTCAGAAGGTAGTTTACCTTCGTAACAATAATAGAAAGATAATTCTTAACAATAAGATAATGAAGAATGGGCCTGTCTTTAAATCTCGCTTCATTTAAATAATAATGAAATTAATTCATATTTTTAATATGCAAATAAATGTTACTAGGTGGATACTAGGATCAGGACTTACTGGTAGACGACAATCCACGGCGGTACCTTGTTCCTTTTCTCGACTGTATAGAGAAAGTATTCGGATAGAAACTGAAAGCGTCCCAGACACCTCCAGCTGAGTGCGATATCGCCTTCGCTTCTCGCCGTCACTTCGGGAGCCGGCGGCCGCCATTTTGAGAACTTCTCAATTAGGTATTTTTGCACATCCATTGGGTTTCCACCGCCAATGGTACAAGGTGGCAGGCGGGCTGATGGTCCTTTTGTTGTAGTGGACCGTAAGTAACACAAACAAGTGCGTTTCTAGTATTTTTTAAATACTTAAAGGTCAAAAACACTTCATACTATCACGGTGAAATTTGACATATTACCATTACAACTTGATGGTAATGGTTCCGTGTCTACACTAGTCTACAATGATGGGATTAACGATATGAAGAGTATTGATTTACTCACGGAAACAAACACTGTAAGTCCAATAATACAGTATACAAAATCAACTTAGAAATTCTAAATTAAAATTTATTATTTACGAGTGAAGCTCATTAGTACGATGTCGACATCTCGCCTGATAAGCTAATATGAAACACTGGTGTTTGGAACATGTGAAAAGTTAATGAGTACACTTTGGAGATGGTAACTTAGGCGACGTTAAATCGATTTCGTATAGAACGCAACCGCAAATGGGGGTCATCTGAAGGTACGCAATCGTAATTAGTGTGTTGCTTTTGTTTGTTACACTGAAGTTTGTAACATAAAAATAAAATAACGTTCATAAAAAAATATTTATTTTATGTAAATTTCGTCAGGCAGACTGACGATTTTAAGTGACCACTGTCGCCTTAACACGAGCAACGCTAAAGGTGCTGCAAGTGCTCTGCCGACCTTAGCAGGATTATGGATAAGGGATTAGGAAATGGGCTCTGGTATCTCTCACTCACTCACAACAGCACACATGCTGTTATTTCACGGTGATCTTCTGCAAGGGAGTGGTTACTGCCGCCACACGGACCGCCCAAACGACTGCGAAACTAAATCAATATGGTAGTAAATTAAGTGATCAATTAATTTGACCAGTCGGCTCAGATGAACTATTTATTTCCCATAATCCAAGATGACTTCCAAAAGGGCTAAACTTGTCCGATAAAACCGTTAAACTTCCCAAAAGTCATCACTGATTCCCTTAATGAGTCGCCGGTTCACTGTCACAGGTAACTTCACAAAAGCTCCGAAGAGTCGCTTTCCAATTGCTGTTACGCGCTCAGCTGTCTCCCGTCCGCCGGCTCTCTTATTTATATTTGGCGCCAAACATCTTGATCTATTTGGAATTTACTAGAAATATAAACAAAATTTTAAACACGGAATTTTTTTCTATTTCGTGATTGTAAACAAGTCCATTGAAGTTCGGGAATGCTATTTCTGTTGAAAGTGAACTCATTGTTGTAAACATAAGGACCAATTTCCTTTACACTAACCGGGAAGTGGCGTGACTACTATCGATAGGGTGGGACCTACGAGACCAGAACGTTCCATGGTTCCATGGTCGTAACAATATATTGGAGACTTACGTTGATTGAAAACAATAAGCACCCTTACTCCACTCTACAAGCAGTTATGACATATTAATTAATTTTAATTTGTACCGGTTTACCAAGAGAAATATTTTATTTGTAGTTTTTATTTCATAAAATAAAAATGTGTCTCTTTTATTGGAAAAACATAATTGCAAATAAGTTGAGGTTTCGTCGTGTCAGAGTATCGTTTAACGGAACGCAACAGCAATGGCCGACGGCCGTCGAGTCGAGGTGACGTGCGTATCGATCGACGCGGGCAGTCGGCGCCCGGGCCCCGAGCGCGACGCACGTGCTCGCGCTGAAAACGCACAGTGACGCGACCGACTTGCCTCGCCTCGCGTCGTCGCTCGCTGCACCCACCGGCCCACCACATAACACCACATACCACATCACGACACCCTCACGGTAAGACGATCGACACCACCTCGTGCGTCCACTTCACCGTGGACGTTCCGCTCAAGGTCCCATTCATAAACAGATTCTTTTATTCAACAACAAGCGATAACTGTACTTCCATCAGTCAAAATAATACTAGCCACTTGAAACGATAACATTAGCTCTAATTAGTCATTGTGCTCTGCCTATTGTATGCCTACTGTGTCAACTGTACCGAAAGGGACATTCTTATCAAATAAACACTTGCGATTCAGATTATTTCTTCGTTTATCATATTTGCATTTTCATACAAATCCATACTTACAAATATTATAAATGTGAAAGTAACTCTGTCTGTCTGTCTGTTACCTTTTCACACCTAAACCGCTGAACCGATCATCATGAAATTTTGTATACACGTTTTCAGGGATGCAGGAAAGGACATAGGGTACATTTTATCCAGAAAAAAAAGTACCGTTCCCGAGGGAACATCTTACGCCTGGCGAAGCAATAACTGCAATAAAGATGTTTAGTCAGACATTTATTTTGCAACGCGGGCGAACCCGCGGGCACTACCTAGTATTGTATAAAACAATAGGTAGGTTAAATATACACTCCTCCAGTTGATTAGTAGCAATTGTGCTTATCGAATAAATATTACATAACCGAAATTGCGTTAGCCATTTTAAATATTACGTAATAAATCAATTCCGAACCAATCTGTGAATGACCAAATCCAAAAAAGACAATCGGTTACAAAAGATCCTCAGGTCGGACTCCAGGACCGACCACTTAATCGGTGTCCTTCGTTCAGTTCTCATAATATCAGAATTAACTGATTAGAATTTAAAGTCACTGTTTACCCAGTGACTAATTTCATTATTCGTAAAGATATTTTAAAAAAAGAAGTATTTAAGTATACTATAAAATATGAAAATATAATATAGTATACATTATAAGTACATATTATAGCTATCATATTCACTAGATTCATTCAATGATGGATATCTAATGGCAATTATTTTATGTTAGTGGATCCATTGGCCAGATCCATGGTGTTACTACACGTAGAAATTATTTGTTTTATTGTTTTATTGTCCAAATAAACAGCTCTTAATAGCTTAATTTTTTTTTTTTTTTTTTTTTATGGAATCGAGGTAGCGCTTGACCACTATCTCACCTGATGTGAGGTGCAGATGTGGCCGAAGGTGGACCACGCTTACCTAGTAAATGCCCATTTACCCTAGTTTTGAAGACCCCGAGGTTGTAGTTCTGTGGGAACACAGACGCAGGCAACGAGTTCCACTCCTTAGCGGTTCGAACAAGGAAGGTGGAACTGAAACGCTTTGTTCGTGATCGAGGTACATCGACCACGAAGGGATGAAACCCCTGCCCACGTCTAGTGGTCCGCAAGTGGAACGGTTCCGGTTGGATTAAATCGTACAGTATAGATGCACACTCTCCATAGTGTAGACGATAGAAAATCGATAGGCACTCTACTTTTCGGCGATTTTCGTCATCGTCATCATCTTAGCCTCCCCCATTTTTATTTAAATTAATTGTTTAATTAATAGTTTAACTGACAATATTAAAAAGAACAATAAAATGATTTGATTTTGTAGAATTTAAATTTACAAATAAATTCACAATATCTGCAAAACCCATTTTTTCATAACTTTTAGCAATTTTATAACCAGCAGTCTTTTCTATATGAATTTGAACAATAATTTAGCTTAGGTTCTTTTAGCGGGATTCTCAAGCGTACACTCATTTTCTGAGCGAGTTAAGCCAGCTTTGATTCGCTTATGAGCTCTTTTTAATTTCGATATTAGATTCGGCCTGCCATTTTTCTCTCTGGCAGGTCTAATTATGGTAGGTTTTGTAAAGTAAATGATACACGAATAAGCTAGTCTAAATCACGCGATTTCAGCTCATAAAATTTCTTGGGGTTTTTTTATATCTAACTTTATAAAAAACTTGCAACCCTTTAGGGTCAAACGCTTTAGGACATTGCAGATCCAGGAATTTGATATTAAAGGATATAATTTAGGAAAAACGAATTGCAATTTGAAAAGGGGAAATCAATAGTAATTTACAGTAAACTTTCAATGACTTAGATACGAATATAAATCAAAACTAATTTTACATAAGTACTTATACTTATTAGGTAAAGCGATTAATAGCCTTTACAAACACCCTATCGACGCACTTTTAGAATAGAATTACTATTTGCTGTTAAAAGAGGCGCAATAAGTTTTGCCCTAAGACACATGCTTCGCGTCTTGGATTGTGTGTTTATATAGAAGCTGACATATTCAGAATGCAATAAAGGTCTTTGTCAATATCTCATGCTTGTTGAAATTTACAGAAAACCGAAAACAAAAGAGGATAGTACTAAATATCAGAAGTTACATCGCATAATAGATCTTCATCTAACCGGAGTTAATGCTATAGTACCGATTTGCCGACGATACCTGCTCGCTTAGCGCAGACTCTGATATTAAGGTGGCAACGACACAGGTCTAAAACAGATTTCCATATAACTGCACATGATCGAATTTGTATGCATCAATCTGGGTGTAGTCGGGCCCCTATTGAGAATGTGAATCATCTTACCTCGGAATGGTAATAATAGTTGGGGAAAAAGTGTCTTCGCATTTTATATGAAAATTCAAGACATTTATTTTTTCAAAGTTTATTTACTTTTAATAGTTACTATATATGTGCCATTTTATTGGATGACTTTTTGCCATCTTGTAGGTGGTGACATGATCCCGTTGCTGTAGAAATTTTGGGACTTCTGATCAAAAAAACGCGACAAGTAGTTTTGGCAGTCCTCTCTTGATGGTAACCTGACACTGCCTAGAGAATTCTGAAGAGACCGAAACAGGTGAAAATCTGAAGTTGCAAGGTCAGGGGGCTGTATGGCGGATGCATTAACGCCAATTATCTTAATTTTTTTTCTGAGTGGCTAATATGTGTGTGGTCTCCACACCCTTTCTATTTATCAATTCCGGCCGCTTTTTATCAATTTCTTGCTTTAATTTCTTGGCAGTAGAGATCCGAATCGAGGGTTCTGCCCGGCGGTAAAAGCTCATAATGATCAATGCCCTTCCAATCCCATCGTATACACAGCATCACCTTATTGCGAGTTAACCCGAGTTTTGGCACAGTCTGTGAAGCCTGACCGACCTTTGACCACGACTTTTATTTGCACGTTTTTGTTTACATGATCCACTTTTCATCACCAGTTATCAATCTCCTCAAAAACGGTTCGGTTTCATTACATCTCAATAAAGAATCGCAAATGGGTCAAAACTGTATTGTGGTCAATTTCCAGTTCTTCAGCTATGTCGTAACTACTGAAATGCCGATCTTGCTCCACTTTTTCAAAAATGGCGTACATTTTATCCGTAACGAGGCGATCAGAGCGAGGTGCATCTTTGACATCAAAATTTCAGGATTGTAAACGCTTAACTCCACTTTGTGCTACTCTCACTGACACTGCATTAGGTCCATTAACGTTCGGCGGAGAGGCAACGGGAAGAGGATTCCCTCTCCCAGCCGATCCGCCGGAGAAGGCACGGGCGCAGGCGGATGGCCTATATCCGCCGCCTTCCCCCTTGACCAGGACCTGGGCGGTAGTCTAAGGGGAGACTACCGCCCGTTGTGAGGTCCCCGAGATGGCCGGCGTACCTCCGCTTTCGGGTACGCCGAGGTTCCGATAGGGAGCGTAGTCCTCCCCGCGCTAAACAGCCGTGGCGGGTCGCCGTAGTTGTGCAACAACGTTCCTGCGACCCTGCCCATCTACGGCCGCGCTAAAAAGTCGTTGGGTTTTAGCCGGTAGGAGTCCGGCATAACCCAGAGCGTCCCCAATTCGCTGCTGGGTATCCATGATGGATTTCCCAACGTAAAAAAAAGGTCCATAAACGTCACAAATTTTTTTCGTGGCTTGCGTTGCATCCTATTTCTTCATTAGAATCACTCATTTTGACAGAAAGAAAAACAAACGAAAAATTTGTTTCATTTTTTGAAATGTAACCTTTTTAATGCCAGATGCAAATAATACAGCCAAAGAGATACAAAGTTTATACATACTATATGCGAAAAGACTTTTTCCCCGACCTAAATAGACGATATTTCAATTGGAGAGGTCACATCTAAAAAGTAAATAACATAATATACTATAACAAATGATACCTCATATAATATAATATAATAAATATACTATAATATTGCAAATACAAACCATTTTATTGATAATAAAAAATCAGTTTTATTTTGACGAGGCCTTCGTGGCCTTCGAATGAACATTTATCCTCGCGTCAAAGGGGAAAGTGGCGACGGAGCACAAGCCGAAATGCTCTTGTGTAAATTGTAATAATAAATTATCTATCGCGATAGTAATTAAAGAATAAAAAAATAGAAAATAATTATAATATTTGAGAAGAAATTGATCTAAATTATAGGCGACGCCTATAAGACAAGCGACGGCACAAGTGCTGCAAGTGCGCTCAAGACCACAGTAGGATTAGGGAAAGCCTCTTTTTTTAATTACACAGCCTGTTAGGTTTGTTTCGTTGATTGCATTTAGCGGAACACACGAACGACTATGGGGCCAATTTGTCTGGAGCTCTGCGGCTCTTGTTCCTCGACAATAATTTCGAACCGTTTGAGGTCTTAGAAGGATAGTTTCTCGGTTAGGAGTTCAGTCTAGAGTTTCGGTTTGCGAGACCCGAATATGTGTCTTCCTTTGTGCACTCCGATATTTTATTTATATTGGACGAGTTTATTAATGGTTGTTTGTTTGCGTGTTACAGGCTACTTTGCGATCCATTTAAGTTATACATAATATTGCGGCTGACACGATACTCACTCGCTTGGGCCTAATTAATATTGGCCATAAACAATCCAATTACATTTCTATCTGGTGTTTATGTGTAGAAGCCATATCGCTTCTTGCTTCTTCTTATCGAACAGCGTTCCAGACTGATTTCTCGCGAAGTAGTAACCGAGAAAAGGCATATTTTATTGATATAATTTTGGTTTAATTATGCACGTTACAAGGAAAATTTGAGCGAAAACACTGCAATATTTTCTTACTCGTAAACCTTAAAACTGCACACTCGAAGCGATCGAATCAATTATTGCGTACAAGTATTTCTCATTGTGTTCAAAATAAAACCGTAATCGTTTTATGATTTATAGGCGTTTATCTTCTTCTATACATATAATAAAATCGTAAACGAGCTGTGTCTGTACATTAAATATTTTTTCAAAAAACAGTTTGTACACGTTGTACTTATGTTACCGGGGTCTTAGAATTTTTGTCTTTTTGTCGGTTTGCCTGTTTGTCTGTGCGTTTGTGCACGCCAATCTTTTAAATGGCTTAACGGATTCGAATGCCGTTTGTATTGTAGCAAGCTTCCTGTAACATTTTAGTGTTTGTTTCATTCGAATCGGTTTACAAACAAAAAATTTCGGGCTCAACTAGTGTATACTGATATACCTACTTAACGTAGACAAAGGGATATCGAAACGCACGCACTACATGAAGATTTGCTGTAGCTACATTGTTATTCATATGTTGATGATGCAATAAGAACGAATTGTGTGTTTGTTCGGATTATTACAATGTAGTGCCTAATATTGATTTTGCTAAAGTAAATAGTCTCAGTCGGTATTAAAGTTTGGATGAGTTTGTATATGCCAAGGTTAAACTGAAATTAATTCGTTCGGCCAACATTCTCCGCCAAAGTAACATTTAGGACCAGAAATTATTTCAAATATTCTGACTAATAATAGTTCAATTATAGCCTCGGTACGTAGAGAAGAAGAACAAAGTCGGACGACTTTGTTAGGATTCTCCAAGTTTCGATTGCAAAGAGACAAAGGTCCCAAGGTCAGAAGTAAAAAAAGTGTATAAGTGTATGTATATGTTCCATTTGCTGATGTATGCAAAGTATTGTAGCTCCTCATCTACTGACAGCTTGACCTCTTTTCTGTTTCGCTCTTGGCTCGCAATATTTAAATTAAGAATATAAATTACACAGGTAACATTTTTAGAACCGTGCGAGTGTTATTGTCATCATCGTTGATTTGCCGTCATCGCAGTGCTTCTAGCCAGCAGTTGATAGGCCAGGATGCGTGTTAATTTAAACAAAAATAAGTTTAAGTAGTTTGAGCGCGAAAAGATCACAGATAAATTTTTGCTATTCCGTCATTAGATGTATTCTCGCTGCTCTCAGATCGAAGTTCGTGAGCGAAAACAAGCGACATCGCTGTCATTGTTTAGACAAAAATAAATATGAAAGCGGAAACAAGTCGATGAATCAGCTAAAACGGAGACGATGGATACAATAAAGTTAGGGGAGGAGGCGCCTTCTCCGGCGTGCTAATCATTCTCAGTGAGCTAATAATATGAGATTAGAAGCAAACAAGATGGTGGTAATCTTCTAAGTGGCACTTCCGCTACGTCTAACAGAGTGCCTACTGCCTACCAATCGCATAACTCTCAAACGTACTACTCATTTATGCTACTTAAATAACTATTATTTATTACTATTTATGTACTAGTGATTGAACGATATGACTAAAATATGCGGTTTTAAGTTATACTCTCCTAAAGACATAACTACATCGGTCCTTACACCGAGTCTTAGCACCTCGTCATAATGCCGATCCAGACGAGCGTGGCTGGAAGACAAGTTTCATCGGAGCCTAAGGTTCTCTTATGATTTCTTGTCGCTTTGAGTTACAGCATGCATACTAATAATGTGACCTGAAATGCACCATAAGGCTGACCGTGGAAAAAGTGTGCATTTCAAGCGACACAACGTTTTTTTAAACGTCAGTTGAATGGACTTCATATTTTAAAAATGCTTAAATCACATTCACTACTATGGTCATTTCTTATTTCCTCCCAATCTTGTCCTTTATGCTGCTGAGGTCGGCAAAAGGTAACGGTAGAAGTGACAATCAAGTAGACCGACAGCCCACTTACCGACCTAAAGAAACGAAATATACCTCTTAAAACAAATAGCCAAAATGTGATGTGTACGCATATATGCGACACTTAGTGACGGACATCATTCTCACTTGTATTTATCGATATCTGTAATTTTTTTACTTAACTTGCTCATTTCAAGTCAAAAGTCCGTTTTTCGGTATTTTTAATACACTACCGAACTAAGGCGAAACACTGATCATCCGGTTTATACGTCCTAATCATCTATTATTATATATAAAAAATAAAACTCTCGTCATTTGTATCTGTCTGTTTCTTCGTTTAATTTTTCTAAAGCACTAGCCAGACGGGTCGCTAATTTTTTAAATTAGTGAAAATACAGAACTAATTCGTGGGTGATGGGTGAACCTAACCTAACCCACAGCGGCCAATTAAAAGAAAGTGTGGTGTGTCAAGTGGGTGATCTGATCGAAATCAATCAATCAACCGTTTCAACGTTTAGTTGTATCTCACTGCGGATGTTGGGAAGATCCGGGAAGTTATTTATTTTATTTTTAAATCAACATATTATTTACAAAATGATAACATTTTACACGGAGATGTTGCTTGCTTTCTTTTCTTGAGGCGATTAATGAAATCGCGCCGGGCCACTGCGATCGGCCAACGATCACGCCATCGATGACGTAGGTTGCCGCAGTTCGTGTCCGACGAACATTAATGATGCCACCTACCATCGAGCGAAAAAAGTGGTGCGTGCCTGCTAGTGTGAAATGATATAATCGATGGAAAGTATTACGATATCGATATTTGTGCATGTCGTGATAGAATCGTTCTCAGTGACAACACTATTCGAGCGCGAGGTCAGGGCTCACGCGAATAATGTCGTTAACTTTTCGCCTTTAATTTAAACGTCACAAGGTTCGTTTTTCTATGTACGCAAAGGTTGCCAATTATGCCTCGCAAATCTTGCAATGTTTTACATTCGAATCCTTACTTTATGTGCATCACGGTAGGGTATAAATTTGTGGGTGGCGCTTTCGATACTTGTATGAAACACAATCTGCGAACTCATTACGCGACCGCGATCAGACGAGGGTTGTTATTTCACATTACAACACGAAATACAAGCACAACGTCATAATAATTATTATTTAAAATTCGGATTACTCAAAAAACCTTTGATGTTTTGCAATTTAATAATCGGTGAGCCTACATTAAAAACAATAAAATCGATCTTAATAGAAGTGATTCCGTGCGAGCCTGCGAACGCATATGCTAATAAATAAACAAGCTCATAGAATACACACAAGCACAAGCACACACAATTTTGGTTTCATTATTAATACGTGTAAAATAAATATTACAAGTTATTCGGTATTTCGTTATAACTTCAATTGACTGACCTCTTTAATGATATCATACGCAATACCATCCACTGTTATCATATTACACAAGAAAGGAGACAAAAACAACCTAAAGAGCAGAAAGGCTTCAGGAGCGTCTAACTCAACAGTCCCTTTACTGTAAAAAAATACATACTGTAGAAAATTGACCACACACCACAAAAACTTGTCTGTTTTCTGCAGAAGTTGTGATGGTATTTGTCAAAAAGTCATGATTTAAATTTTTTTTAAGAATCCTTTGAGTGAGACATTTTCAGATACACTAATGCCACAAGTTAAAACAACCAATTCACGGACAGACCGATCTATTTATATGTAAGGGTAAGGAAGGATATTTCACAACAAAAGAAATGAAGATGTATGCTGTCCCTGCAATGGTATTACTAAGCTCATTGGAAGAAAATTGATAAGTGTAGACTTTATGGTGTAGTAGGTACCTACTGTATGTATAGGCCATAACTCCACACAGGGAGCTGTGTCTTTGTTCCTACATTATGTAATACGGAAGTTAAATTTGGCTTTTGTTATGGTGTTGCGTCACGCCATACGTCACCAAGCGGAATATCTTTCAGTGTAAAATCTACTTTGAAACAAAGCGGAGCTCCCCACTCCCAACTCCCGGGCCCTTCCACCCGCCGCCCGCCACGCACCTACGCCGTTAATAATGCGACTAAATAAAAATGTATGCTTGCGTTCTTTTATTACTTTATTTAAGTACCAGCTTTGTCCGCGACTTCGGCCGCGCCCTTTTTTCTTAGGTGTTGAAACGTTTGTTCAATTTTTATTGCTCATATATTTTTGTCAGGCGTTGAATTTTTTATTTTTATATCATCCCTTTTTCTTATTTTCTGGATGAACGGTACCCTATGTATTTTTCTGTATCTCTGACAACGTGTATGCTAAATTTCATAATGATTGATGGCAAAAGCGTAACAACTCTACCCGCATGAAATTCAGTTTCTAATAAAAAGAGTACCAGTAAAATAAAAAAAGTTTAGCATAAAAGGACGCAACAAATTAAACCTAGGCTCGATTTATTAGACACCAGTATTCGTTTTGAGTTTTTAATACACATTTTTAATTCGTCAACTCCTATTACATACTCAGAATTATCTGAAATCAGAAATAATATGTAAATGAACATCAAATGTACTGAAATGGTTTAAACAAGAAAAAAGTTCAAAATAATAACGTCGTACTAACATGAAATTCGATATCTTCGCATCTTGTTTTTCTTTCTATAACATTTACACGTCGTAGTATGAGTCATAGTTTTCGCACACTGCTTTTAGTGGTTCATAGTTGAGTTACAGGACGTTTGACATCAATAATAATGTTTATTCTAATGTTAAGGTCGTCAGACAGGCTGACCGTCCGCTCGACCGTAGCTGGCTACCATCGCCTATAACACAAGCAATGCCACAGTTAATATTCTCCAGTCTCTACTATCATTTGCCGAACTCTGTCGTACGATTAAACTCTCTGCTCGAAGCATTATTTTTCATCTATTAAACATTTTGTTAGACAAAAATCTACTTCCACATTATTTACTACACCAGCAGTCTATGGGTGAATCACTGTCCAATGCGCACAATTCTCTGCGCGTTCAGCACAATAATGGCTTTTGTGCCGTCAGGCACAAACGAGTGGCATCCCTGATAAATTGGATCGTCCGCTCCTGAGATCTGATACATTGTATTTCCTAAAAAGAAACAATTATATTACATAAAATTGCTTTTTGTTAGTCAATTGAGTTGCGTGATATATCTGAAATAAATAAAAAGTATTATTAATTTAAAGAGCGATCGATTGGCTTGTTGTATGAGAAAGTCTTTTTTAAAAATAAAATTAATGGAACCTCATTAAAGAGATACAAGTACTCGATAGGAAATGCGGATAGTGGGAGCAGATTCGGTCGCGGGATAGCGCCAAACGTGACGTCATTAATAATGAACGATATCCCCGGAGCCATGATCACGACTCGGAAAGCCACGCAAACAGAGAGAGAGAGAGAGAGAGAGAGAGAGAGAGAAAGTGGGCAATTTTATAAAGTAATAATGTTCATTAAATAGTGAATGAAAATTTGTTCATTGGACCAATTACGGTCACTTACATTCGTCCACCATAAATGTATGAGTATAGTTAACGGAAAAGTATGTAATCCGTCATTGTATACAATTCCTAGGAAATGTGTACAATTCCTAAAATAGGTAGGAAATATACGATATGTTTTTTAAAATGCAATTTTCCTAGGAAATCTATACATTTACTAAATAGCAATTGGAAAAATATTACATTCGGGATATCATCAGTGGGATTCATCGCTAAGCCATTTCATCACTATTTACAAATAAATGTGTTACGAGACTTATTTGTTCCGAAACAAAGTTAAGAATTCTTATTAATCTTATGAATGGAATCTTATGAAATTACACCCGAATACTGGTTTTGGCAAAAATACTGTCGAAATGTGTGTTTTAAAGAATCTTTGAAACATTATTTTACGCATTTCCTAATTAAGCTCGGAATTGTATACATTTCCTAGGAGTTGTATACAATTTCTAGGTTTCACACATTTCCGGTAACATACACTTGTTCAAATATAATAAAGCAAGTCAACAAATTCGCTTTCATTGTTGGAAACAGTATCCGAAGAAGATTCATCTTCCTCTGTATTGTGATGTGATTTTGAGGTTCCTTTGACTAAAATTTATTTTCTTCTAACTTACTAAACCAAATATTCTGTTATAAAATGGTTAGAAGTATCAAAACCGTTCCTACAATCCTACGATCACCCAAAATTACCCAAAATTTTATTTCTTTATAGTATTTTCGTTACTTCGTTGAAGTATACTTCGTTGAAGTATTTTCGTTACTTTTAATAAGTTACCAAACTAACCATTGTCACCACCGGCACTCGTATTTACTGATTAAAGTAAGTCTACTGTTAGTCTCTCATTGTACCGAAAAACTAACCCACCTTCACAGATACTCGCACGAAGCCTCAAATTTTTATTATTTTACACATTTCAGTATATATTTACCTGAAGTGGTGACGTGGAGTCGGGCATTCTCCGTACGTGTGACGAATATTTCTCTGTTTAGGAACCGAATTGCGTTTGGCGACCGATCGCTAATACATTTCCTATGACAGGACATACTGAGAAAATTGAGTTTGGTGACGCCGACCGCGTGAAATAAAAGCGTGGTCACTTGACGCAAGGGACGGTAGCTACCCACCATACAGAAAATAAAGCCTAAAATTAATAGGACACCTTAAAAGCTATGTGGTAAAAACGCGTTATAGGCAAATAGTAAAGAAAAAGTGTGTACTCGATGTAAGTTGTCAAAGGAGAGAGAGGAGTATATCACTTCGTCACTCACGTGTCTAACGTAATAAAGGAGACGCGAAACGTGGCTTTTAGCGTTTGGATAGGAAAGGAGGTTTGCGGTTTTAGCAAATTAATTAAATTCTGATGAAGGCGGAAGGTATGCGTCTCTTCAGTGAGATATGATGGATGGTGAATTATTTTTTAAATATTATACATTATGTGCGTTTCTTTTAAATATGCTCACAGTTCGTTTAATCTCATTAGTTTCCGATTTGCTCAATTATTTCTTATAGTGTTTGTACTCGTTGCGATGTCTCGATTGTCTCGATATCGTCAAATATTTGTACGCCGTTATTGCGTCCGAAGGCGTATCTCTAAGCTTATTAAAGCCGAGTTATCGCCCACATTTTGACACAATTGAATTATTATTATTATATTATTAAGGTTGAATATTGATCAAAACTCGTGAAAAGGTTGCTTATGGTAATCTATAGAAACGGTAAGCGTGTGTAAAAATCTCTGATCTAATTATGACATTACACTCACGCGGTGCAAATATCGCTTTCTCACTTCCACTGTTCATTACCGTATACTTCATCGAAACAGAACCTATTGGATTTATTAGGGAACTAGCTGATCCCGCAACTTCGTACGCGTGGTATTCGGTGTTGCGCGTAACTTTTTTATCCGATTGGAACGAAACAAACACTAAATGCTACGGGAAGCTTGCTATAATACATAAGTAAAAACCGCATTCAAATGATTAAGCCGTTTCTGAGATTATCGTGCACGAAAGCACAGACAAACAGACAAAAATTTTAAAAGTCATTTTTTACCTCGGTCACATAAGTACCTACAACGTGTAGGAAGTTTTAAAAAAATAATAATATTTAATGTCAGACACGGCTCGTTTACGATTTTATTATTACATGTGTAGATTGAAAAAGGAAGATAAGTATGGAATAAATTTATTATATATAGGAAACTAGCGACTCGCCATCCGCTTTTTCCCGATAATTTTTCCAATTGTTCTCTTTGTAAGAACCTTCCTCGGACTTCAATGAATATTTGAAAAAATAACGAGCAACACATTTAGTGATTCATTTTTATTGATATTCGAGTGGATTATTAAAGTGAAAACTTTACCCAATTCCGTTATCTTTTAATTTGTTAGAATTATGTCAACAATCCACTGTACTTGAGGTCCAACAATCATAAGCTAGGTCAGGGATGTTAGCCCATTTTCATCGCTACGATATTGCCTGTGCTCCTAGGCGATTCGGTTCTCTATCTGTCTAATAAACTCAATCCCAATTTACAGCGAATTAATCATTTAGTTAGTCTATCAATTTTACTCCAACTATAGTCTTGCGGTATCTAGAATACGGTAGACCTAGCAATAGGTCTCGCGGTCCCGGGGGAAAAGCCATTCGAGTGTCGTCATTCAGTATTCAATGGGAATAAAACTCCGCTCCGCCAGCCGAATGTTTAACCTTATTTGCATAGTACGCCATGGAGTTCCTTCGGGTTCTACATTCTTTCGAACTATTCTGTTTGCACTTTTTCGTAAAATACGACTACAAGACGAGGACACTCTGGGAATGATTGCGCACATAGTCCTGCGGGGAAGCAAATGTAAATGCTTCAATTGTATTTTAATTAAAATCTCTAATGAATTTACACAATGGACCCGTTAATTAAACAGCAACATTAATTGAAAATGATGAAATGCTCAGCGATACAGAGCGCGAAATGTGACCTAATATGCCGCTGTGTGCCATGGGAAAAATGAACGGCGCAGTTTGCCAAGTGCTTCATATACTTGTCGACACGCAAAACGTGGTCGTCGCCGCCGCCGTCGCAATATTCATTAATTAAAAATTGCGTAAAATACTTATATGTAATTGAATTCGTTTATGCATTCAGACAAAGCCGAGTCTGATAAATCCGTGGGCAAGAATTCATACACTAATCGATAGGGCTTAGGGCTTACATATAATAAAATCGTAAACGAGCCGTGTCTAGTCAAAATAAATGCGAAAATACTTTTTCCCCAACCTAATATATGTAACAATGATATGATAAAAACATTTTATCGAGAGAATAGGCAGGATATTTTTGGAAGTCACACAATGCTCGTGGTCTGTGAGGAAACCGAGATAGTAAAATACAATCGCAGCACTTATCTATCAGTAGTCGATGGGGCTTATCTCTTCTCTTGATAATATTAATGCATCGACGCTTTATTTCATTTTCAACCGTATTTCTAAAGACTCAAAACACACAGTCCTCTGATGAATCACTCTCGTAACGAATCTTTGTGGCGGTACCTTTTGTTTGTATTCATTGATCGGAACACAGAAAAGCAGGTAATTTTCTTTAACGAAATCAAATAGTAATTCTACATGTTAAATTAGGAAAGGAAATGAAAATTCTTTGAATGTTGTAAAGAATCCTTATGTAGGTAATCAGAACAACAATTTACACAAAGGCGAATAATGTTGGAATCAGAAAATCAGAATTACATTTGTGACCAAAAATTATTGGTTGCTTTCTTTGTCTCTATGATATATTCTTTTTTTTAATGATAAGGCCGACAAATAGGCTGACGGTCTACTTGATGGTAGGCGGTTACCGTCGTCTATAACACGAGCAACGTCACAGGTGCTGAAATTGCACTACCGCCTTTATTAGAATTAAGGATATTAGAAAGAAATAGGAAAATGGCCTCGGCATCCCTTGCTCACTCACTGAAACACAAAAGCACATATGCTGTTATTTAACGGTGGTCTTAGAAGGTGGTCACTGCCACCAGACGGGCTGCTCAGATGACTGTGAAACGCAGTGTGCCCGGCCACTAGTTGCCGTATCCAGACCGCAACCATATTTGAAAAGTTCATTTCCAAAGTTGGTCCTGTCGGAAATCGAACTCGGGACCCTCGAGAGGGAGTGTAAACGAAATCATCCTAACCACTCATCCAACGGGTTACACAGGCCAATAACAAACGTCCGGATGTTTGTCTGGCGTTGCTCGTCCTTATTGAATCTTCACTATATTTAAATCTGTTTGTTTTATGAACCTAATTATATGCGTGCCCTTGAATGTTTATGTATTTGTTTCAGTTGCGTGAGCCGGCGAGTCCACGCTACTTGTATCCTTAAGGTGAGTCCTCTTTTTTGACAACTGACGTCGATCAAAATATGTTCCGTTTGCGAAGGCCCCGTGCAAATTGAACCCTTGTCACATTGACAAGTGTCCGGCTCCACTATCATGTCACAGAACCGTTTATAGAGACAGCGACCGCGACTTTTATTTGGGGATACACGTGTAACGAAACCCTCGCATCACTTTATACCTACTACATATAAATTTGTATTTGCTTTGTAGAAATAATATTCTAATAATGTGAAACGTTAGAGATTATGAATTTCCTTTAGATCGTCATACTATAAATCCACGATATCTGGATGTTATACCTCACCGACGCGGTCCCCGTATCCCAACGTAACGAGACCTACGCGGCTAACCCGCTCGCGTTGTGTCGACTTCGATGAACGCGACCGCAGAGGTCGAGTAACGCTGGATCCTTCTAAAAGAATAAATTACGGATCGGAAGTAAACGGGGAAGTCCCTGAACGCACCTTTTTGAGGGTGCCTTCAAATACATCCTCACAAATTCGACTTTCGGGCCATCGATTCGAGCGGAGGCTTTAGTTTCTTTCGACATTTTATTCTATTAACCTCGTAAGGATTAGCGTTTGTGTAGCTGAAAATATAATGAAATGTCTACAAATGGATACACAAAAGATTTTCTTCGCATTTCATATGAAAACTCAAGATTCATATGAATACTATTTACTCAACTCAATTTACTTAGCTACAATACTATTTACTCAAATACATTTACTTTCTGAATCTCGATGTGCTATTTATTTGTAACGAATATGAACAACATGTAAGCTTTCAGAGCCTCCTTGAACTAAATTTACCGCCTCTACGTCTGAAGATAATTAGTATGAACCGGAAAGCACTTACGACTCGTAGGACGGAATTTCACGTATTCATTAATATAAATCCAAATAACCCTTAGCGTAATTAATGTTGTGAAATTCGAACTGGCCTCTTTGATAAATAGTGACGTCATAACCGCCCCGAGGGCTATCCTCTATGAGTATGTATATTTAATTTAATTAGGACAAAATTCCATAAAATGAAAGGGCGAATGTTATCCCGGATAATCCCGGAAATTTCGGGGTACTTGGGTGATACAGTGCTTCGGGGAACGAACATCAGATGACTGAGCAACGGTTGAAGAATGAATTTTATAAAATACTAGCGACCCGCCCCCGGCTTCGCACGGGGTGCAATTTTTATATATAAGAACATTCCCCGTTTATCCCTCTTTCCATTAGTGAAAACCGAATTAAAATCGGTCTACCCGTTCACGCGTGATGCCGTGACCGAGGGAAATGGGGATTCATTTTTATATATAAGAGAAGAAAGATTAGCTTCGGCTCGCAACTTCGTCTGCGTATTTTTATAACTGCGTATTTTTCAAGCTAGAACCATTCACAAAATTAGATTAAAATTAAGATTAGCGAACCCCAGTGACGACAATTTGCTGAAATTTTTAAGGGTTTAGGGTCTATATTTTTTTCCAAATAATCTATTTAACAAACAAATGGCCGTTTCGCAAATAGCTCAAACCAATATAGCTCAATGCAACAATAACAAGATTTTAAAAGTATTTTTTAATGTAATAGTAGAATGTAGGTTTTCTCGGCCGGTATCCATATGAGTTGTGGGTTTCCGGGATGATGGCCCAGGTCTGTTAGAAATTCTTCCAAACGTTTCGTCAACAACTGCGGTTGACATCCTCAGTGGTGTAGTCCAAGTTAGAAGAAAAAGTACATCACATCACTGCACTTCACTTCTGCACTTTTCGACTTCTCGAGCGAGACTGATTTGTCGACTGGAATGTGTCTATATTTAAACTTAAATTTATATCCCCACCCCGTGGTTGACTTGGTGGGGTGTGGTCACTAGGAGAGGGGTTATAATGCCCTCTCTTTCTTTCATTATTATTATTATTCCTGCGTAGTGCCGGATACCAAATGTTGTGTAGCCTTAGATTTTCCTCCTTCCTGTTGAAATTATTTGGATGCTTGAAAATTTCAATGGCTTCCCGATTAAGGCGTGAGTGATAGTGTACCTCGGATGACAGAACTAATGTGTTTTTGAAAAGGATTTTATGATTGCCTTCAGAAAAGGCGTGTTCAGCTACTGCCGATTTTTCGGTCTCTCCTCTGCGACAGTTGCCCTTGTGTTCTTTAATTCGGGTGTTAATGCTGCGTTTTGTGGTGCCGATGTATACTGCGCCACATTCACAAGGTATTTTATATACCCCTGTCGAGGATAATGGATCCCTTGGGTCTTTAACTGAACCGAGCAGGTTTCTGATTTGGCTCGTGGGCTTATATATGGCCTTGATGTTTCTGCTCTGTAACATTTTTCCTATGCGATCCGTTACTCCTTTAATATATGGGAGGAATGCTCTGCCTTTATCTGGGTTTTTGTCTTCGGTATTAGTCCTGTTTCTCCTCGGTTTTATCGCTCGCTTAATTTCAGTGGGTGTGTATCCGTTGCACCGTAGAGTATGGCTTAAATGTTCCAGCTCTTTTTGTATCTGTGTTGGTTCGCAGACTCGTTTCGCTCTATCAACCAGCGTCTTAATCATAGCTCTTTTTTGTTGAGGGTGATGGTTGGAGTTTTTGTGTAAGTACCTATCTGTGTGGGTGGGCTTCCGGTAGACTTTATGTCCCAGGCTACCATCCTCGTTTTTAGAGACCGACACGTCCAGAAATGGGAGTGTGCCATTTTTCTCTGTTTCCATAGTGAATTGTATTCTTGGGTGGATGCTATTGATATGTTTAAGAAACATATTCAGTGCTTCCTGTCCGTGGCTCCATATTACAAATGTATCGTCTACGTATCGAAACCAGCATGAAGGTTTCTGAAGTGCTGTTTCTAGAGCAAGTTTTTCAAACGATTCCATGTAGAAGTTGGCCACGACAGGGCTGAGCGGACTCCCCATTGCCACACCATCTACTTGTTCGTAGAATTTATTATTCACTTGGAAATAGGTTGTGTTCAGAACATGTTTGTATAACGACACTATGTCTTCCGGAAAGATTAGGCTTAGCTTTTCAACTGTCTCTTTCACCGGGACCATTGTAAAAAGGGAAACGACGTCAAAGCTCACTAGAATATCTGTTGGTTTTATTGTCATGTTTTTGATCTTTTCTACGAAATGCGTCGAGTCTCTGATATGTGATGATGTCTTCCCGACAAAAGGTAGCAGTTGTTTGGACAAGTACTTGGCTAAGTTGTAGGTTGGTGCCCTAATAGCACTAACAATGGGTCGTAATGGTACTCCTGGCTTGTGTATTTTTGGTAGACCATAAAATCTTGGTGGAAGGGCTTCGCTGTTTGTGCATTGCCGTTTGTCCTCATCAGGTATGGATGATGCTTTTATCAGTTGGTTCGTTTTTCGAACTATAACGGATGTCGGGTCTCTGGGTAGTTTCTTGTATGTTGATGGATCTAAAAGGTCGTCTATTTTCTTTTGGTAATCCTTCCTGTTGAGTATCGTGGTTGCATTACCCTTGTCTGCAGGTAGAATGACTATGTCTTTGTTGTTATTTAAATTTCTTAGAGCCCTTCGCTCTCTGGCGTTGATATTGTCTTTTGGGGGTCTTGCTTTCTGGAGTATTCGTGATGCTTCCCGGCGTATCTCCTCCGCCTCTTCTGATGGTAAAATTCGAATTGCCGCCTCGATGTTCGCAATGATATCCTCCCGAGGTATATTGATTGGAGTAATAGCAAAGTTCCCTCCTTTCGCTAGTATCGACCTTTCGTCTTCCGTAAGTTGATGTTCCGATAGGTTCACAACTGTTTTTGTCATGTCAAGGATTGCTGTTGCTCTTGGAGGTAAGTCTTTATAGCATTGTTCATACTTTTTCTTTTGCCGGTTGGTTGATTTCTTCTTGACAGCATCAGCTGATCCAAAAGTTATCATATCAACCTTTGTCCAGATGCGTCCCTCCAGTCTGGCGCTCAGCAATAGATGTAGATCCATGAGTTCCTTATCGTTTAGTGCCAACTCTTTTCTGGTGTAATGGATTCGCTCCCGTAGCATCGCCTTCTCCGCCCGGTCATATATCCGGTTACTCGCGGCTGTATGAAACAGACGCTTTCTTTGTAGAAATTTCGGGATTACATTTGTGTCCCTGCAGCGTAGCAGAAATGTCAAAGAACACAGTAAGTGGCTTTTCTTTTTTCTTAAATTTTCCAGTCTTCTAATCAATCTCGACGTCTCCTCCCCGTAGAGGCGTCTAATAGTAGAATGTAGGTTTTCTCGGCCGGTATCCATATGAGTTGTGGGTTTCCGGGATGATGGCCCAGGTCTGTTGGAAATTCTTCCAAACGTTTCGTCAACAACTGCGGTTGACATCCTCAGTGGTGTAGTCCAAGTTAGAAGAAAAAGTACATCACATCACTGCACTTCACTTCTGCACTTTTCGACTTCTCGAGCGAGACTGATTTGTCGACTGGAATGTGTCTATATTTAAACTTAAATTTATATCCCCACCCCGTGGTTGACTTGGTGGGGTGTGGTCACTAGGAGAGGGGTTATAATGCCCTCTCTTTCTTTCATTATTATTATTATTCCTGCGTAGTGCCGGATACCAAATGTTGTGTAGCCTTAGATTTTCCTCCTTCCTGTTGAAATTATTTGGATGCTTGAAAATTTCAATGGCTTCCCGATTAAGGCGTGAGTGATAGTGTACCTCGGATGACAGAACTAATGTGTTTTTGAAAAGGATTTTATGATTGCCTTCAGAAAAGGCGTGTTCAGCTACTGCCGATTTTTCGGTCTCTCCTCTGCGACAGTTGCCCTTGTGTTCTTTAATTCGGGTGTTAATGCTGCGTTTTGTGGTGCCGATGTATACTGCGCCACATTCACAAGGTATTTTATATACCCCTGTCGAGGATAATGGATCCCTTGGGTCTTTAACTGAACCGAGCAGGTTTCTGATTTGGCTCGTGGGCTTATATATGGCCTTGATGTTTCTGCTCTGTAACATTTTTCCTATGCGATCCGTTACTCCTTTAATATATGGGAGGAATGCTCTGCCTTTATCTGGGTTTTTGTCTTCGGTATTAGTCCTGTTTCTCCTCGGTTTTATCGCTCGCTTAATTTCAGTGGGTGTGTATCCGTTGCACCGTAGAGTATGGCTTAAATGTTCCAGCTCTTTTTGTATCTGTGTTGGTTCGCAGACTCGTTTCGCTCTATCAACCAGCGTCTTAATCATAGCTCTTTTTTGTTGAGGGTGATGGTTGGAGTTTTTGTGTAAGTACCTATCTGTGTGGGTGGGCTTCCGGTAGACTTTATGTCCCAGGCTACCATCCTCGTTTTTAGAGACCGACACGTCCAGAAATGGGAGTGTGCCATTTTTCTCTGTTTCCATAGTGAATTGTATTCTTGGGTGGATGCTATTGATATGTTTAAGAAACATATTCAGTGCTTCCTGTCCGTGGCTCCATATTACAAATGTATCGTCTACGTATCGAAACCAGCATGAAGGTTTCTGAAGTGCTGTTTCTAGAGCAAGTTTTTCAAACGATTCCATGTAGAAGTTGGCCACGACAGGGCTGAGCGGACTCCCCATTGCCACACCATCTACTTGTTCGTAGAATTTATTATTCACTTGGAAATAGGTTGTGTTCAGAACATGTTTGTATAACGACACTATGTCTTCCGGAAAGATTAGGCTTAGCTTTTCAACTGTCTCTTTCACCGGGACCATTGTAAAAAGGGAAACGACGTCAAAGCTCACTAGAATATCTGTTGGTTTTATTGTCATGTTTTTGATCTTTTCTACGAAATGCGTCGAGTCTCTGATATGTGATGATGTCTTCCCGACAAAAGGTAGCAGTTGTTTGGACAAGTACTTGGCTAAGTTGTAGGTTGGTGCCCTAATAGCACTAACAATGGGTCGTAATGGTACTCCTGGCTTGTGTATTTTTGGTAGACCATAAAATCTTGGTGGAAGGGCTTCGCTGTTTGTGCATTGCCGTTTGTCCTCATCAGGTATGGATGATGCTTTTATCAGTTGGTTCGTTTTTCGAACTATAACGGATGTCGGGTCTCTGGGTAGTTTCTTGTATGTTGATGGATCTAAAAGGTCGTCTATTTTCTTTTGGTAATCCTTCCTGTTGAGTATCGTGGTTGCATTACCCTTGTCTGCAGGTAGAATGACTATGTCTTTGTTGTTATTTAAATTTCTTAGAGCCCTTCGCTCTCTGGCGTTGATATTGTCTTTTGGGGGTCTTGCTTTCTGGAGTATTCGTGATGCTTCCCGGCGTATCTCCTCCGCCTCTTCTGATGGTAAAATTCGAATTGCCGCCTCGATGTTCGCAATGATATCCTCCCGAGGTATATTGATTGGAGTAATAGCAAAGTTCCCTCCTTTCGCTAGTATCGACCTTTCGTCTTCCGTAAGTTGATGTTCCGATAGGTTCACAACTGTTTTTGTCATGTCAAGGATTGCTGTTGCTCTTGGAGGTAAGTCTTTATAGCATTGTTCATACTTTTTCTTTTGCCGGTTGGTTGATTTCTTCTTGACAGCATCAGCTGATCCAAAAGTTATCATATCAACCTTTGTCCAGATGCGTCCCTCCAGTCTGGCGCTCAGCAATAGATGTAGATCCATGAGTTCCTTATCGTTTAGTGCCAACTCTTTTCTGGTGTAATGGATTCGCTCCCGTAGCATCGCCTTCTCCGCCCGGTCATATATCCGGTTACTCGCGGCTGTATGAAACAGACGCTTTCTTTGTAGAAATTTCGGGATTACATTTGTGTCCCTGCAGCGTAGCAGAAATGTCAAAGAACACAGTAAGTGGCTTTTCTTTTTTCTTAAATTTTCCAGTCTTCTAATCAATCTCGACGTCTCCTCCCCGTAGAGGCGTCTCGGATACACACCCACTGAAATTAAGCGAGCGATAAAACCGAGGAGAAACAGGACTAATACCGAAGACAAAAACCCAGATAAAGGCAGAGCATTCCTCCCATATATTAAAGGAGTAACGGATCGCATAGGAAAAATGTTACAGAGCAGAAACATCAAGGCCATATATAAGCCCACGAGCCAAATCAGAAACCTGCTCGGTTCAGTTAAAGACCCAAGGGATCCATTATCCTCGACAGGGGTATATAAAATACCTTGTGAATGTGGCGCAGTATACATCGGCACCACAAAACGCAGCATTAACACCCGAATTAAAGAACACAAGGGCAACTGTCGCAGAGGAGAGACCGAAAAATCGGCAGTAGCTGAACACGCCTTTTCTGAAGGCAATCATAAAATCCTTTTCAAAAACACATTAGTTCTGTCATCCGAGGTACACTATCACTCACGCCTTAATCGGGAAGCCATTGAAATTTTCAAGCATCCAAATAATTTCAACAGGAAGGAGGAAAATCTAAGGCTACACAACATTTGGTATCCGGCACTACGCAGGAATAATAATAATAATGAAAGAAAGAGAGGGCATTATAACCCCTCTCCTAGTGACCACACCCCACCAAGTCAACCACGGGGTGGGGATATAAATTTAAGTTTAAATATAGACACATTCCAGTCGACAAATCAGTCTCGCTCGAGAAGTCGAAAAGTGCAGAAGTGAAGTGCAGTGATGTGATGTACTTTTTCTTCTAACTTGGACTACACCACTGAGGATGTCAACCGCAGTTGTTGACGAAACGTTTGGAAGAATTTCCAACAGACCTGGGCCATCATCCCGGAAACCCACAACTCATATTTTTTAATGTAATTTAATTTTACACAATCACTAATAGTTGATGTATAAATGAATTTATTAAAAGCGGCTTCACCTGCGTTGAAATATAAAAAAATAACGCCTGACTAAATATATGTAACGCCTAACATCTATATTGCACTCGTAGCTTTGCCAGACGTCATATGATCCCTTGGGAACAGTACTTTTTTCTGGATGAAAGGTACCCTATGTCCTTTCCTATGTCTCTGACAACGTGTATGCAAAATTTTATGATGATCGGTTCAGCGGTTTAGGTGTGAAAAGGTAACAGACAGACAGACAGGTTACTTTCACATTTATAATATTAGTATCGATGACACACTTTACAATGAAGTGTTCTAAAAAGCAAACTTTTAATGCTTATCATAGAAATAGAACAAAATATTTAAGATTCAGCATCTAATATTTGAAACTTATTTGAGCTGGAAACAATAAAGAAAACCGTGAGTTTATGGTTTATCTGATGGGGTCGAATTTTCGCAAGCTCTACTTCATTTCTAAGCCGCTCGACAAATATTCTTCTCATCTCGTTCCATTATAATGAAGCCTTTCCACATCATTTAGCACGTGTTAAGCGAGGCAGTAGGTACGGTCAACTAACCGGTCAAAACCGGATATTATTAGTTACTTATGTAGGTTTTATTGTTATAAAAGATAGCAGGAAGACTATTTGAAGAAAAATGGTTATTCTCGCCTATAAACACGAGTATCGCCAATGCTGGCTTGGCAAAAGGTAAGGACAAAGTGGCTCTAGGGGAACGAGCTTTGTTTTCCTCACTCGAATGTCACATTACTGCTATTGTTATTTTAATTATTCATTTGTAATACAATCAATCACTATACAATACAAGAAATTAAAGCTGAACTTATCAATTCCAATTTCATTCGAAGAAGCGATGACGTTAACGTTTACGTTATTGATATTTAACCTTCTTCAGTTATTACTGTTAATTTATTATTATTCATTCATTTTTATAAACGCTTTATTTTTTTTATTGTTCGAAATATTATAGACTAGCTGAGTCCGCGATTTCATACGCGTGGTATTCGGTATTGCGCATAACTTTGGAATGAAACAAACACTAAATGTTACGGGAAACTTGTTACAATATATCAGTGAAAACCGCATTCAAATCGGTTAAGCTGTTTTCGGAGATTCGCGTGCACAAACGCACAGACAAACATACAAACTAACAAACAGACAAAAATTCTAAAAACTATTTTTTTGACCTCGGTAGCATAAATACAACGTCTACAAATTGTTTTTTTTTTAATATATAATTTACAGACACGCCTATTGGCTTTTATTATATGTATAGATTCTTAAAGCTGGCGTTAAAGCAATATGCGCAAAGGCAAATTTATTCCGAAACTCTCAGAAATAATAGACATATTTGTAGGCAACTAAGTGTGGCTGGGTTCAGCTCTAACAAATTATAGTCGATTTCACAAAATATTAAAGATCTTAAGGAGAGCGAAGAACCCAGGTAAGTCCGCAACTTTGGGATAATATCGACAATTTTGTCGAGCTAAGCTAGCGGCGACTCCAGGGCTGCACAGATGGCAATGCGCCAAAGAACACCTAGGGTTGTCGCCGCGATGCAAAACGTTCTTGTTACATCCCCTCGAGGGAGCAAAACCATTGACCAACATTGGTTTTTTAGTCAATTCCTGAAAATCTATTCTCAATTCCTTCGGAGGCTGTCACACTATGTGGAAAAGTTTGACATTATCAAATAATTTTACAAATGTATCCAACCCTAACGGAGGCCGTAGTGAATAGTTGGCGTTTTGCCAACTACATCGATCGCTTTATTTGGCAGGTCAGTGGACGGCCTTGTACTTAACCGGTAATGTACAGAGATGTTTGCTCAATTTTCATTCTGCGCTATATTCTATGAATTGCTTTCGATGGATAGCAAGCACTTATACCACGTACTTAAACAAATAAATGATTTCATATTTGAATCATAACACATATCTAAGGGATGTCAGAATCCAGCTGTCTAAACGACTCGCTAATGATGTTTCCAGGTGCTATCATTTATTAGACATTAGATAAATGATTACGAAGTGTTGGATGAGTAAGGCGAGTTTATTGTGAGCCCCATCGGAGTGCTCGCTTTATAACTCTCTTTATTATTCCAACTGCACGTGACTGAGTAACTTTGTTTGGACAAAACTTTAACTGACTTTTTACTAATAGGTATTATCATAAATGCGATATTGTTGAATTTAAGTGTATTTACTCTTATAATAAGTTTGACAGTGATCTGGTTCTTAATTTAGAACTAGTGAAGTAGTCTGGTTGTCTTTTGAGATTCTGTCCCTGAGAACTTACTTTATCTTACTTTGAGTTTCTTTTGAGTGTTTATAATGGCTCTTCCTTTTTCTTTCCGTTAAATGGAGTGAAAGGATCGTTTTCGACTTGCGACGACACGGGACTTCGCACTTCGGACGCGACCAATTCTCTAACTTCATTCGCTTAAAACTGTATACGATATAGTATTATACATTCAAGTATAGGATATAAGATATCTCACAAAATCTAAACTAAACGTTTAATTTATCTACCTGAAACTCAAAGATTGAGTCACAAGAGATTATATGGAAAACACAGAGATGAATCGGTATGCTAGAACACATTCCTTAAGCGAGAGGGTGTCGGAGATTGTAATCTGTTAATTGTAGCTTTGAATTGAATAACTAAAACTAATCAACCCTGGGGATGTTTCGAAGGTCCGTTCAATACAACCCTTTCATTGCAGGCCTCCAAAATACTTTATCGGCTGCTTCTAAGTAGCATTAATTCAGAATAAGGGTTGAAGCGCAGTGCAGCTCTTCGCCAGCCAACCAGCGTTTAATGTTCACTTATAGTTTCTTACAATATGAAATTTATTTTATCGTCAGCCGCATCCGTAGTGCGCAGTTTTACATCCATCGTTTATAGTTCATAGATAATAGAGTTAACCCATAGACTAAGCAAACATACGAGCGTGATCGGGCTTACTAATTAGCATTAGCGATCATTTCCGCCGACTCGTCTTTTTCACATCGTTCCTACAAAACGTTCCTGCCTTTAGTTAACAATATTGTAACGATTAACTATGGAACGTTCTGGAGAAAGCGTTCGCGCCGACCGAAAGTCTCAAACGTTCTACCCTAAAGATGGTAGCCACGCCCCTTCCCGACTAGTGTCAAAGTAAATTGGTTCGAATGTTTACAACATAGAGTTTACATTTCAACAGAAATAGCATTCCCGAACTTTCAATGGCTTGTTTACAATATTGTTCACATTTTCGGGAAAATTCGAAATACATCGAGGCGTTTGGCGTCAAGAATAAATAATAATGTGGCCGGCCGAGATGGTGCGACAATGGAAAGCGATTCTTCGGAGCCTTTGCGAAGTTATCTGCGACAGTGAACCGGCGACACATTAAGGGAACGATTGACGACTTTTGGCAAGTTTAACGGTTTCATCGGACAAGTTTGGTGATTTTGGAAGTCCTTTTGGATTGTGAAAATAAATCGTTCGTTTCGTCCTCATACGGCATTTTAACTTACCCCGCACGTAACAATATAATAATAATTACGCAAGAGTTGATCCTCTGTACTCCATCACCATGTGAATCCAAGTTTTAACTGAGATTGAGACGACTTTTGCCACAGTCCTGAAGCAGTAAATGTCCGTTGGTGAGGGGACAATTTACGGAAAGGATATTGAAGTTGTGCCTTTGTGGTCTCTTGCGAACGGAGCCGAGAGCATTGTTAAGAACTTGCAAGTTAAATGTTTAAATGTATATAAAAAGCTCCTTCACTTACAACCGGAATAGTTCCACTTCAGCTCGCTCTCAACTACTATTTCACGGTTTCTTTTAGTTATAAAATTTTAACCATAATTGGGGAAAAAATCTATTTCGTGAAACCAAATTTTAATCAATTATGATCATACGAAAATCAATGGTGCTCTTTTCAATTACTACTCTTGGTAGTTAAAAGTTCATGTTTTGTTTTCATTTTGACGTAAACTGCCATCTATTGACATTTAAAATTTCTATTGATTTTTTTTGTCAGTGTAGATACAATTGTTTACTCTGGCCGATACGGCACCTTCTTCGAATTGATGTGTTACTTGGATGACAAGACTACTTTAGTTTTATGAAAAGGGCTTAGCAGTTTCTCACGCCTGAGTATTGCTTGATTTTTATAAATAACCTTGCGATCCATTGCTCGTAGCTTCTCTTTGTGTTTTATTCCAACAAATGTTTATTCGAACTCTTTACAGCCGTATTTAAGTAACGAGTTCGTCCTCATCACTTAGATACGGAGCCATTACAGTCCAGACGAGCAGAAACTTTTATCTTGTCGACATGCGAACTTTAGAACATTCTCCCTTCTGAGGTGGACAAATAATTGTCACAGTCGGCACCACTGTTGTAGCATTAGGTGACGGTAACCACCTACCGTCGCGTGGATCGTCGGCCAACTACGATAGCTCTCTAAGGAGGAGACTAGCATCTGCCGTCTATCAAAATGTTATTATGACATAAACAAAAGAAATTTCCTGTAACGCGTGATATACAGGGTGCCTCGTCAATATCTTCGAGCCGAAGTCGGAAATTGAGAGGCGTAAAGCGTCGCGCAAAGTGCTCGTGCGTACTTACGTACGTCGACACCCGTTCACTTGAAGGTCGGTAACGCGATCCCTATTAACATAATCAATATACCGCACGCCGTTTGCCACTAATACCTCGCTCGCGAACTATTACTACATTTAAAATTATAGAAAGATTGTCTGATAATCTGCGAGGGATGTTGAGAAGCATTTAGATTAATCAGAGATGGGTTGATACATACGGAAAAAAATGTATATGTAAAATCTCAATCGAAATAGCAATTGACGACCACGTTTGGTTTAGCCCTACGTGGCACAAGGACTAATCCTTGTCTTAATGCATGAAATGGATTTTTTGATTTAATTCTAGAAAGGATTGTGACAAAACATAAGTTAAATCCTACTAATATTATACCTAAAGGCGAAAGTTAGTGAGGATGGGTCTCGCACTCTCGCAAAAACGGCTCAACAAATTTGACAGATATCTTATAATCTCGATTATCACTATAGGATACTTTTCATTCTGAGAAAATGTTAGGTTCCCCAAGGATTATCCGAAAATATAAAAATCGAGCCGTGGTGGCGCCAGCGTTTTCACAGTGATAAAAATGTGGGACTTTTTTTAAATTTTTTAACGCGGAGGAATTCGCGAGCATCAGCTAGTTCTTTATAACCAATGTTATATGGATTTAATATGCCCATACAGTGCACATAGATTGCTTCCATGAGCATCAGACGCAGTGCCGTCTTGCGAGGTTATGAAATGTATCTCTCTGCGTTTATTGATATAAATGAAAATGTTTTTGCTATTTCCGTGCCGTAAGAGGTAACTTTACTTACGTCAAATACAAGAAGTAATAGAAAATTGAGATACAATTTTTTTACTGATAAAATAATAAACTTTATTTAGGTACTTATTGTTATTGTTATTTAAGTTAAAATAATTTGATATTAAGTTTTCATGTACAAATTCGCTGTACACTATCAAAACTATAGTAACTATAATATTTAAAACCAATTATGAAATGTTGTCATTTGCTGCATATTTCTGTTCAAACTTTACTAAATAAGTCTGTTCGCCAATTCTTATCATAAAATTTGATGCCCAGGAACATAGAGTTTCCATCTAAGCCCAATTTCTTCACCGATTGTCATAATGAATATAATGATAAATATCATAGGTCTTTAAAAAGGGGTAATTAGAATTATTTTTCCACATCCCAGAAAACAGAGGCCAAAACCTTTCCGGCTGTAGGTCAAACTCAAAATTTCTTTACTGGCGGTGAAGATGGACACACGACTTCGTCCGTTTTTACAAAATGCTTTGCGTTAGTTAACATTCGAGACACTCATATTCGATACTGCCAAAAGAAATGCGTAGGTTCCTAATTATTTAATTGTAATTATTCTATCTTCCGATACCAAGGTTTGATGGTGGTAGAATGTCGGCCAGAGCAACTATCATTTTACCTCTCTTAATTCAGCTACCCGATAAGGTAGGGCTTCAGTCCTTAAAGTCTGTTGGATGTCACAAAAAAATTCTTTAGAAGACATCTTTTTCAGGCAGAGGTATCTCACTTTTTTCAATAATGAAACGTTTTCACCAAATCGTTTAACACAAGAATTAATAACGTTGAAACGAAAAGATCTTAATTCACCCTCGTAATATTAAGAGCTCGTTCAATTTTGTTTGTATCGTAAGTAAGTATTAACTTAGTATTTGTAAGGTATTTATGTGGACGTGTTTAATTCGGTCACTTAACTCGTTTTAGGAACGATAAAGAAAGTTTAAGCAAAGCTCCTCACTATTACAAATTACACTCCATTACCTGGAATCTCCACGGCGAACATTACCGCTCACTAGCACAGGGAGCATTGCATTTGTCTCTTAGCGAACTCCACTTCACTCTGACAAGCCACTCCCTGTATCGTGACATCAGTCTGACAGCTGATCTTCCTTCGCTGCACTGAGTTGGCGTTCAGCCAAATGTATACCGTTCTATCTCATCTGTAACATTTCTCACACTGCAGACGCTCATTAACGATGGAATATTATGCCCGTCGTTGCCTTTTTACTGCTGGAAACGAGCCTCTTCTGAATGGCAGCAAAATCTTTACCCAAGAGGTTATGTATTTTTGCAAACTGATACGTTTTGCGTCCAGTGTATGTAATATCAGGAAATTGAGGCTTTCCCAATGGTTCAAGATAGTGTAGTGAGTATCCACGAACTCCCGGGGGAGGATTGAACGCTCTCTTTGCAATGAACGTCTTTCCAAGTTCGAAAGGCGAGCTGGCACAGTCCGTCCCCGAGTGAGCTATTACAACTTTTAAAGCACTTTCGAATTACATCTACTTTTGGTGGTAAATGTTATTAAGTGATGTGGTCCTTTACGAATAGTTCGTTAAGAAACCCTAGAGACACTATAAAAAGTTGGAACTCTCATTAGATCTTATCTCTCGTCTTATTAGATGACAATTGATTAATTTGTTTTGCTATTTTATTGCGGATATTTCGATGGAAAATTAGTATCATAAAAATAATAACAAATTTAATAAAATATTAATTTAATTTAAATTAATTTTTTAAACTCAATTAAGATAATAATAATAGCTTTTACTTAACCAACTAACATACGAGGTATATAGGGGAAAGCATAGGCCTTCCCTAGAGCCTGCCATTCTGCTATGCTTGTCTTCTCCAGGTGATGCCCGCCATTCTTCTAATGTCGTCCTCCCTTCTACGACGTTGTCTCCCTTTCTTTCTTTCTTTTGTTTTGTCTAGGGCACCATTTATACTTTCTACTCCTTATCAATTAAACTTAAATGATTATTAAGTAGTATCACAAATAAGATTTGAAAATGCTTCAAATAAGTTTATGCGTATAGAAGTAGTAACTGTTTTAGTGGATTATTTAATCTGTCATATATTAAACCTTTTCAAAATATTCAATGTTAGTAGATTTCCATTACATATACTTATTAAATACAAACATAAAGGTGTAAGTTGAAAGGAACTCTGTAAATTTTCGGAAATGTTCCCTTTATGATAGAGGACGTGAAATGGGTCTTTAAGTTTATGGCCGCGATTAAAACGTTGCTATATTATCCGGGTAGGTTTTAAAATGGGTCGAAAAAGGCATAAAATACAATTTACACAACGTGATCATATTTGCTAAATGAACGTGATTCTCTTTTGGTCCGAACACCTGCTTTTACTCGTGTAATCCTAGTGGATAAATGGATTTAAAATGATCGTGTTTAAAATTAAACCCACTATTGCATAGTCGCTTTATTATCTACTAGCAACTTGAAGAATTAAAAATATCACGTCTGAGAAAATATATGAGCAATATAAAACCTGATATCGAATTTTTTATATTTTTAAACAATCCCTCAGGAACCTACCATTTTTTTCTGGTTGAAAAGTATCCTACATGTCAATCCAGGCAATAAGCTGTCTGTGTCCCAAGTTTCATCCATATCCGTTCAGCCGTTTTCGTGTGAGATTGTGTAACAAATGTCCAAACATACAAACTTTCGCATTTATGTCTAATCAACAATGAGCGAGGTAGCACTCGTGCTGTTTTTTGAGAGAGGGCGATAGCGCAGTTTGTTCTGTCTCTACATGTAAGTTTACAAGCGCATATAAATTACGATCGTTTATATAGTGAACGTAGAATTCCCGTGAAACGATGTTACATTTATGTTATTGCATTCTCTTGTAACAACCCTATGCCTGTCGTCGAATATATGAATAGGGCACGAGTACATTGCTGTGCAGATATACATATGTATACGTGGACAGGCAGACCGTGCGAAATGAAAACACCAAATATTTGAACGCGCTTCAAGCGTCGGATTCCATTGGATAGGGTTGGCACACGCTCATTGCACCACGTTCTCCAGCAACCGCGTCGATTGCAAACTATGTCAACTGCTAGATTTTTATGAAATAAGCGACCGTGGAATAAGGTAGAGCTTCAGTCCTTTAAGTCTGCCGGATGTTACAAAAAATTCTTTAGAAGTGTAGAAATTAAAAAATTCCTTATTTTAAGTCTAGACCTAATACAAACGCTCCCAAATTTCATTTAGCATATTAAATTTGTTATACTTACGCCATTCCGTTAAAATTCCGTCGTGTTGTATTTTTGAATAATATCAGAAATGTAAATATTTATGTGACTAAATTAATAGAGTTCTTTTAACAATAGGAAACGTTATTGTGACAGCCCTGGTTATTGCAGTAGATATTTGTACGTTTAGATTCCACGAAGGAAATTGATTGAATCGCGAACCGAAATGGCTGCAAGCAAGGTGGAGCACTCGCTTACTCTTTTAAATCTCATCTCGTTGCCTTCTTACGGAATTCCTCTATTCTATGTAATTTTCTGCTAACGTAACACAAAAATAATAATAATAAGCCCAATGAAATGAATAGTAAAATACAATAAATTGAACACTTCATGAAATAAACGATTTTAGAACCAACTACATGGAGATGTATTTGTTTGATATTGGATTTTTTAATTCGAATATGTAGCTAGATTGTTTACAATCATAGTTAACTGCAAGTTAATTTAAAACTATCTTCGCAATTAACCCATCATCATGATTGTCCTCGTCATTAACCGCCGACAGACGTCCATTGCTAGGACTAAAACGCGTTTTAGGCATCCACTAAAGGTTGTTGCTAGTCGTCCGATAATCGGATGAATACAATAAATATTCGTCCGATAACATAAGTGCAGTAGTTTGTCGATTGTCGATTTTTGGCATTGACATTTAATGATTGCAATAACGCCTCGTTTAGAAAATCATTGTGAGAGATGAAATTTACTTTTTGATAAGAAATTTTAATATTAAAATATTGTGAAAAAAATTTATAATAAAAAAATGTTTAATCATTTATGTAAGTGTTTTTTTAAACTTATCCCTTCTATGACATGCATAGTACTCATGCGCTGCTTCAATTTCTTCAAAATCTCCAATCACATCAGGATCTGAAAATCAATTAATTATTTGAACAATTTATTAGTAGTTAATGTTATAAGTAGTTATGACAGCTGTCAAATTATGAACAATTTCTCAATTTGTTTTTTTAATTAGAATTCTAATTTACTTTCATTTATTTAAGAGCTGATAATATTATTAAAATTTAATACTCACGTGAATGAAGTATACTAAGCATATACAGCAGTAAGGCGTTTACTGGCTTTAGTCTTAAAAGGTTATTTATTCATCCGTTTAGCAGACGACTAGACACATTGTCCATTAAAACTCAAATTGGACGAAGCTTACTAATTAATTATTACCTCTCTCGATTGTAATTCGTAACTAAATAAGTTGTATTTTTGAAATAACACATAAAATATATTCTTGAGGTATATCATGATATATGTAACTGTCTAGGTATAAACTGATTTATAGAGGGACAAAATGTAAAAAGTTGCGTGACGAAGACCGTAGCCGAAGCTTACGAAAATCGATATTGGCGAGCAAGTAATTGTCTCGTTTCATATTTTACTTCGGATAAGTTATCGGTTAATCAAATCGTTGGAAGTCACGAAACGAGTTCAGTTTCAACTGTGGTTTTGTATACCAGAGATTAGTTATAGCAGAGTATGGCACGTGAAAACGACAAAAGTGTGCATATTCTGGCCTATTAATACAGCAGCGCAGTATTTAATCTAGGGATAAGAAGGAGACAAGCACACTAAAAGGTCTGTTTGTGATTGAAATCGGGAATGCAATTGGCCTGCTATTGCTTAGAATAAACATGGTTATTAAATTTAAATAACAGTAACTTTTCGAGTTAAGTGTCACTAATACACGATTCACCAGCAATTACTGAATTAATACTGAATTAATACTGAATTAATACTGAATTAATACTGAATTAATACTGAATTAATACTGATTGTGCCGGTATGTTATAACGCGTTACCGTTTCGTTCCTCAACGCGGACTACATTTTTCATACAAGATTTCAACGTTTGCTTTTTATAAGCCCAGTGTTTAAGTTTTATTAGCGCCTGCATAAATTGAAAAGGCAATCACAACAGTTAACGTGATATTGCAATCAACCAGTAGGACACTCGGTAACTAACGCTCTCTGAATACAGTCGATTTTTTATATAATTTTTAGTTTCATTTAAAAACCATAAGATTTCCAAATTTTAAGTTACCAGCGAACAGTTAAAGGAGCTATAACTCCCCAACACCCAAAAAATAGAATTAGGGAACACGCTTGCGTCAGGTGTCGTACAGATGTCAAAGTGACAGATAACGCAACGCTTGTATTAATTTTACTCCTCATAAGATTTCCATACCGGAGGCCTTATATGAAAATCGATTCTTAAGCAGTAATAGATTAGGCTTTAGCATATGATAGAATTTGTAATTATTATTTAGTAGGATCGCCTTAAGAGAATAAAAAAATCCTATTTACTTTTGGATAGAATCGCCATTGTAATATCGATTGGCTGATTTCAATTTAGTGAGGGAATCGTAAGTTAGACCACATATCTGTTCAATTTGAATAAAAGTTAGAGTTTGGGCGGATCCTATCTAACAGTTTAACCTGTTAGGTAATGTAGTAGAACAATTTATATAATTTCTCTCTTTCAAATTTATAGTTTAAACTACAACGTGAAACATCTATTTAGATTGACAGAAATTTCCTGATGATAAATTTTAACTCTTCGTTATAATAACCCTTGTTAATGTTACAACTACTTTCTCATTTTTTAAATAAGTATTACTTTTAAGTATAAAGAAAAATCAGGAATAAATGTAATATTCACGGAGGGAGAAAAACGTAAGCACAAAACGCTACTGTTATTAATTAGCCAAATCTTTGTTAAACCTTATTTCTCCCAAACATTTACCTGGTATAAAGTTTTTTTTCGGTTGGACGATCCTGTTTTATTAGGGCGGGATACAGGGTCCGTAACTCATAAATTAATCCAGTTAACCTTTATTTTGATAAGCTTAAATTTAATTAATCAATTAATTTTAAAATTATTTGAATTGGACCTAATATACTCGGTAAATATCATGAACGGGTGTTTTTAAAAAATGATTACCTATTCTTTTTAATTTAGTAAAGGCAAATAACACAGTTATAAATTTTTCAAGGCATGCAAAGGCTCGATCCGTTTGTAGTTTTCAGTATAGTAGCCGGCAAACTTCTTGGACAAACGACCTTGAATGCGCAGAAACGAAAAATAGGTCTCTTTGTCTCTCGTGATCTCTTTTCTCTCTATACCACCGACTAAAACGTTATTAGCTCAATCAATGAAAACCCAGTAATAAAAAATAGCGTTTTTCAATGAAACAATATTTTTGTACCGTGCGCAAACTTTCCCCCATCACCTTCCCCCATCATGGCCAAGAAATTTGCCGGGTACTATATATTGTACGAAAATACACTTCATTATTTAGCTCCTAAACGATGCTGTAATGTATTTAGCGCCATCTATAGTTGAATTACAGTAAAACGGATAAAATAAATAATTAGAACATCAACAGCTGAAAACATAAAAGCACTTCTGGACGCACTGACGGACACTGGCAATAAAAGGAAGGTCCGTGTTGGTCCGCCCTACACTTTGCAATATTTTATTGTTGACAATTTTTTTTTCTCTTTCTTTGCAGTGTTAATAAAAATCTCGTTATATCCGACTCTTAAGGGTTCAGTCACGTAGCGAGCGCTCTGCAATTCCACTCAAATCATAAATACGACACTAACTCTCATCTGTCATCTGAGAAGGAAAGAGCTCTCTTTTAACTACTGATCGGATCGAGTGGCAAGTATGTAATCCTTATGGAAAGAGCTGGGATTGAGTACCTAGAACAGAAATAGACATGAGAACTGCTTACACCTTTTCGGTCAATTAAAGAACTGATTAAAATTTAATTACCTAATAGCGATGTCAGTAGAAAGCTAAAGTATTCAACGATTGATACTGCCTAGTCTTACATAGGTATTGGGTGTCGAACAAGGCCGTCGACCGCAAGAATACATAGGTTTAAGTATGCCAGGAAGTAAACATGAAAAGACAATCCTATCCAATCCCTTATCCTAAATTCCACTGTAGTCGGCAGCGCACTTTCAGCATGTGTAGCTTTGCTAGTGTTATAGGCGACGGTAGCCACCTATCTTCAAGTGCACCGTCAGCCTGTCTGCCGATCTTGACATACAAAAAAATTTAGCAGTTTGAAGGGCATACTTAGTTGAGTTTGGAACACTTCTGCTGCCAAAAAGAGTGAAAATGCTCTCTGGAATAAATTCAACTTATTTATTATTGTAATAAATTATTATTACAAGAAGATAAGGATTAAGGATAGCAAAGAAACTAAAGTAGAATTGGAACACAATGGAATGGTAGCCAGGGAATGAAAAAGACAGGGAAATATGGGAGATCTTTTTTATGTGAAGGTCGGCAGACAGGCTGACAGTCCACTTGGTGGTAGGTGGCTACCATCGCCTATAACACAAGCAACGCCACATTTGCTGCGAGTGCGCTGCCGACCATAGTGGGGTTATGGATAGGGGATATTGAAAATGGGCTCTGGTATCCCTTACTCACTTCTGTAAGGGGTGGTTACTGCCGCTAGACGGGCTGCCCGAATGACTGCGAAACGCAGTGTGCCCTGCCACTACTTTTCAGATTCAGGCCAGAGCCAACTTTGAATAGTTAGGGCTAGGCCTATGTTGAGGAACATATCTTCTCTACCGGTGTGTAAATACTAAATTTAAGGGTGGGGGCACGTTCAATGAGCCGCAAGTGAGTGTAAGTAGAGCCGTTTAATTGGGTCACTGGTCACGATGAAGAAAAAGTGATGGCAATTCATACGACTTGACCTCGTTTCGTAGGCCGCAGGAAATGATACGGCGCGCTACGACGTCCATTCTTCTTTTATCAAATATTAAGGCTTTTTTTAACTAAATATAGTAATTATTGTATCGCACAATTAGTCTAACAGGAAAAGACATGACGATTTCACCAAAATCGCGAAACATTTTCCGAGTAGATAATACTTCTGAACCAGAATGGATAATTGCAGCCAGAATTTATTGTAATCGTAGTTAAGAGAACTACAGTAAATATAGTGAAAAGGGAACTGTCTATTTCTAAATGAGTTGCTACTCTGGCCACACCATCTATCGATCATTAGCGGAACAAAAGTAATCCATGATCTGCGAACTGTATAATCTGACTTGGCTCGGCTCAATGTAAGTATGCACCGCTTACCACCATTACGGGATAAAGGGTAAGCTTTGCGCTAATCCAGAGTTAGAACTCTCTTTCTTAGTTAAAGTGTCGTCCCAACATGTTCATAACATTATTTTACATTAGCAGAGGAGTTTATGGATGGGTGTTCTCGAATTATCTTTTTATTCCAAGTTTTAAGGAATACGCAATAGGACATAAAATTTAATGGGATGTGCAAATTTGTAATTTTCCATTTAATAAATTTAAAAAATCGCCTTAAAATGTTCATTAAGGAAGAACATAAAATTTGCGGGAACGTTTACGGAGACGAAGTTAGTGGAAATTTCATTATCTTAGCGGAGCCGTCAATTGTGTGTCACATCTGAAAGCCTTCTGCTCTCTCATCCGCGTCACGGGATAAAGAGAACGCGGTCGGGAATCACACATAATTTCCATGTAAATATTCGTAAAACTTTGATGAGTTACGAAAAGTTCTGAAAAATGCGTTAGGGGGCGTTCTAATTGGCCACGATCGTAGGAGCAAACGATGCGTTTTCGACGCACGATGAAATTAAACACACAGATCTCTTAAGAGTGTTCTAATTGAAGCTCGAAAGTCATCGTGCGAACACAGAAAATGCTTAAAATGATCGTACGATGGAAAATGGTCGTGCGATAAAGTCCAATGTCAAATACCGACTCTATGTATTAAAAAGTGGTCCCAGAATACGAGTATATTAAAATTGCGCTAGTAGTATATAGAAAATATTGTACACTAGCGCCATTCTGGTCACTTTCAAAACCCTTATTTTATCATTTGATTACTTCTATGTTCTATGGTATGAAGTGACGCGCCGTTACGATGACATCATCATACGATGGGCTCGTACGATCGTGGCCAATTAGGACAGCGTGTTGGACCATGCGTTATTTAAGGTTTGAAGGTGTTATTTTATTATTTTTTCCTTCATTGTAAGTCCCTTGTTACTATCAATCCCATTTCGAATTCAGCTCGGACCAGTAACGTTTGACATACATACTTTCGGATATCTTCCCGTCTAAAATACCTGTGTCCAAAAAATAAATATGTTTTTGACCAATGTGATTTATTGGCTGAAATGTTGTCTTTAAGAAGTAAAAAAAAAAAACGCTATAGATCGCGAATCGCGAAACGGAAGGTTATGCTTGGGGTTACTTCGCGTGATCAAATCAGAATTGAGAAGATCCCTAGATAAACGAAAGTCACCTGTTGGATTAGTAAGTTCAAGTGGTAACAGACACGAGACAGCCCACCTGGCGGCAGTAACTACCACCGTGAAATAACAGCATACACGTGCTGTGTTTCGGTGAGTGGGTAAGGGATGCCAGAGCCCATTTCCTTATCCCCTCCTAATTCCTTATCCAATCCTACTGTAGTCGGCAGCGCACTTGCAGCAGCTGTGGCGTTGCTTGTGCTATAGGCGACGGTAGCCTCCTACCATCAAGTGGACCGTCAGCCTGTCTGTCGACCTTAACATAAAAAAAAAACGAAAGGTAGGTTGTGCCGAAAGTAAAGCTTCTGACAGGTGTTATTGGAATTTGGAGGCAACCGTGTCTAACAGTGGATCTAGTCGCAATACGGCTTTGCAGCCATCGAGCCGTTTCTATATTACACAACCAAGAGTTAACGAAATAATAACTCAATATATTTATTAAGAAATAAAGTGATTTAAACAGTTTTTTGTCTAGTTGGTGATTAATCAGTTTTCAGAGAAACAGAGTGACGGTATGAGTTTCCATACTGTTTATCGGTTGTCGTGTGAGCGCAGAGAAACTTATTGCGAGTGAATGGGTGGTAATCATCAATCACTGAATTCAACAGCGACGAACTGACGCGCCTTTCAAAAGTTCACATTTTTGTTGGAACATCCTTGTCATTTCTGCTCTTTACTTTACTTTACTTTATTACTACAAAAGTAATCATCATGAATGGAATGTATTTTTTTAATTCTCAACTTTGGCTAACTGAAACGTGCGCTAATTATTTGTCGAGGTCGTTAGTGAGTCGGTTAAGGGATAAGCCCTCCGAATCGACTGCCCCGGGTTCGATTTTTGGCAAGGCCAACCGGAGTCCATTATTTGGAATCATTATTCACCTTACATGCAACACGCACTTACTTATACACAACTTTAAGTTAAATTTTTTCATAGAATTTTGTATCTCAAGTGCTTTCAATAGAGCGACAATCGGCGCGCTGAGGCATTCCGTAGCAGCATAACACAATGAAATTTGAATTATATTAAAAGCGCTTACTAGTCAACATTTTATAATTTGTTTTTTATTAGTTTGCCGAGTCGTACTCCATTGTGCCCCGCCCCTTACTATTAAATTAAAGAACAAAAAGTCTCAAAATAAGTACCTAGTTAAGTTTTATTAAAGTAAGATTTAAATAAAACAAGTAAAAAAATAAGTCAGCCGAACCTTCTTGAACAGATATTTTAAATCTAATTTGTAAGCATGTTGCTTGATGAAATAAAAACACTTTTTTTCATTTTACAACTGTATTTAGTATGTGTCTCCACAATTAAAACGTGTCATGAATTGCACAGATTACTTTGAGTGAAGAAATGTGGACTATGAGTTCAAGTGAGCAGTGTTCCTTCACAAGTACATTCGGGCACTTTGACAGAAAGGGTGTCGTTAGTAATTGTCCAACGATTTATTACACTTCATTAAGAAATTTACACACATTAAACTTTAAACTTTAAATATAATAGTTTTTTATAATGAAATTGTAATTCAACAATATAGGTAAATGTTTGTTTAAAGGGCATCTTCTGAGTGAGCTCGCTCCATCGTCGGCCTCATCTTTCCTACACGGATAGATGCTGGCCAAGAGTAAACCCATCTTTAATAAAAAAACATAATTTATAATTTGTAGTGTTTATTGTTATTATCGTGACTGACTGATTTCTTAGTAAAATCTTTATTATTTAGCTAGGTGTAAAATTAATTAGTAATTATGAATGTTAACACTTATTTGTATTGTACTTATCCTTACTTGAAGCGTTGCCGTCTGTCTGTCTGTCTGTTGACTCGGTTTTCATTGTTAGATAATTTTTCAATGAAGGTTTATATATGTAATAAAACTTAATTGACCCGCGCGTAGTCCGGGGCGCGCCGCTAGTATATTCCATTTTTTTTATATATTTTAATCTTAATCTGGCATTTGTGAATTGTTGTCTTGATTTGTGTATCTACTTAAAAATGTCAAAATTAATTGCTATTCAAATATTAATGTGTCCTTTGAACGTACATATATAATATCTTATTATTTCAATCCTACAGCTGCACAGGACTTCGCGTGAACTTAAATTCAGTTAGATAATGTTTCGTCGTGGCCATGTATAAGATGTGGTGCAGTAACAGAATGTATCCGACTCGAAACGAAATCGAAACTCTGGTCACGCGCTCCTTGGATTTGCTTTATACCGCTCCAACAAATTGCGTCGGCTTGCACACGGGACCTGTATAAAACTAAAGAATATTTGTATCTGCTAATACATAGGCCGCACTGAAATTTTTTAGAACTGGCCAGAAAGTAAAGATAGAAAAATAAATATAAATTTCGAATTAAGAACTCTTTAGGAAGCTGACATTTGTTTTTACAAATTTGTGTAAATTTAGACATTGTTTAAACGTGTTTATTTTCGCTCTATGATTTTCGTTGCGCTCTTAATCAACAATCAATGTTGTAACCGACTTCAATTGGCATTTCATGACGAAGCCTCATCTCTTAATTTGATGATACGGCGATATATGAAAATAGCTCTAGTGCTTATGCGGCTCATGATTAAAACAGATAAAAGAGTGACATACCAACAGATTCGGTCAAGTTAAGCATTGGCATGACTCAAGTGCCGCATAACTTGAGTTATGCGGCATACAACTTAGACTGGTGCCGCGAAATGTATATGAAAAATATAACGTAGGCGAATCAAATGCTGTATTCGACATCGTCACAGGAGATGAAACCTGGATATATTGTTAGGAAACCAAAAGGAACAATATATCAATCTGCACAATGGGTGTTTCCTTTCGAGGATTTACCAACAAAAGTGAATAAGGAAAGAAGTGAAGGGAAAAAGATGATTGCGTCATTCTTTGGACACTTTGCAACCATTACTGCAGCCTAGTACTTATTTATCAGTTGTCTTGGAAAATGTTCGACAGAAACGCCCAAGACGTAGAACCCTCCTTCACCACGACAATGCTCCAGCCCACTCCGCCAAACGAACAATTGAATATTTGATTATGGAAGGTGTATAATTAGTGAGTCATCCTCCTTATAGTCCCGACTTGGCACCTTGTGATTTCTATTTATATCCAAAAATAAAAGGTAAACTTAGAGAAATTCGCTTGATGAGCCCTGAAGATGCAGTAAAAGCGTTCGAAAAGCTTGAAAGAGACCGAAAGACCCTTAAAGAAGAGTGGGCCCACTGCTTCAGTCAGTGGTTTCGTCGCATGCGACTTTGCTTACAAAGGAATGGAGTCTACTTCGAAATACAAACAGCTTCCTACATTATTAAGTTTTTGAGTTTTAAAAACTTTCAGTGTTTCCCTCGTACTTGCATTTCATCGTATTAATATCGTTAGTGATAGAATTAATTCGCGTATTCCATTTTTTTTTGAGGCTACGGTGGCCACATATCATCAACTGAAATATCAACCTGTTAATAGTGTGTAAATTACTTAAAAAATAATGAAAGTTTTACTGAGTTTATGTACTGTGTGCTCTACTTTTAGTCACAGTCGCAGAACATAAAATTTATTAGTTTCGTCCGCTTTATTTATTCAGGAAGCGTTTGTATGTTTTAACAAAAAGCTTTAAGCCATAACTTAGTTCTGTTACCCATTATCCTCTGTTGTTAGTTTAAATTAGTCTCTAATTAATTTGAGCGTTAAAATTTATTTTCCCGTGGATTCTTGGCAATTTTTTAAACAGTTTGACTAAATAGGTATGTATTGAATATTATATAAAAATCAATTGGCATATGTGCGACTGAGCATCCTTTTTTTCTGATGTGTCTCTAATTATTTGTAATTGTAATAATTTTTGAAAAATCCACGGGAAATTTGAATGGTATTTTTATATGAATCTAGCTGACCCGGCGAACATAGTTCCATAAAAATGTATGAATTGTTTTTCGTGTATGTTTCAGATGTTATAATAGTTATTCTGAGACAATCGTGATTAACAAATCAAACGTGATAAAAGTCAGTCCACCCGTTCTCGAGTTATAAATGGTGTAACCAACGTGACAGTGTCGTGTCGGCTAGTAATCATATACCTATTTGCAAATGGTGTAGTTTTAGATCGAGTATTTATCGTTCAGTGGTTTCAGAGAATACTCAACCTTTTATATTTAGCCTAGATTAGAGTTGATTTCTTTGTTGACAGTTGAGAAATTTGAAATTTGTAAACTAAAGTAGAATGTTTAGGTATTTTTTATGTAATGAATAATACATTTCGGCACAGCGGCGAGCAATAAAATGATTCGGGCGTCGCGGGTGTGATCGTAAAAGAACAAATATCGGACGAGGGCGAGCCGACGAACGGCGACCGAAGCGACCTTACGTCAGGGTTGCCACTATCTACAATTGTGCCAATCCTATTATAGGAACAATTGACACGCTCTTTGACCTTTGTTAAATGGCATGTTTTGATGGTATCAACAAGTAATCAATAATATTATTCAATTTTAAATATATTTATTTTAAATGAGCTCGTTTGCTGTTCAAATGTTTAGTAAACTAATTAGGTTTTTTAATTATATATTTATCATTGTAATGAGAATAAAGAAATATATAAACCTAGAAATGGGAATTATTTATTTACAAGTAATATGGGCCAATGTGAACCAGTTCTTATTAGTTTGAGTATGTGTCCTCGTGTACTGTAATAATATGTATCTCATTATATGTATTTATTTATTTATATCATGAGTACATATTTTTGTTTTATTTATTATGGAGTTAGGTGGAGATTTGTGGAGTCATCGTGAGGTCTCAAGGGAAGATCAGCGCTGTGTGTCTTCGTTCATATAAAACCTAAGTGCAATAATATATTATTGAGGCAACCCTATGCGAGTGAAGCCACTCCCTATTTCTGGAGTGTTTTCGCATTAGACTGCGGATTAATTATGTAGGAAATAAACTGGACTTGGAAACATTCACATTTTCTTTTAATTTCCAAAAAAAATAATAACAAAATTACCCATTTCCACCTTCAACGGTTGGATTCAATAGTTCGATTCTTGGACTCAGTTAAGAGAGTAAAACTGAGCAACTTTGGTAGCTCAACATTGCTTTGTTCAATAATAAAAAAAAAACATATTCACACATATTTCTTTATGTTTATTGTTAGACTAGCTGTGCCCGCGACTTCGAACGCGTGGTATTTCGGTATTCAGTTTAACTTTATCTTTTGTAAAGCGATTGAATGAAACAAACACTAAATGTTACGTGAAGTTTTTTTCAAAGTACAGAACAAATCGCATTCAATTCGGTTAAACCGTTTCTGAGATTAGCGTTTACGGTCGCAAAGACAGACATAAATCCTAAAAACTATTTTTGGACCCCGGTAACATTTACAAATTGTTTTTTCTAAAATAATTAAAGTACAGACGATTTTATTATATATTGATTTATTTAAGTAATTAAATTTACACTACATTTGACATTTTTAAAATTAATTTCATTAAAAATATTTACAAATTTTAAATAGAATAACGATAAAATTTAATTGCGTAACAAACGTTTCTACAAAATTAATAATTTTAGAAAGAAAGAAAAAAATTGTTTAATTGGTACAATCATAAAAAAATAAGTTCGAAAGACGGTGTACTAAAATGGTCTTCGCTCAAAATTTTGAATAAGATGCTAATTTACAATTTCTGAATGAAAAGTACCTCGTTCTTTGCTGTATCTCATCATGTATGCAAACTTTCATGATGATGGGTTAAGTAGTTAAGGCGTAAAAGCTTAACAGCCAAAGTTTAAGTTTCTACAACAATCTTCTCATTTCCTAATGAAGATTGTCAAATATGACCACGAAACGCATAATTGAAGCTCGTTCGAGTTGGAGGAGGAGCGAAATTATTTTCGAAATTGGAGTCCCTGTGGGTTATATTTCAGGGGCTCACTGTCTCGCGGAGTATTAAAATATTGTACCCACTTAAGAGATGGCTGAGGCGCGACAAAATTGAAAATTAACAAGGAAATTGGAGCGGGCAGGTTTCCTCTTTCGACATTGGACAATTTGTGGTAACGCTTTTATTAAATGCTCTTAGCTCTTATGTAACTGTTCTCTTACGAAATACTGTACTACGATAGACGCATTATCGACTGAGTCGTCAAGTAATAAATCATTTTTATTAGTCTATCTCGCTCGCACTTACAGGTCGATAACCTGAGCTCCTTGAATTGGTACAATGTACATATATTTCTTAATTCAATCTTTAAAATGTTTATTTAGTAACTAGAATTTAATTACAGACTATCTGTATTTTTGTTTAATATTTATATTTATTTTGTGTATAGAATTCTAAGTCTCTTAGTATTTATTTATATATTAAAAAGAAAATGTATAACGACTGTTTGTTTCCTAAATAAAGAGAAAAAATTATATTAGACATTTCATTTATTATGTGTTCATAGTCGACTTGTTAAATTAAAATAAATTTGCAATGATGAGTGAGCTTAGGCCGTGGTCAGTGCTGTTATTTCATGGTGGTCTTCTGTAAGAGGGTGGTTACCGCAGCCAGCCAGCCGGACATCCAAACCAGAGCCAACTTTGAAAAATTCATTTCCAAAGTTGACCTTAGCGGTATTCAAACCTCAGAGACAGAGCGTTAAAACCACTCATCCAGAGCACCCCTCAAAATTTACTTGAGTTATCTTTTTTATGTAAACTGTGCGCTGTGTCTTATCTACTTATCTTAAATTTGTGGTTGCAAAATGAATAGTCCTTATCTCGCCTTAACTCGTATTGTGCTACATATTGTAGGAATACTCTTTTGTGTGCTACTGACAGAATGCGACAGGGTAAAGCCTCGTTATATAGTCAACAAGGCAGTTTACGAGTGAGGCAAAAACGCGAGGGCAAAATCAAACAAAATAACCAACTTTAAGTGCATTTGTTCGCATGAAGGCAAATTTGCCCACCAGCACTGCACAACACATTACGGGCACCGGACACGACGACAAGTTCCTCTTTTATTTTTTTTACTTTGTGTCCGCCGCTAACGAGCCAGACGAGCCTTTTTCTGCATACATATAACACAACTTTCTTCTAAAATTTCATCGCATTTTATTCTAGAAATTTCCTAACTAGTAATTGACTCGATTTCTTTACTACTGTTCGCCCTCTATAGTAGACGCATTATCAACCGAGTCGTCAGGTAATAAATCGTTTTTATTAGTCTATCTCGCTCGCACTTACAGGTCTTATGGAGTGGTCTTGTAGTGCGAGGCGCATGTCGATAACCTGATACGATATGTGAAAATAAATGATTGTAACATTTAGACTCAGATCAGATTATTATCTTTATCTTGATAAATGTTTGTTTAGACGTAATCTACAGAAACAGTGTAGATCGTATTGTGGCCCTGAAAATGGCTATTTTTATCTCCTCTGAAGATGTTTCTTATATATTATAAATATATTATTTTTCCCATACAAAAAAATAATTCAAATGGTTTTAATTTTGTAACAACTGGCTTTATGGAAAAGGATAGTATTAGGCAGTAAAGTTCGAGGACATCATTAGTTTTCCAAAATTATATCGAATTTGTCCTCTAAGGCCGGGTTTCGTAGCACTTATCGATAGCAATCTGCACTCCGTTGCACCATTGACGTTTATAGCTCGACGACTCAGTTGATAATGCGTCTACTATAGTCGAAATCCGACTTTGCTGAAAAAATACATTGCTTTAGTTAATAACTACAAAATAACATAAAAATAAAATCCGTTCACAAACAAGTTGGAAAAAAGACACGAAATTTTTGCCTCACTTACCAATTCCTTAAGAATAATGCTTAATTTGGAAGAGAAGCACTAATTCAAATAGTTTAAAAATGTGTTCGTACGTACGAGTCCAAATGTAATTTGTCGTCAAAGGGCAAGCAAAGTTGATAGTGAATGGGTAACTTTTTCATTCTCGCAATGACGAACTTTGTCCAATAATGCCAGCAGTAGTGTTGTTCGCCATCTGCACGCAATTACAGTCACTGTTACCAACGGAACAATTGCATTGCATCCAATATTAAAGTTTACTGCGAGTAATAGTAAACATTCACAGAGTACACATCATCATGAAGACTGAAAGAAACGCCAAATCGGTTATACATCATGAAGATTGTATGTGACATCTATACACATGTATAATAAAATCGTAAAGGAGCCGTGTAACATTAAATATTTAAAAAAAAAAAAAAAACAACTTTTACTCGTTGTGTTTATGTTACCTAGGTCAAAGATATAGTTTTTAGGACTTTTGTCTGTTTATATGTGCGTTTGTGCACGCTAAACTCAGAAACGGATTAACCTATTTGAATGCAGTTTTCACTGATGTATTGTAGAAAGGTTCCCGTAACATCTATTTAATTCCATTCGGTCGAGGTGTTATTACTAAATAAAATTCTGTTTCAAAGTTATTAAATGCGTTCACTGAAAAAAAAAAAACATTAATAATAATTTCCTCTCTGGCTGACAGACGAGAGTTTCTTTGCTTCCGTTTTTATTTATACATAAATTCTCATTATGCTCCAGTTAATCTGAAGATTTGAAATTAAAATTAGGGTGAGCAGAGTTGTATGGTTGGCAAAAACGTTACTTTAATTCCGACCAATATTTAACCTTGCGTTTTAGTTAGTTGAATATTTTAAATTTATGTAGCCGGGATATCATTTTAGGTAGACTCTTAATGGTATATAGGAAGTCAGTTAATGGTCCGATATATAAAGGCCGATGCAGTGCAGTGAGTTAAAATGACGTGTAAGGGCGACAACGATTTATTTTCACAAACCAAGATGTTTAGAACCGATGCAATTTTCAGCGGTGCGGCTCATATTGCCGCACTTCCAAAATTGTCCGATGAAACCGTCAAACTTGCCAAAAAGTCGTTAATGATTCCCTTAATGTGTCGCCAGTTCACTGTCGCAGATAACTTCGCAAAAGCTCCGAAGAGTCGCTTTCGTATCGCTGGTTGTCGCACCACTATCATCTCGCCCGCCTGCTCTAAAATGTAAATAAGGTCGTAAACAAACAATTGGATGTGAATGTTATTTCTGTTGAAATGTAAAAACTCTATGTTGTAAACGTAAGGACCAATTTCCTTTGACACTAGTGGGGAAGGGGCGTGGCTACCGTCGATATTGTGGGACGTTCGAGATTTTGGGCCGGCGCGAACGCTTTTTCCAGAGCGTTCCATAGTTAGTCGTAACATTATAATAAAAAAGCAAGTACCATTAAAAAAGAAACTCTTAACAATTGATTTTTGTAGTGATTGTGCAGGAATGTTCATTTGTGTTTTACCTTTCCACTGAAGCATTCTGGAAACAAAGCTTCAGTTTGAAGTTACAAAGCATTCCTGAAACGAATGATTGCTATTCTTTTCATTTATTTATGCTATGTAATATTATTATAATATTTAAATTATGGTTGTAGAAGTAAAAACAAAATTGTGTTGCTCTGAAAAGAGAAACAACATTTAAGCTATTATTTCTCAACTTTACAAACACTTAAAAGTATACTTCATAATTATTTATTAAATTTAACTTTACTTCAACGACTCTTATAACATTTATTTGTACGTTTTCATCCCCGTTGTAGTTAGCCAATGTTTATATTACGAATTACCTAGATAACGATACCAACTTAATTTACAAGGACACACACAATTAAGCGCCAAGACTTGCTCATTATCGTATCCATGTTAAATAGACCATGTTTCGCCTTATCGATCTCTAATTAAATTAAATCCTGATTTAATATTATCAATGCGAAAGTGAGTTTGTTTGTATATTACCCTTTCCGTATGTACCTAAAGAAAAAGACAGAGGTACCTTTCATTTAGAAAAAAATACTTTCCCCGAAGAATCGTCTAAAAATATATGAGCAATAAAAATTGAATAAATTATTGGTTGCATATTATTCATGTCGGGCGTTGATTTTTTTAATTTTTTTCATGAGGGATTCAAAATGGAATTATTTTAATTTTAAAGTGAAAATTTGATTTTTGTTGTAAATATGTTTTCTTGTCACACGCGACCTTTTCTTATTGTAGAAGTTTTCGTAGCGTTATAAAAGCGGGATAAGTGGCTCTTACAAGTTTGGCCCTAAAAATTTTACGCTCCTAAAATTATGCTTTGCACATAAAAAGAGCTTCAAAATAAACTTTCCTTCAAGTTTACCTAAGTTATGGTTGCTTATTTACACTTGGCCAGACGAAACGTCCCTCGTACACTAACGCGACTCTAATGTAGTGTAAACGAAAAATGAAATTTGCAAAGACATCAGTTAGCAACGAATAAATATCAATTTAAAATTTACATTTAAGTAAAGCCGCAAAAAACGAGCGTTAAATTGATAAGTGAATTATTTCCAATTTGCCGCGCCTGGTGCGTTGGAGGGTGCTGGTGTGATTTGGCCGATATTCAGCACTCGGCTGACAATAATCAAGCCTCTCAATTTCTTTATTAATAGTTTTCTTTATGTTCGACATGGACTAATATCAGATCGAACACAATTTCTACCAAAATGAGTGTAACCTACAAACCTATGAAATTGCACAACAAATTTTTGTAGCCTCTCGAATATAACCGAACAGATTAGAAGGTATTTTCCTAAATATTGAGTAAAATATGAAAAAATAAATAAAAGTAGCAAATAGAACTTTAGTACAGAACTTAAGTTAATTAAAAATCTTAAAAACAAATGCAGTTCTCGGTGAAAATCGTTATTACTGTGACACGAAACTTTTTTTTTGAACAATAATTTATTATTATTTTTCTCATAAAATAAAATTATTTGTATAATTATCTGCCCAATTCAAACTTTTTTAAATATAGTATATTATGCTCTATATTTTTAATTATCTTTCAATTTTACTCAATTTCAATTTTAGTCAAATTAGGCGACGAAAATAACGCTTTTCTGCTAAGTCCTTGCCTTAAGGGCCTCTCTTTTGCTGCGTGTGAATTTTCTAATCAAATTGTATTTTATATTTATGTAGCTACTTTATCCCAAGTCAAACTGAAGGTCATACGTGAACATTTTAGGACTATAATAATTATTAAAACACATTACCAACTGCGTAGGATAAAAGATAAGGGACAAAATATAAATGGAACCGCCACCTTCGTCACAGCGATAAAGATGTGGGGAGTTGTGACTCATACGAGTATATTTAAATTTTTCAACGCGTATACATATATGTATATAAATATAGAGGGAACATTGGAGTTCGTCATTAAGAGGAGAATGCAAGAATAAAATTTCATGTTCGCAGATATGAACGTCAAATATTCAGAGAGAATGACACAGTGTTACCCATAAACAGTTGCTCAACATTTCCACCTACTTCAATTTTTATTGAGTATGCTCTTTTTATAGTATATTAGAGTTATTAATATCATTCTTTACTAAGTATTCTTTTTATTTTGTCATACACACTTTCTCTCTCTCTCTACATAATAGGTATAGTATATAATTTTGAAAATATTGAATGAATAAATAAATATAAATACATCATATATTTGTATAGACCATCTTTTTTCTACTCATCATGATAAATGTCTTAGCTGCCCCATCTAATTATAGGTAGCGGCGGGACAGTTATTTAGTTGATAGTTTATATTGTGTATCGCACAGAAAGTTCATACCGTATACTGCGCAGAAAGTTCACATTAGTTTTTAAAAGGTTTATTTAGTCACACAGTTAGACAGTTAGTTAGTTGACAGTTATTTAGTAGTTTAGAGCCTTGTCCGCACAGCGAGCCGTTCGTATCGAATCTAGTTCAAGATTATGACACTTACGCCTCGTCAGCGCACTCGCATACTGATGTAATGATACATGCGCAAGCACGACCGGTCTGGTCGGCGGTAGCACCAAGACTGATTCGCGGCGTCAGTATTATATTTAATGTACGTTCCGTACAATAAACATTCATACAATTAACATTCTAACTAGAATTCTAATATTATAAATACGAAAGTGAGTTTGTTTGTTTGTTTGCTAAGCTGTTACGCTTGAACTACTCATAAAATTTTGAATCCAGAAAAAAGTACTGTTCTCGAGGGATAATCTCAAAATAAAAAAAAAGCATTCAACGTCTGGCAAAAATATCTTCTTATAAATCGGAAAGTTTTTGAGAATGTATGTATGTTTGTTACTCTTTCACGTAAAAACTACTAAACGAGTTTAGATGAAATTTGGCACATAGATAGATTGTTACCTGGATTAACATATAGGATACTTTTTATCCTGAAAAATGTGTTAGATTACCGAGAGATCAGGCGTTATTTCATTTTTCAACTCAGACGAAGGCGCGGGGAAAAAAAGGCAGCGGACGAAGTCGTGGGCAAACTATAGTTATTTATAAAGAGCGATCGGACGCGATTCTGTTTAAGGTTCTTCTGACATCAATTTCATTGTTTCCCGCTATGCACGTAGACATACTGTAAACAATATATATTTTCGGCTTCATTTAGTGATCTCCATAACTTCAATTCTAGTGATCATGTGGGAAACTGTACATTGTTATGATAAGTTTGTCCACCGCTATTAGCAGCTGCTGTGGTGCAGTCTAAGTTTTTATGAAGCCTCGGCGCCTATTCGCGGCCCCATTTCGAGCCTCGGGCTCTTTACAAAATGTATTTTGCTTGCATTGTTGGGTCTCAAAATGAATCGCGGTGGAGGGCGCACTGCGATGCGCCGTGAAACGGCATGTCTGCATTGAGTGAGGAATGGCAAACCGTCCTCTTTTCCTCTCATTATCCTCTATCCCATTGTCGTAAAAAAGTACTTTTATTATCTTAAAGAGATAACGAAAGTACAACATTGAGTTAGTGAAGCAGACGGCGGAACGGAGGTACAACTTTTCTAATTAAACAAATTGTCTCCGAAAGAAGTTTAGTGTACTCCTGTTGGCTACCCGTAACTTTCGTCGATCGGGGAATTAAGGGACTAATTGATATTCAACCCGACATGCGACTCCTGAAAGGGACGCTTATTGCTTCCAATATTTCTTACATCTTTGTTTCAGTTCATTCCTTCGCCGGAGCGATCGCCTCGAAGGAACGGACGATGAAGCCCATAATATGAAGGACGTCAATCAAAACCATTGCTTTTTTTTAAAATTAGACTGTGGAGAATTTGGTAATAAAAGTCTTTCTCAATTTCAGTAATTTCCTGTGAATATTTAAGATATTGTAAATGGCGAAAATTAACACATTTAGCGCGAAGCACGTTCTCAAACAGATCTTTTAATAATTTCAAACTTAAATATGTATGAAACCCCATTACCAAATGACACAATACTTTCCCACTAAAATCTCTAATTTCCTCTTACATAATGGTAGAAGTTTCAACCGTTAAAACGATAATTGATCTTCTTTAAGTATATGATAAGCACTTCTTCTTATAAAAAGCAGCATCTATAAAAATCAGTATACTAAATGTGCTTTTCTTATGATAAAGATCTGTAGGAAGGCACAGGAAGGCCTACGGTAGCCACTATCGCCAGACGATAGTGGCTACCGTAGGCTATTTATTTATTATTTATTTATTTATTTATTTATTTTTTTATTTATAATTTTAACAATTTAAAAAGAAAACTAAATATACATTAATATAATGATAGCATTAAAAACCACCTAGGTTTAACCGTTTGTTATCATAATGCTTTAAATTATTATTAAAATATTAAAAGATTTAACATCTAACTGTGTACAATTAATTACAATGTTGATATAATCAAATACAATTTAAAAAATATTCCTTTAATTTGACTTTAATATTTTTAGTGTTTATGCTGTTACACAGATCTGAAGGTAGGCTATTGATAAGGCGCGGCACAATATAAGCGGTAGTCCATTTCCCGTACATATTATTGGCACGCTGGGTACATAACCGCTTCTTTGAAATTGCCCTAGTGCATACAGGGTGTTCCATCACTCTCTTTAAGGATTCATTAAAATATTGTTCTTTCAGTAGTGAATAAGCAAATCGAGTATTTATTGGTAATATGTTACAGTGCTTAAAAAGATCGTTTTCATCTTCGTAACATATATTTTTTAATTTAGGTGAGACTAATGTTTTTAGAATTTTTACCTGTATTTTGTAAATTTTGTTCATATGAGTTTTATAGGTGCGACCGTAACTAGTAAGGCCATATTGTATATAGGGTCCTGCCAGTGCATAATAAAGCATACGTTTCACTTTATAGGGAATGCGATTTTTTAATATCGTAATATTTGCAAGGTAGGTCCTTAGTTTATCGCAAACTTGTTCGATATGAGGCTTCCAATTAAATTTGTCGTCTATAGTTAATCCGAGATATTTTTGCGTTTTGACGATTTCTATAGATGGACAGTTACAGTTTATTGTATTGAGAACGTGTAAACAATCATGTTCATGGGCTAGTAAGTTCTTTATAGGGAGTTGTCTAATGTACGGTGATTTTATAATTAACAATTTTGTTTTGTTTGCGTTAAGCACAAGGCCCGAATCATGACACCACCTTGTTAAGTCATTCAGATCGGATTGTAATTAGGCCTGTGATTAGAAAATTGACTCTGGTGCGTGAATAAGCTCACGCACGATGTTCAGTGTACTACTTACAAATTAAAACAAAACCGAATAATATAACGATAAGGAAATTTTTATAAAAAGAAGACAACCAATTTAAATTAAAAAGAAACAGCAAAAGGGCTATGTCAGAAAACTGTACTACAATAAAAAAGCCGTTAACAATTGCTATGAATGCTTGTGTTAATACACGACGGTAACCACATACCATCACATACTACATACTCCACCGCTGTTGCTAAAGTACAAATATAGCAGAACCGCTTTGATTCTGTGGTGACCTATGCATATTCCGCTCTCATATGGACGTTTTCAGTTCGCGTAGTATTTAATGGTTCCATTTGCCCCTAACCGCAACATATCGATTTCCAAAATAATACACATACACACTTCAACATAATCAAAGTGCGTATGTATATGTATATCTCTCAAAGAGGTTGTTATGAGAATGTGTGGCGGATAAATAGATGCAAAGTTGACAAATTTCAAAGACACTCGTTGGCGATATGAAAAGATCTAAAATGGCTTCAGAAATTTTAATCTTAAATACTGTTAAGACTAACTATGGGACGTTCTGGAAAAAAGTGTTCGCGCCGGCCAAAAGCCTCGAACGTTTCACCCTATCGATGGTAGGCACGGCCCTTTCCGACTAGTGTCAAAGTAAATTGGTCCTTATGTTTACAACATAGAGTTTACACTCAACATTCAACAGAAATAGCATTTCCGAACTTTCAATGGCTCGTTTACAATCCTGTTTATATTTTCTAGTAAATTCGAAATACATCGAGGCGTTTGGCGCCAAGTATAAATAAGAGTGCGGCCGGTCAAGGTGGGAGTTGTGCGACAACAAGCAATACGAAAGCGACCGTTCGGAGCTTTTGCGAAGTTATCTGCGACAGTGAACCGGCGACACATTAAGGGAATCATTGACGACTTTTGACAAGTTTAACGGTTTCATCGGAGAAGTTTGGTGATTTTGGAAGTCCTCTTGGTTTGTAAAAACAAATCGTTTTTTTCGCTCATACACGGCATTTACACTCACCCCGCACGTAACAATACTTTAATTCAACTACCATAATTTTAAAAATATAAAAATAAATATTACCGGTATCACAGAACTAATTTCACATTTTATAACAATAAAATATGTTTCTCCCATTTCATTTTGGAACTACCTAAGCCCGCAATTTCGTAGGCTTTGTATTCGGTAAACCGATTGGAGTAAAATTAAACACTTAATGTTACTGGAAGCTTCTTACGATCCTTCAGTGAAAGCTGTATTGAAATCGATTGAGCCGTTTCTCAGATTAGCGTGCACAAACATACAGATAAACGGACAAATATTTTTTTGGCCTCGGTGACACGAGTACAACATGAACACATTGTTTTTTGAAAAAATATTTAATCATTAAACACAGCTCGTTTATGATTTTATTATATTATATATGTATGATAATTATTATAAACGAAGCGTGTCGTATAGAGTGCTTCCTATTGAGCTTATAGCTCATTAGGAAGCTGTAAATTTAAAGCTCACTGCTCTCCGTGTGCACTAGCCTTTATTTTGTATTGTGCCAAGTTTCAATTCCCCAAAGATTATATCTTGTATAATTTAATCAAAACTCGAGGAACAACTCCCATCGCAATAGATTATTGATTTCGCCAACATTTCGCCTTCGCCATCGCCCGACCAACTTTTCTTACGGTCCGCATTCTTCCATCAATCCAATTACTTTGTGTACATAATTATAATATTTACAATATTGTGCTTTGATCATTTATTAAATTTTTACGTGAAGCTCGGCAGGCGGGTTGACGGTCCACTTGACTCATGGCAAGATGCAAGTGCGTCGAAGATAACGAGCTAAGGTATCTCTTACTGGCGCGCTCAAATACAACAGCACAAATTCGAAGTTGAACTACTTAAATTAACGTTAAGTAAGTTGAACATTTCAAAGTTGGTTCTGACCTGGAACGTGGAAGTCGTGGCAGGTGGCAGGACACTTTGCGTTTGGCAGTCATTTGGGCAGCCCACGTCAGTAACCATCCTCTTTCAGAAGACTAACAGCATGTGCGCTTATCGTTAATCCTGCTATGGTCGGCAGCGCACTTTCAGCAGCTTTGGCGTTGCTTGTGTTACAGGCGACGGTAGCCTCCTACCACCGAGTGGACCGTCACCTCTCTGATCATATAAAGAAAAGCTATATCTGCTAATTAATTTCTTATTGTGTCAACAAAAGCTTTTTTGGTATTTTTTTTTATTGAGTATGAATGTGAAAATAAATCCGAAAGTAACTCTGTTTGTCTGTCTGTTACCTTTTCACGCCTAAACCGCTGAATCGATCATTATGAAATTTTGCATACACGTTGTCAAGGATGCAGGAAAGGACATAGGGGACATAGGATTTCTTTCATCTAGAAAAAAAAGTGCTGTTCCCGAGGGATCATTTAACGACTGGCAAAGCTCTAACTGCAATGAAGATGTTAGGTATTACATTGCTCATATTAGTCAGGCGTTTTTTTTAATATATATTTTCAAAATATATTTTAAAATATATGATTATGAAATGATAGTGAAAAACACCCGTTTTTGTAAAGAAGATCGCCGAGCTCGGCCGTTGCCAAATAACAGCGCAGCGGCTTCCGGACGAAACCCATAAATTTGTGCTCGATTACGCGACACGCTCTCTGAAATGGCTATTTATGGTGTATTCGGAAGGAGAAACTCCCTCTTTACAAGTTTTCGGACAGACTACTCGTTATATATGATAACGAGTGAATATGATATCTGCCAGAGGACTACTCGTTTATAGCACTTGTAATCGAGTAGTGGCAGGCGAATTGCGTTCCGCAGTCATTTTGGCAAGCTGCCTGTTGGCGACAGAAACCATCTTCTTACAGAAGACCGTAAAACGACAAACGATGCCAGAGCACATTCTCATTTTTTTTTAAATATTCTTTTATCTCTGTAACCTCTGTGTCAACCTGGCTATACAAAAAAAAAGGAATGTGTACGCTTTATTCGTCGCAGTAATTGATTAGGCACATCATTTACTAATCCAAATTTTACAAAAATGTATAAATGTATATATATGAAGGGGCATGATTAGGATCCTCCGTAATGAAGGGACATGATTAGGGTCTCCATATTATTTGATCACAGACATATAGGCGCGAATAGTCGGGCGCGGAGAAAATAACTCAACATTAGGTCATGCGTTGTAAATCTAAACCAAATAATAGTCCACCAGCCAATCACACCAAATCAGATAACACTCCACCCAACACGTAGCACAATTCACTTGATGTAAACCGATTGCCTTCTCGTAAGGTACATACTGCTCGGCTGACATGCCTCTGCGCTAGCGCTCGGTGTTGTGTCAGAGTCCACGACAATGACGTTCCGATCCCGCTGTCCAGTTGACAACTGACAGTTGTCATTGCTGTTTACTCTCGTTAATCAAAAGCGCCGTTATATATGATTTACACATTAAAACACAAATTAAACATAACTGTATAAAGTTTTGGTTAAGCTCTCTATTTGAAAAATAACAGAACAGTTATTTAGTTACTTAGAACTTTAGTTAAGTACTGAACAATTTAAATATATTTGCAGTGTAGTTTAACCTTTGCGTTAAGTTAGAATACGCGCAAATGTTGCCATGCAAGACACTCTGTTTTTGCGCATAAAATTTTCATAAACATAAAAACAAATTGCAGACTTTGCACAGCGAAGCACTCGGATTTCGTTCTAAAGTTTCGCCTACAAGCGCCACTGAATGCAGTGAACAACTTTTTCAACAGGGTTGGAAAATTAATCCTTTTATTTTTACTATTATTTCATGGTTAAACCTATTAAATAATCAACTATTTTTTTCAAGTTTCAAGTCGCTGCCGACCATGATAGGATTAAGGGTAAATGGCATGCGTTATTCATTTACAAAAAACACAAAAGCCGACAGACGAGCTGTGTTAATATTCACCTTCAAGTGGTCCGTCAGGCTGTCCATAAACAAACAAAAAAAACGGGACAAGTGCGAGTTGAACTCGCGTGAAGAGGATTCCGTACGATGTTGAGTGATTTAACATGCTATTTTAATATCATGGACTTCTTATAGCTTTTCCGATAATCTATAAGTAGAAAACTAATATCTGTATTTTTTTTTTTCAAAATTTTTGGTTCAGTAGTTTCGAAGATAAGGGTCAATTTTCGCCTATTTTCTTGAATAACTTGGAAACTAGTTATTTTAAAATTACAAAAAAAATACATTTAAGATCTTCACAACGAGACCTTCCATTTGATATGTCACACGATGCAGTTATCAAAGTTTTTATTTTATTTTCCACCTTCCCTCCAAAAATGACCTCCCATATACAGATTTCATCTATTCACGTCACACCTCTGCGTTCGGGTCACAGAAATTGATATGTGTACCAAATTTCAACTTAATCGGTCTAGTAGATTCGGAGATAATTGACTGTGACGGACGGACAGACGGACACACGAATGATCCTATAAGGGACGTACGGAACCCTAATGTTGGGCATGATAGAACTCCGCTTCATAATTATTTCGGTCGTTTGTTTCGCGGTCTAATTGAATGTAAACAAATCAATCACCGACCAAGTCACAATCGCAATCGCAATCCATCAAAAAACAAAGTTTTTCGAAACAATTTATTCCCGCTCAATCACTGAACAAATTCGATTTCCGGTAGTACGTTTAAATTTTTAACTCTTTCGTTGGAGGCCCTAATGTTGAAATATTAAGACGCCCGGCTAATGGTTGTCACTATTTACAGAGCGATCGATTCTGCAGTTGTTGGCGTGCTACGTTAATGGCCATCGAATAGCATTTTGACAAGGGAAATTGGCCGCAGCGAAAAGATTACGCGTTTAACGAAAAGGAGGATTACCGGGAAGCTTTCGAAATTTATGGGCGACAGATTGTTGTTGGAAGTTTCGTTGGAGCTTCTTATGCTGCATTTTGCTGATTCACTTCTACAGTCAACTCCGTTAAACATGCCTTTTAAACTTTGTTTTTTTGAAAAACGAAAGCATGAATGTATAAAGTAATATGAAGATGATATAATGTGAAGATCTCTAGATCTGTCCTTCTTTTTCTTAGGTATTACGTTTAGAATTTTATATTTTCATATTTAGATGATCCCTCGGGAACAGCACTTTTTTCTAGATGAAAGGTCCCTATGGGCTTTTCTGTACATAAAATTTAATGATGATCATTTGAATAATTAAGACAAACAAACAAACTCACTTTCGCATTCGTATTAAATCACGAAGACTCAAACGGAGAGAGTCTAATTTTTTTGAAAATATCCTTGTTTGTACGACACCCAATAATTCATTATTGCAATGGAAAAAAGCTTTATAAGCCAGATCAAGTTTCCTATGTCAATTAAAAAGAAGCTAAATCTATGGTGTTATAATAATATCATCATTACCAACTCACAAGCGTCCACTTTTGGACATAAGCCTTTTTAAATAAGCACTTCCACTCTTGTTCCTACAATTAGGGAATCCAATTTGTACATTAGGCGAATAATAATTTATTATTCCTTCAATAAATGACAAAAACAAACATTAAAATGTGATTTGTCGTTGGGCTAACTTAAAGTACTCAAGAAAAAGATTAGGATCGCTTCGACCTAAGTACTTCTATTAAATCTGATATTTAAAAAATATATGGACATTTTACCTAGCTATTTAATGTCTAAAGAGAAAAGTAAAATCTCGAATTTTGCGGCGATCTCAACCTCTTCTAGTGGTCTAAAAAATATTCCTCCAGAGATTATATGAGCGTCTAAGAATTTAAGAAGAGCTTTGGAAGTACACTTCCTTATATTCCGTGAGTGCGCTGACGATAATGATGTAGGACACGTAGGCAAGTACTTGAACAATGTAGCCGCCATGTGTTCGCTACACAACTACTTAAAACTTCGTAGCATCCGTAGCTTGGCTACGAAATATTCGTAGCGGACGACGTCATAGGTAATGGTTGTGTTTACATAATGATACTCGTGTATATTGAAGTTATTGTGCTTATAGATTCGTCAACATTAAGCTCTGGTTTTGCCTACACTTTGACGTAAAATCAAATATAAAATATTTTTGGCCTTAGACCCTTAGTGGGATAAAGGATACAAATTACTTCACAGTATAGTCTGTGGAGGTGGTTATGACTGCGAATCGTAGCGTGACCTAGCCACTACTATACACAACAGGCTTTTAAATGTGACACGGTCTTATGACCTTGGTGAAGTGTTGTTGGTAGCATAGATCACACAATAAAGGTTTTGGGATGAAATAAAAAAAAGCAAACAAAAATTGGAATAGAAGACAGTTCACGGTGGTCTTCTGTCAGAGGGTAATTTTATTTATTAAAGATTAGCTGAGCTCGCAACTTCATACGCGTGGTATTTGGTACAGCGTAACAACTTTTTTTGTTAATAAGCTGATTGGAATGAAACAAAGCACTAAATGTTACGGGGAAATCAGTGAAAACTCCATTTAAATCGGTTAGATCGTTTCTGAGATTAGCGTGCACAAACGCACAAACAGATTCTAACAGACAATATTCTAAAAACTATGTTTTTGACCTCGGTGGCATAAGTATAACGTGTACAAATGTTTTTTTTTTTTTTTTTAAATCTTTAACTTACGGACACGGCTCGTTTACGATTCCTGCATTGCAAGCAATGCTGTTAACTGTGCGTGTGTGTTGTCAGTTATTGTCGAAAGTTCTATTTTGTTGAAACATACGAAATGTTTCCAGAATCGAACGATGTCCTTAAGTATCTTATGTGCAGTTAACCTTTACGAAGATAAATTCCGTAGTTGGATTTATTATCTACGGAACAGCAAAATCGTTCCGACCCTCGTTTAAATTATTGCGGCAGAAGCGCCAAATAGTCTCTCATAAGGTCTGTTTTAGTGTGCAGCTGCAAGTATGGATATTGATTTGGCATTTAGTATTATTAAATGCTCACTTTTACTAATAACTTTTTCGGGTCTACAGAACAGTATACAAAATAGTAGGCCCAAATGACTTGGTTTAAATTTCTACATCAAATTCATGTTGAAGATAAAACACATTCGAAAGCACTTGCAATCCTTGCAGTAGACCGGTAATGAGAATTTGAAAACATATTTAAATCATGATAACTTCAATTTCCTTATCAATGAAACAAGACTTAGCTTAATCTTCTTGTGAATATCGCAAAAAACTTTAATCCACTGGTCTTCAAAACTTAGTACCATAGTTTTAAAATTGAAATTTCTCTTGAACTGTAGAAGTTAGAGTTTTGAAATAAAAAGGATTCGAAAAATAACTATTTTTTTTTATATAAAATCTTCATAGTCGACAGAATTATGAAATATATAAAATATATAGAGAGGGCATTGGGAAATTTTTCCTATGATCACCGTAATCAGGATGGCCATGGTGTAGCTAAATAGCCTTGTACCTAAAGTTGGCGATTTTGTACCACGTGGTCCTAAATGTCACATTACGGATTCTTTCGTCTTGCCCGATCTATACAATTGAAAATCTTTGATACTCGATAACGTTTCTTTAAGAAATGGCTGAAAAAAAACTATAAACAAAAACACTCCTTTTCAAATTGCCCTCTTACTTTTGACGCTTTTGTTTCTGTCATTTATTATTTCTTGATCGATGAATTTTTGATATAAAAGCCAACTATCATGCCCCTTTCACCTGAAGAATGTACAAGCACCACTTTCTGGAACTAGGGATTAGTATGCATCGTATTGCAAGAGTGGTGGGTGTAACATTAACAACGGTCTAGCAGGTGAAGCGAGAATGCAACTGTGTTGAGAAATTGTCACCTTAATGCAGTTGAAGTCCAGCAACAGCTTCTTCCGACCTGAAGAGACTACATTAATGATAGTACAGTGAGAAGAAGACTTGCTGAAGCAAACCTGAAGCCTCAAAGGCAGTAAGTGGCCTCAAACTCGAGAAAGAACATCGAGTAGTAAGACTGCGCTACGCCCGTAAACAAATACAACGGGATGAAGAAGAATGGACAAGACTTTTGTTCACAGATGAGTCTCGATTCTCACTATTCACTCCCGATGGACGGCGTAGAGTCTACAGGCGACTTGGTGAACGATACATTCAAGCCTGCTTCGCAGAAAAAGTCCAATACGGTGGAGGCTCTGCACACGTATGGATTGGCAGCTCTTCAACAACTCGCACAGAGCTAGTGGCCCTAGAAAATGGCACCCTGACGGAGGAAAAATATGTTCAATAGATCCTTAATGAGTATCAGTTTGATGGCTTGGCCATCAAAAAGTCCTTATCTCAACCCAATCGAGCACGCCTGGAATGAGCTCGAGAGACTGATCAGAAGCCACAAAGCACCTTAGGGTCCTGATGGAAGAATGAAAGAATATTTCCCGACATCGCCTCCGAAACCTCGTCTTCATTATGCGAAACCGGCTCGAAGCTGTAATGACAATACCAGGCATTAAAATGTAAATAAAGCGTAAAACATACTTATAAAATTTTGTTCAAGTTCTTTGCCAGTAGGTTAAAAATGGCTATTTGTTTTGGTTTTTTTTTTTTTTAAGTTAAAAATGTTTGTAACAAGTGTATAACTAACTGACATGAAGATTTTCAAACTCTAACTTCTGTAGTTCAGGAGAAAATGTAATTTTAAAAGTGTGGTCTAAGTTTGAAGGCTATTATAGTACATACACAGAATATTAATGTAGTATATTCTAGATATAAGTGATTTTTTTTAATGTTAAGGTCGGCAGACAGGCTGACGGTCCACTTGATGGTAGGTGGCTACCGTCGCCTATAACATAAGCGACGCCGAAGCTGCTGCAAGTGCGCTGCTGACTGCAATAGGATTAAGGATAAGGGATTAGGAGTGGATAGGGAAATGGGCTCTGGTTGATTTTGTTTGATAAGCACGATACTATATAGAGTAACTATATAGAAATAACTTTATTTCTACACAAGAAAATTACAATTGTGAATATTTTTACATAACTCTGAACGAATAGGAGATGAGGTCATATGATTTGCGACTACCCGCATCCTCCCTGAGTTAACGAGCCCTGAATTTATGCAAATGTGGCCACACTGGATTATGATAATGCCTGTTTGACATGGGATTTTCGCCTCTAACTCTCCTCGTAAACTCTCAAAACGGTGAATTTTTTCGAGCTTTCTATTCAATTATTTGGAGCGAGACTAACAGCACATGTGCTCATGGATTTCGTTATGTGATTAAGGGATGCCAATTCTCCATCGATGTTATTCTCATTTTACCTCTTACCTTTCTTCCTATCGCAGCCATAAAATATTTAGTACAGACCGTCAAGCGCCTTTTTTGGCCTTAGGTCCAGGACCCTGGATATGGTTTCCGTGTTCTTTACTTGCTTTTATTCATTTGAAAAGATATCGTTTTTATTCATAGTTACCTACAACCATATTTCAGATTTTATAGTTCTATAGTCCCATTCCTACTTCGTTTTCCAAAAAAGTTTTCTAATTATCCCAATAGGGTTCTCTAACAGATCGAAACTTTAAAATTACAAAACGCAATCAATGAAAACAAATGAATGTATAGTAATGTGTACATTTTAGTATTTACAAATTTAGTCTTCAAAATCTGTAGCCTACTTTCCGCCGCCCCAGTTACCAAAATAGCGAAACAAATTTACTCCAGTAAAATATGTCGTGGCATCTTTCTCGGCATTGGATTAGAAAATCAAGTTGTCATCTTTAGCTTGTCTTTAAACTTTCACGAAGACACATTTTCTAGTAGACTTTAACAGATTTCTAGCAGTAAGGTAAGAGCAAACAATATCAAATTTACTAGATCATTGCCAAAAGTATTATGGATATTTTATAAGAAGTGGATTATATCTAAGAATTGATTTTATAGTGTACGATCTCTTAGTTGAAATTCTTCTGTGAGAGGGTTTGTGGGTGTGTGCGTGTCGTGTTACACTTTATTATAATTAGCGTAATAGCTTTCGTTTTGCGTAAATAACGATAGCCTAGAAACGTAACGATGAAGACGGCGCCTCTCTGGCGCCTCTCGCATATGCGCAATCTGGCTCACAACAAACGAAAGCTGATCGACGTTCGTCTGTCTGGCGACTGTAACTGTAAGGACTCATTTTCGAAATGGAAAATTTTATTTCTAGTTTAAAACATTTTTTCTAAAAGTTCTTCCCGGCTTCGAACGGCTTTTTTTCTGCAAATTATTTTATACACACATCTTACACATCGCTCTTTCCAGTGGTGAAACCTTACCAAAAGCCGTAACTAGTTTAGAAGAAGTTATCTATTTTATAATATCGGAGTTCACAGACACTGTTTTAGTACCGATTGTAAACATATGGACGAGACGAAAGTTATGTCTAATGTCCATCTCGAGCTCACCCTAGTAACAGTTGGGGAAACATCAATTCTCGATATTGTTGATGAGTACATCTACTTAGGGCAAACAGTCCAATTAGTCGGAGCCAACTTCGAGAAGATCAGTCGTCGTATCCAGCTCAGATGGGCAGCGTTCGGTAAGCTCCGAGACATCATCGCGTCCAAAACTCCTCAGTGACTTAAAAGAAAACAAACTACTTATATCAATATTGTATGACAAGTGCTGTCATCTTTGTAGGTTCTGTTTATAGAAAAATAATGTTATAAAGATATAAAGGTTGTTTGTTTGTTTGTAATCTCCGAAATTACTCATCCGATTTAAAAAATCTTTCACACCAAAAGTTAGAATAGAATAGAATTATTTCAGGATGGAGATAGGCTAAATATTCTAATGGGAACTAGCTATCTAGAAATAAAGATCCACCGGCCATTCGCTTCTCGTTGGACAAGAGCTCATTTTTTTAAAAAATATTTAATAAAAAAAATATCACAAGAGACTACGTAATGATATCGTCATGATATCGATTAATACTCAATGAAACAGTCTCTTGTAATATTGGAACACATAAATTTTATTTTTTAACCGTATTGGTACAAATAAGTTTTTATGCTTCTCACTCTCCTCGCAACCTCGTGGTTGGAATGAAGTAAGTAATAAAAGGTTCCACGTCTTCATGCAAACGAGCCACACTAGTTTTATAGCGCCAACCACCGCCCATACAATAGTGTCTCATTCGTAGCGGTGTGATCGTGGTGCTGGCGAGAGCGTCGAGCGGAGCGGGACAAAGGAGTTACGATACAGAAAAAATGAATTTATATGTTTTTTTTTTTAATTTTTTACATTAACATCTTACAATAGAAATAGGTAGTACGATTATTACAAGTTGTGTGACTTATACGGATTATAAACCTACAGACACAGATTCACTTGAAGTGATAATTAAATATTTCTTCAAATCTTAAATAAAATTGAAGACTAACCTATTACAGCTTTTGTGTCTCTATTAGTTTAAATTAGCTTTTGTTTTGTGGGGATAAGGCACACTGCGTTACGTAGTCATAAACTGAGCAGACCGTCTGGCGGCAGTAACCACCCTTTTACACAAGATCACAATTTCGGTGAGTGAGTAAGGAATGTCAGAACACATTCCCTACCCTTCCTTTCTTATTCCTTATTCTCATCCGTACTTGCATCTCCTCTTGGCTTTGTTTACAGGCGACGTTGCTACCAACCATCGAGTGCAACATCGAGTGGTCTCTCGAACTTTCCATAAAAAATATGTTTGAAAAAATTATAGAAACAACTTATTTTTAGACATACTAACGCTTGAGATGCATTTTTGGTAAATTTTAGTTAAAGGCTTTTGTATAATGATTTAATAAATTTAACAGTCGAGTATCGAAGAGTTATCAGTTAGGTGAAAACTTTTGTAATACAACTTTTGTAATAATTTTGTAGACATACTAACGCTTGAGATGCATTTTTGGTAAATTTTAGTTAAAGGCTTTTGTATAATGATTTAATAAATTTAACAGTCGAGTATAGAAAGAGTTATCAGTTAGGTGAAAACTTTTGTAATACAAAAAATAGAAAAATCGCTCGATTAATTACTAAATCTTAAATTACTAAATCTTAAATCGCTAGCCGCGTTCAAGGTAACCTCTCCTGAAGTTTTTTTACAACTTCAATCTGGAGTCAGATTTATAGCTCTGTGGAAGCTTCTGGTTATAAAATCCATTTTCACTAGATTTTATTGATCTTAGACAACTATGAATTTATATTTGACTCGCTTTTATTATTATCAGCCCTAATTCTTAGTACATATTAATATTCTTTTTTAAATTAAAAATGAACAATAATTTTCGATGAAATATACATTTGCGAATATGTTTTTTTTTTTCGAGTATATCGGAGAAATTTAAGAGATTGACTGCCGACTGACTGTCGAAGCTTATAAAGATGAAGAAGAATTACTTAAAAAACGATGTCTGTATGTTTGTTATTCGTTCACACTTAAATACTTAAATTGATTTTAATTAATCTTGGCAAACAAGTTGCTGGTAGCAGCTGAGCTGAATGGCGCTGTTTGAAATGTTGAGTTTGAACAGCATATATTTATTGATTAATATTTAATGCGTTCGAAATTCGTCGATCTGTTCGTATTATTGGAAATTGGTAAGTTGACGTGAATTGATTTGACCCGTGGTCGCAATGCACGAGTGACAAATTGCTGAACAATGTGAGTCCACCATTAGCATTATTTAGGGTGTTTCCTTGTTTGTTTGACTGTATGGCTATTTTGTGTTGACATTTTTCTTTTACTTATTTCTTTGCTATGTGGTACATCATATTCAGAAGACCTAGGCCTCTTCAGAAGACCTAACTCTCACTACGAGAGATGCCCAGGCGCCCTTCAATGACAGGAATTTTATAGGTGTGAGTGAGTGACAAGATGAGGAGAGACCAGACGAAGGCTTCTGTTTTCTCACTATTACACATCAACACGAGGTGTTCTGTAAGGGAGTTTTGTTACTGCTGCTGGAAAGTCTAATATGTAAATTACTGTCTATTGCGTAAACGTTAAAGTACGTGCGTAGTAAGTAAATGTTACTATAAGAATATACAGGAATAGAAGTAGATAACCGTGATAGTTTAGCCGCCGTTGGCCGATCTTAGCCATCCAAAGCCAATTAGGTAATAAGTGAATATAGATTTAATAAATGTATCCGTCAGCCATTCGTCAGTAGACCTAATTGCGTCCCGCGGCAGTTAACGTCTATTTAAGTATTCAGGTCACCCGCTTCGCTCAAATAAAGCCTCGTTCCGAGCTAAATGTAGACGCTTTTCAAATCTAACTTAAACATTACAGGCATTTCGTGTACTATTTTCACGAATGCGCTTTTAGTCTCATTACTACTTTGTTGTCTGACCATGTTGTTTACTGACCGATGGGACTGTTATTGTACTCTTTTGTGCTATTTCGTTTGTAAAAAAATATGTCAGAATAAAAACATGCCATTCGTCCACCACAGAAGGCATAACAATATTATTATTATTATGAACAATAATAAAAAAATTGTCTCTAATTTAAATTTTAGGTTCCGTCTTATTGTCGCACTAGATGGTAATTAATCAGGGCTCCTTCTGACATTTTACAGCCGGTAGAAAACACAGAGAAAGACTACACATCTTTTGAAACTAAGACATCAGGATATTTAGATTCCGTTTATGCAGTTCGAATGTGATTGTTATTACTATCCTGTATAGTATAACTTCTAATTGAGTCAAACCTTATTGTTCTAGTAAATTTGACTTAATTGACTTAACATTAATGGCAAGGATTATTGCATTCTTCAGTCCGATTGGCTTACAGATGCCTACTGTGAAATATCAGCATTATATAAGGTGAAACGTGCGTGTTTACACACTGGGAATATCTTTTTCCCAATTCCCTGACCATATAAACAATTTTCAATGGTGAGAATAGTAAAAATCAAGTGTAACGGATCTATTTAAAACAATCTGAAAACAAAACGTCTCTGGCTACACCCTTTCCTATTAGACTTAGAACTGTGTAAGTAACAGAGAGTAAGACCTCTATGTCACACTATTCCTAATGTAACTGTCACATGGGAGATATATCAAGTGTCAAATTTGACAGCTATATGCTATCCAATATCCAATACGGTGGACAGTTTTAATAATCACTTTTGAATTTAGAAACAAAACATTGGAATGTTTAAAAGGTAATTAAGTTCGTTAGAAGATAATAATAGAGACAACAGCAACTGGTCATTATGTGACACTATTTAGAACGATGATTCGTAACTTTCATATCGATTATTTACGTTTAAAAGTGACTTCGACCTGGAAATATATTCCAACGAACAGGTCTAGCGGTAATGCCTGCTTAGCTCTAGGGCTTCTTTTCCATATGTACATATAGCTAAGTTGCAAAGGGAGACAGCCGAAGGGCGAAGGCGCGATTCTCTAAACAAAAGGTAACAAAAAACTAGAAAAGGATGTTTGTTCTGAAAGGATTCCCTTGTTCCGTTACTTGTCTTTATTTTTAAACAACAAAACTACACTTCGCAACGAAGAGTGAAAGGAAAAGAAACGCATTTTGTACAACTCGTCTCTTGATATTATTTTACTGAAGCGTTCTACAGCTAGAACCGATTGACGTAACCGTTTGTTCAATATTTAGACTTCAAGTCTTTTAATTCTATGTATCATCAAATTCCTAGGAATAATCATAGACGAAAACCTCAACTGGAAGTGAAATATAGATGGCGTGATAAACAGAATGAATAAATAAGTGTTTGCCCTCAAAACAAGTTAGTAGAGTAACGGACATTTCCTGCTATCGACGCGGGTGAAGCCAGGAGCGCCAGCTAGTTTATAAATATTACCTAGGTCCTTTGAAGTTGAAGCATGCTAACAATATTCTTATTTAACTTAGCATACTTAGCAGATTAAATTTCGAACGTAATAAGAATCAACTTGATGACTATAATAAGATTAGGTGTAATTAAGTGAGCATCTTCAGAGCAATTTATTATTATTATTTTCTTTTTTTTTTCATTTTATTGCTTGAGCTTTGAGTAGAAATAACATAACTATTATTAATTATGACATTTTTTTTCCCAAATTTTTAACAGAGACAACATGACGTATTATAGCTGTAGATACCAGTAATTGGTACACAAATGTAAACGTGTATATATCATTTATGAATGTGACTTAGTGAATTTTGATGTGCTGTTGGTGTCTCAATTAAATAAAATAAAATAAAATCATATCCGACTGGGATTTCGTTTTCCAGACAATGATATGAAGTTACCGCAGAGATCACTCTTATTTTTATTTTGAGACTAGCTTTTGCACGCGATTTCATTCGCGACCCTTTATTTTTGATCTTAAATGATCAAAAATAAAGAACAGTTCTTTTTCTGGATGAAAGGTACCCCATATAATTTTCTGTATACTTGACAACGCGTATGCAAAATTTGATAATGATTGATTAGTTAAGACGTGGAAGCGTATCGTATCGTCTATTTAATATTATATACCATTTATGTATTTTAAATTGTGTCTGATTGCAGATTCCGTTGTCCGCTTTGAGTCTGTAACTATTTTAATAATTATAACTTTAGATATTAGTATAAGTACTCTTATATTTTATTCTATAAGCCTTTAAGGGTCGATAATAAATTTGTAAATGCTGTGTATACCTATAATTGGAACTCACATCAGACTAGAAGTTTATTATTATACGATTGTTGTGTTTTCTGTTGGTGTACCTATTATAAATAAATAAATAAATAAATAAAGTTTAACAAACAAACAAACTCACTTTCGCATTAATAATAAGATTTAATTTTATGCCTATTGACGTGTATATATTTCCTAACTAAAAATGATGTACCTTATGTGTTGAATATTATTTGTGAAATTAAATATATTTGTTTTGATGTAATGTAAGCATTCATTTAAACTTAATCAAAGTGGATGATATCTCATGTGCGGTCGACTGGTTGTATTAGATGCTAGTATGTGTTAATTTCACAAGAGTAACAAAGGCTTGTAGAGTGAGTTTAATTTGCGAGGCGCGGGGAATGAAATAAGACTTAAAATTTAATACAAAGTTAGCACCAACTAATATTAGGCGCACACGCTTTAACTCTCGCCGGCATTTCTGGTACATTTTATCGCACCTATGGCCTTGTTTATGTTAATAGACGACGACAGCCATGTACCATCAAGAATTACACCTATGTGGCATAGGCTCAGACAACCCGGCGCGACGGTGTGCACTGATAAATAGTGATAAAGGAAATTATATAATATAATATTTGTATATAAATTATTATTGGAAAATTTATTTTCCTATATTATTTAGTTACATTCTGGCATACTCAGATGTCACGTGTTCCAACAAAAGTTATGTTAGTTACATTCGATATACACAGATGTCACTACGTTTTATAAGTTCAAGTAGTTCAATTTTTCGAGCACAGATGTCGCTGCGCCGGCAGGTTATAATGCATGCACTATCGTTTCGTTCCTCAACGCGGACTACACTTCCCGTACAAGATTTTTACCTTTGTTTTTATTTATTTATTTATATATTTATTATAAGATGTACACGATTTATAGCCAATTAATTTATAAGCTAAGAGAATAGAATTAGGGAATATAAATACCTACATCGCTACTTTTCTAAAGATTACACATTTTCAAAGAGTTGTTAATTTCTCTGAGTTTCACGTAGGAATGTTTCAGAACAATGAACGCGATATTAATTCAATTAGCCGCATATATAATTTGATCAAAGATATTCACACCGCCTTCGTACGGCCGCCTCTGCTTCATTATTATTAATCTATTTACTTAATAAATCAAATTAACGATAATACGAATTCGTCTCTCAACATTTATTGTGTAAAATAAAATAGAGGATTAACAAAATCGTTCTATTTAAATAAAGTCAATTCTAGCTGAGCTCACAACTCGCTGAGCTAAGTTGTGGCTTAGCTGAGCTCACAACTCGCTGAGTAAGTTGTGGCTTAGCTGAGCTCACAACTTTGTACACTTGTATACGATATAGCGCATAACTTTTTTTGTTTTTAAACCGATTGGAATGAAACCATTAAATGTTACGGGAATCTTGCTCTATTAAATCAGTGAAAACCGCACTTAAATCGATTAAGCCTTTCTGAGATTAGCATGCACAAACGCACAGACAAACAGACAAAAATTCTAAAACTAATTTTTTTGACCTCGGTAACATAAGTACAACGTGTGCAAATTGTGTTTTTGAAAAAATATTTAATGGACAAACACGACTCGTTTACGATTTTATTAATATGTATAGATTATGATATATACTGGTTAATTGTACCTTTTTTTTAGGAGGGGAAATGCGTTTAGGGGGTGTGTGGGACTCACCCGACGAACGAACTCTTCACTGCCCGGTGTTGTGCGGGCGGCGCACTTCCCCATGTCCACCGCCCCCCAGCGAAGCGGCACTAGCCGCCCGTGTTCCTCTCAACTGTCGCAGCGAGCAGTCAGCGTGGGGATTCCAAACGGAGTCAACCCTTTACCTCTTCTCCGCGGCACAACCATCCGCGGAGTCGAAGGCCGCTTCCACCTTCATCCCCCGGATGACCCCCGCTCGTGTGGCCGCTCATCTCATATGACATTATGGGTGGGCGACCCTTAGGGGTGTCCCCCTGACATTTCCCAACAATCGCGGCAGCCCGAGACGGGCTCCACCTCCTGTTGTCGTCGCGGAAGAGCTACTAGGCCGGGAGGCGAGGCCGGGTCTTCTCTCTTCCGGACGACTGCCGAGGGTGGTTACTTTGGCCGGTGCCCCGACACCGGGTGTTCGCCACCCCCCGCATGCCACGATTGCAGGTACTGTGCCAGTTGGTCCTTCCTAGCCGTATGAGATCCGTCTTCGCGTAAGTTGCCCGACTACCATTGAGCATCAGAGCCGTCCGAGAGAATCCACTCGCTGCGACTCACCCGCCGATCCTCATCCGCAGTACCGAGTCCCATACCTCGGTCTGACGAACAAGGACCGGGGTGCCCTCTCTCTCACCGACCACCAACCGCGCGGGCCGAGTACGGATTCTCGGCCCGCGCGAGCGATAACCGGTGAAGCTCCAACGGAAGGTTGGAGCCTCCAAATTGCAGCTCCGCCACGAGCTCCGCTGAGCGGAACTCACTCGGAGCCCGTCTCGGTGTGGGCCTTCTTTGTCCCCAAAACCAATCCGATCGGTCGAGCAAAGGACGGTGACCCCACCGACCCCTGCAACCGCCCGGATTGCCTAGGGTAAGCCCCCCCACCACAACAAGATCATGGCCCACCTAGGGGGGGTGTTTAATTGTACCTACGAGAAGATAGCTCAACACGTTACGAACTGTAGCAGAGTGATCCCAAAGTAAATCGGTTTTGTAGTTCTAAACTATGTCGCACACAAACATGTCTTCGGCGTACCTACGTAGGAGGTAAGGGCGTGGTTTGTTTGCAAGCGGCGCTCTGCGTTTAAGCGGGTTGAGTCTTCATATGATGAAGTATTCACACTTGAAACAAGCAGTCTTGGCTTAACTTAACATTGTAAGTTAGTTACTATTTCTGCTTTTGTCTTGTGAAATAATAAGTAGGTACTTCTTTTGCGTTTTTCAACTTCGAAATCTGCTATTTGCAAAAAGTATACTTTTGAGATATTGGCAAAAAATATTTTCCTGGCAAAATTTACATGAAAGTTTATGTTTATTAAAATGTTTTATTTGAAACTTAGGGTTTTATTATTAAATTTTTTATATTTTATTGAACTTAAACTTATTAGTCTTTTAAGCAAGAAAATTTAATAATTGATTTATTATATTGATAATAGAGTAAATATTGTACGTAACAGATTCTAGCTACTGCACATAGCATGAGATCGTAGTTCGACAAATAGTACTCATATGTACTTAGTAGTTTTTGTAGATGCGTCTAGATAAGATCTTTTAGATAAGACACTGAACTATTCACTAATGTCAAAATTTTGGAATTTCAAAAGTACAAATTGAAGATTTCGTTTTGACAACGACGATATTATTTTTTGCATAAGAACAAATCATATAATAATGTATAAATGAATAGGCTGTTTTATTAAGTAAAAAAAAGAAACAAACTGACAATTGCTTTTGTTTTCCCTTTCTCGTTGACGCAAAAAAAGATAAGCCACGCATTTGACAGATGATGCCTTGACAATAGAATGAAATGCAAGTGTCATCGCTTGTGTTGTGTCTGCTGTTATGTAGTCTGTGACCTCCTTATGAGTATAATATAATGTTCTGTGTCTGTGGCACGCTCTCACGGTGTCCTAAAACCGTAATTGTAAGTTGTAACAGTTTGAGGTGATGTGTGTACTCCCATCAGAACCTCGTAAATTCCCGGCGGATATTGCCTTCTAGTTTCCGATACAGCTATTCAGTCGAGGCGGCGTTAATGTATTCAACACCGAACTTTACCAACTTTATGCAAAACCTTCTTGTAAGTGTTGGCTTCAAAATTCAAAAATCCCTTTTTACTTGGGACCAACTTATATTCTGTAATTCCTAGGATCAAATTTCAGCTACTCAACAATTACTAAAACAATACAGTAAGCATTTAATTTGTATTGTTGGAAAAAGTATCTGTTGATACTGAAGATCTACTGATGCGATGAGTAGCCGACTGTACCAAGTTTCAACACCTATAAAAATACGAGTAAATAAAATTGAGTCTGTTCGAAATATCAAAATAACTTATTTTTACTAAATGTACAAAGTGTGTACGGTACTTCTAATAAAAAAATATTTTTTTAAAATTATTGTCTCTGTTCCGGATCCGAAACGGTTGGGCCGGTTTTGATGGGATTGTCACTCGCAGATAGCTAATGTTATAAATAGTAATTTATTCCAATTTTATTTTAGAGAGACAAAAAATAATATAATAATATATTATGTATAAGGAGTGTCAAAACCGCGCGCGCCCCACGCGCACACCGCAGCGACCCAACACTGTTTAAAAATTGTAATTAGGCAACGCACAGCCCAGTCCACCTTACCCAAGGTAGACCTTACACATTAAGTATTAAATTAGCTTGAGCAGTTCCATCGACCTCGTGGTGGAGTCAACTAACACGCCGATGCGGCCCGACCGCCGAAGGAAGAACAGGAAAGAACAGCTGCGGTCCTTCGGTACTAGAATAGTGACAACTGGCGATGCCAACACTGCGGAAGAGGCTTTGGACCGATGCATGAACCTTATATACTAGGAATAGGGTCGATTTTAATAGTCGGTAAAACGGCACTCAATTTAGCGGGGTAAGACGTGAACCAAGTAGGGGATCGAACATTCTAGAAGGTTCGCTAGTAGGAAAACGGAAATGAGTTAGCTTCCGGCAAGGTAATAAAAGGCAGTGGGAAGGGCCATGCGCTCTCTTTCAGCACCCGGAACTCGATAGACTCCATGACACGCAAAAATTTGTTTTGTTTAGGAATCCGCATCGCGAGGACGTAGTTCGTAGTAAGTAGTTAAATCGATCTAGTTAGTTTCTATCTGGCAAGTACCAGTAATAAAGCGTGAAGGTATAGGCCACCGGAATTCTCGGGAGAAGGACGCGCTGCAGTTGCAGGATCGGTCACGCCATCCGTACAGTTCAGGTCAGGAAAACTCTTGATCTTTCGCTACGTCGCAACCGGAAGGACAGACAACTGCTGTAGCTCATGAGCACGCCTTTTGCCATTGTGCCGCCACGTCTCATCACATCAACCGAAGTTTTCGCGACTTGCTTCTCCAGCATAAAACGTGGATTTCATTCTGTGTATCATAATCATAAGAATTCTCTGGATACGTGGGATACGTTAGCACAGAGTGAGAATTTGAACTTTAAAAACTCGTAGTTATTGACTAAGAAATCTACTATAGTAGACGCATTATCAACTGAGTCGTCGAGCAATAAAACGTCAATGGCGATAGGAATGTGCAACGGAATGCAGATTGCTATCGACAAGTGGTACGAAAAGCGACCATAGTGGACAGAGTCGATATAATTGACTAGAAAATTTTGGAAAACTAATGATGTACTCGAACTTTAGTGCCTAATGCTATCCTTTTCCATAATATATTTTTTAATTTATCAAAAGTTTGGTAATTATAAAAAACGTGTTACGAACTTTTATTTTCAATACATACAAACTTTTATAGTTCCTGTAATCATTTTTTTAGTATAATCTTTTAATCCTTTTATACTTTATGTGTATATGTGTGTTTATTTTTTTTATAAAATAAAAAGGGTTTGTGACTGAAGACTTGGCCCACATCCTCCTTCAAGCGGCAGGCGCCCCTGAGGTCGAACAGATCTCGTGTAGTATCTGCCCTAAATTTCAGCGGTTGAAGGTCCTTATGCAGAGCCCCCTAAGGGTGCAGCGCAACATCCACGGTTACAATATATTGTATTTAAAAAAATACGAGGGACATTTCTAATAGAAATTCTATTTTCTTGTGTACATTCATATAGCAATTAAATTGTGCACATTTTCATCGCATTACGACATCACGAGTACTTATGACATTCTGACGTATTTACCCTAGTTGCATCTAAGCAGATTACACTCCAGCTTAAGTATGATAACTTATTTACATTAACTAGTTATGTAAATGCTTTTATATTAAATGAAACTGAATATTACAGCACAAATTTAATTAATTTTTCAGGTAAGGCATCCAAGATTCTCCGCATCTTTTACAATTGCGTAAGTACATTATCAGACTGGCGTAAATAATTGTGCAGAAAATCATTCGATGACTAATTAATTACTGCCTTAACGAGTAAACTGTTAAGGTAGTTGGCCAGATCCTTGCAGTTTATTCGTAACCTACTCTCAACAAATTTATCTTGACTTTGTCAACTTTGCTATCAATTGTTAAAAGCTCACTCTTAACAATTATTGATCTAAATGTGCTAAAGCACATTACAGATCATGGTCTTTCACTATTTACTGTTATGGTCGAACCAAGGCTGTCGCCTGGCTACTGCCATTTCAGCCATTCGTAGTAGAGTCTATCAAGCGGAGAAATCCCGAGCATACGGTTAGCAGCTGCGGGTTCAATTTTCGACACTAACGAATAATATACTTTTTAATTTTAATTTAAAAATGTAATAATTTCATTTAGATATAAATAAAATCCATATCACAAGCTACAAAATTTATAAGACATTATTTATTTATTTATTTATTTATTATTACATGGCCTCCAACGAGGCAGGCACCGAAAAAAACACACAACAAGGAACAGGAAAAAATAACATGGCAGATGCCGCCGCAATTAAAGGAGGCAAAGCCTACGCCAATAAAAGTCAAAGTAGCATGCCGGCAATAAAGTTAGAAAAAATAAAAAAAAATTATCAAAAAAATTATGAAAATTTATCAAAAAAATTTATCAAAAAAAAAAGTCATACATAGAAATGTAATTAAATCGGAAATTTGGAAATTTGGAATAAATATCAAAAATAAACTAGTGTTAATTATCTGAACCACGGACAAGGATGAGTCTTTTAATTTTGGAAAATGCGTCGTTAAAAAGGTCAACATCGTGACTCAGGGAGTTGGCAACATCCATAATACGATTTAATGGGGAAAAACGGCCTAAGTTGGTTTTGAAATAATTTAGTCGAAATGGTGTGTATCTGCCCGGTCTGGGCGCTCGACTAGGAACCCCAAAGTTTATACGCGACAAGAGCTCGGGCGAATCAACTCTGCCTCTCAGCCGTTTAACAGTAAACAAAATGATGTCGCCCGATAAAGTGTAATGTTAAATAAAATAAAATGAAAAAGCCTCTACTTACTTAAAATGAATGCCTAAACTAAATATATTTTAAATTATTATTATTATTTTATAGATCGGCAAACGATTGTTATTCAGTTTGTCTCCCGACAAAGGCCTTCTCTAAAAGTTTCCACTTAGCTCACTCCTTTGCTGTACGGGTCCATGTTGGACCGGCTACTTTTGATCTGTCATCTTCCCATCTTTCAATCTGTCTACCTCTGTTCCTTTTATTATCTCGTGGGTTCCGTTACTATTCTAGACCATTTCTCATTGGCAAAATGGCAGTAAATTAGTAGTACTTTTTATGTTTTTCAATTTTATTCTATCTATTCTCTTAACTCTTAAAGTACTTCTCTCCATTCCATTCTGACAAGGTTTTATTTTATTTGCTAGTCTTTCCGTCAATGTTTTATAGTATTAAATAAATTAGTACGTTCTATTTTATTATGATGACGTAAGTATGACCATATTTAATCTAATCGTTCTCAGCTCAATTGGCTGCCCATCTGGCAGCGCAGATACATAAGAATGCTCTGTAAATTTTTCTCTATTTTATTCGATCCATTTGTTCCTGAATATCTGAAATGTAAATTTCAATTTCAGAGTGATACTCATAGCCGTCACCTACGCTCTGCCGATAACTCTTCTCTTCGTGTCCTTTCTTCCCGCACTGGCTTTTTATCTGATTCTTTCTGTGCCCAAGCAATAAGGTTCTGGAATACGCTACCCACCGACATTAGGAAAGCCCCCAACAAAATCTCCTTTAAAAAGATGCTTCGAGATCATTATCTTTCGCTGTCTCAGAGTTGATAGTGTCATTTTCTTTATTTTCTTTTTTTTTTCTTTTCTGTTCTGTATATTTGTATGTATATTGTGTTGTATGTATATAAGTATGTATTATGTTCATGTAAGTATTTTTGGAATTTATATTATCATTACTCTTTATTAATGAACTCTGTGTAATTAATTATATAATTTGTAAATTTTCAATTGCACCTCCGTCATTCTTTCTGATCTACCCAATGGTTGACTGGTAGATAATGCCTTAAGGCATTAAGTTCGCCTTTTGTATGATTGTGCAATAAAGTTTAAATAAATAAATAAAATAAATAAATAACGCTGCAACCAACCGTGTACAGACTAAAATTATTATCTTATTCACACAATATTCAAAAGGGAATTTTAAGACGGATGTGTAACCAGGATTCCTCATATTAACTGACATAAAGGCAGTAAATAATTCATTCTTGTTGGGCGTCGTTAGTATTTACGTAGGTGGTTCCATAATTCCGCTCGAACGATCATTCAATAAACCCACGTATTTGTCGAGATATGGAATAAAATATTCCTGAAATTTTAATGCAAATCGTCGCTAGAATTATGTCAAAGATGAAATGGCGATTATTTTGTAGCTAATTTCTTATTTACTCTTGACGAAATATTAAGCACTCTACACCCGTACTTTTATTGTAACTAAGTAGATATTTTTTCATGTTATGGGAGACATGTTACTGGTGTATATATGTATCCATTTACGGTTTTTTTTATATTATTAAAGGTGGCAGACAGGCTGACGGTCCACTTGATGGTAGGTGCCTACCGTCGCTTAAGGACACAAACAATAGCAGGGGTTTACATGTGCACTGTCGACCCTACAGGAATTTGTTTACGCTCTCTCGAAGAAGCCTAGATTATAGATAGATGGAAACACCTTAGAGGGGAGATTGTTCCAAAGTTCGCGCATCCGTGGAATAAAGTTTCTACTCATCCGAACTGTGCGCAGCGGCACTTTATCCTAGTAATTCGGATGAACTTCGCATTTACGGCGCGCAGTGCGGTGGTAAAAGTTGAGGTAGGCATTAATTAGAACAACTAATCCGAGCACTCGCCATTGTACAGCCGGTAGAACACGCAAAGTGAGACTACATCTCTTCTTAAACTTTTGACGCTGCAAGGTGTCAAATGAAAAAAAAAAAAAAAAAAAAACAATTTGTACACGTTGTACTTATGTCGCCGAGTCAAAAATTTATTTTTATTTTATTTTATTTCTTTGTCGGCTTTTCTGTAGGTTTGTGCACGTTAATCTCTGAAACAGCTATACCGATATGAATGCGGTTTTCACCGATGTATGAATCGGTCTACCCGTTCACGCGTGATGCCGTGACCAAGGGAAATAGGGATTCATTTTTAAATATAGAGATATAAAAGCTCTAATAGTTTGGGCCTGAAAGCTATCAGTCTCCGGTGCTTGGTATTATGCACTCTGTATGGTTTGATGGTCATAGGCAAGTTCGTATTTAACTTTCCTATGACACAGCGTCTAAAAAACTCGCGTTTTAATCGAGTCTCGTGTGTATGTCCCCTTATAAGCAGTTTGATTTTAATTCAAATTATTTCGGAGCCGTTTCCCTTCTTTTGTTTTCGTCGCGCACAAATTTATGTTAATTCCCAACAATAACTCGAAACGCGACGACCTTTTTAACTGCGACGGTTCGGACAAAAAATGCCTTATTAGTTTTTTGCACAATGAAATTCCTATCTTCTTTATTTACCTACATACAAAAAAGAATAGACTTGGAAAGAAATTGGGATTGCTTGATGTGTGTATGGATACGTTAAGCTGATATTGAAGGTTTTGAAGTCATTGGTTGATGGAGTGCAATAAAATTTATCTGATGAGTTGAATTATAATTATGTTACTAATGTTTGAGCTTATTGTGCGTAGATTTACACACTCTTTGACTAGACTTCCATAAATTTAAGGTTTAAAAAAAATTGTATTAAGGTCGGTGCTTACCGTCGTCGCCTATAACACAAGCAACGCCATAGGTACTGCAAGTGTGCTGTGCCGACAACAGCAGGATTAAGGATAAAGGATGGGGAAGGGTTAGGGTAATGGGCTCTGGCATCACTTATTCACTCACTAAAACACAACAACACATAAATGCTGTTATTTCACAGTGGTGATTACTGCCGCCAGACGGACTACCCAAATGAATGCGAAACGCAGTGTGCCCTGTCATAAGAATTATAAATTATGAATATCATGATTATGGCATAGTCTAACTATACTTCCGTCGTATAGTCAGGCAACGAATGTACTTGCGTAGAGCAACGTTCGGCGAACTCGCTTCAGTTTGCAGGCTCGAACATTGAACGTTGCCCGACTGTATGACGTAAGTATAGTTAGACTGTGATTATGGCTTATGAATTATAGTATATAGTCGCAAGGCGCTAATGGCGATTAGTGAATGGAAAATTATATAGTGAGACTTCACAATTTGTAAATAAGTACCTAGAGAGTGATAGTCTTGGAAAAATATAAGGAAAAATATCATTTCATTTGTTTTCCATTGGTAAACAACACTTATAATCGCGATTATATTTTCAAGATACCTTGTTGACGGTGGGAAATAAGGAATATTATTATTCACTAGGACCACAATATTAGTGAAGGAAGTTGAGTCACGTGTCAGAGTATTTCTTGTCTGTAGCAGTTTTTCTTAATCTGTTACAATACTGTTACGTTTTCGTTGAGTTACGGGAAAAAGTGTCAGTTAGAAAAAGAGGCACGTCCCCTTTTGTTATTATTCAAGGAACGCGCGATTGCGACTCGAACATCTCGTGTCGCATAAAAACACGATTTATCTGAAGGGAAAGGAACAAAGTAAACACAACGCTACACGTGTATCCATTTTATTTAGTTTTGTAGGCTTAGCTACAATGTATCGATGACTGAAAAGGATTTATTTATTTCATTTGTTAGACTAGACGCGTTCCAGCTACACCCCGGGCGCAACCCGGGGGAGTTAGTTTTTATATTTATCCGGAAAAATCCACTTTTCCAATAGTGAACATTTTCCACATTTTGCAAATGTGTTCAGTGGTTCCGCAGATAACCTCACACATGAATTACTATAATATTATATATGTCTCTCTCTATAATATTGCTATAGGTAAAAGTTAAAATACGTTTTCTACACACAGAGAGTAGTTAGTAATGTGTGTTTACATGCTACCCACATGTGTGTATATAGTAGAAGTAATGTTAGTCCCCAGTTTATTTATATAGTACCTATTTTTTCCACAAACAAAAAATATGTTATTTTAAGTTATTATGTTATTTTTTCTTCTCAGGGTTGTCACAAGCTAGTTTAAAAAAAATCTGCTTAGAATTGACTAACGTAAAAAAAAGTGTATCCTTGTAAACCCCATTTATCGAATATATTCTTGTCGGTCGTATTAACCTTACTGGCCTTCATACAAAATAATATAGGCATTGCCCATATTATTAAGACAAAGCACTTTAAGTAAAAAATATTTTAAATTTTGACAAGAGTTACTCGAAGGCCCAGATTACGGCCATTTCTAACTTACCTTCTTACTTTGGTTTTATGTACAAATAGCTAGAATTTAATTTAAATCATAATGTATGTTATGACCTACGGACGGTTTCGTTATGGGTCTGTGAAAATTATCTGGCTCACTGACACGTCACTGCACAAATGTGCGTTGATGTCTATCGATTAATTATACGCAAGCATTAATTTAATGATTACGTAATTTAATATAAAAATATTTATTGTCTTTACGTGAAATATTTTTTCAATAATTTGTACACGTTGTACATATGTTACCGAGGCCAAAAAAATAGTTTACAGAATTTTGTATCTTTGCCTGTGCCGATTTGAATGCGGTTTTCAGTGATGTATCGTAACATTCATTGTTGGTTTCATTCCAATCGGTTTACAAACAAAAAAGTTAGGCGTTATTCCGAATACCACGCGTACGAAGTTGCGGCCTCATCTAGTCTAACATAATATAATCTTTGTGATCGTATGTATATATTTCTAATACCGGATCTCGCATTATTAAACAATCTTTCAGTCTTCATTATGTCTAGGCTTGAGATACTTTGATAAATAATTTAAAATTTTATTGTGCTTTTCCTGTATACACAACTATAACATTTATCAACACGTACTTAGGTTTAATTTCCATTTATTTTTTTAAAAAGAATAAATAATAAATGAAGCCGTCTCTTTGCTATCAAACTGCGAATAATCTTTAAGATTATTTACCAAGTTACGTTGTTGAGGGCGGTTTCGTCTTCATTCCGCAGGAAACTAATGATATGTGTATAGGAAGGAATCTCCTTTGTAAGTGCCCCAAAGCAACGTCTCGCTGTTTCGCTATAGGTACCGGGACGTGTCAGGACTGTTACATAATCAACATCACTTTTGTGTATCTCATGTTCACTTAAATATGTCTTTAGTAGACGCATTATCAACTGAGTCGTCGAGGAATGTGCAACTGAATGCAGATTGCTATGGACAAATTTTATATAATCGACGAATAAATTTTGGAAAACTAATGATGTACTCGAACTACCGCCTAATGCGATTTTTTGTTATGTACATTTTTTTCCATAATGCCAGTGTAGGATCTGTTGTTCTTTTACTATAGTTTTTATCCGATAAAGAAAAAATCATCGATTTATGTTTGTTCAACTCCAAATATGTATAAGAATAAAGAAACACATTCTCCTAATTAAAAAATAAATCACGAGAAGAACGATATATTTAATATTATCTCTATGTATATATTACACCGTCAGTCTATGTACATTGCACTGTTACTATCACCGAACCGTATAATATAATTTGTTTATTTATTACCTTGTTTCTTCAAGTCTTGCTTCCACCATGCCACTATTCCTGCAATGCCCAGATGTCCTCTCTCCACGCTCGTCGTCGTCGTCTTCATTTACGTTTGCTTACGTCAATCGATTCGTTCCTTTCATCATTATTCAAATTTTCAAAGTTTCGAATGTTGATGCCAGCTACATTTCGAGGAGTATGCATCCTATCGAATTATTTTTTTATGGGGAAAATAATATATTTTTGATATCTCAAAATATGGCTTACCTAGTATATTTAAGCTCAACCGTCGACTTGCCTCGATTTCTCAGCAATTTACGTTTTTCATTGCAAATTGCAAATTAGTCTATGTGACAAACTTTTATTTTCACATATCGATTTTCAGGTTATCGACATGCGCCTCCGCAGATCCCTATATCACTCCATAAGACCTGTAAGTGCGAGCGAGATAGACTGATAAAAATAATTTATTACCTGACGAGTCAGATGACAATGCGTTTACTATAATACTTCTCTTAAATACAGAAGTAGGTAGACAGTCCGTTACTGCCTTATTAATTTTTATTTCTCTAAAGGTTTCTGCAGCTGCAAACTTGTTTATTATGAACTTCAAGGAATCACTGGGCTGATTCGTAGAAAGTGTTGGGTTTCTGGACTCAGTAGAAGCGATTCGCTTATTTTACGATCATGTTCCATTTTAAACATCTGCTACTTACAACGTTCGGTATTCCAATCATCTTTTTACAACAAGCACGAAGGTGATATTTAACAAAGACTGCACGTGACATTTTGCTCTGAAATCCCTAGCAGCAGGCCGCTGACGTCGGAGATTTATTCGGGACATTTGGGGCACATTGAAGGCACCGCAGGGAATTCGGGCACTTACTGTCGCGCGCCGACACTGAACCACAAATTGTGTAACGTCCTTAGAGTTCTTGGAGTCCACGATGAATTGTTCGAAGACACGAGCTTTCACTATTGTCTTGTCTTCGCTCTTTCGCCTCTTTACTATGTTGTACAGCATCAGCCTTTTGTATTAACGTAAACATGAGTATTTTTTCTTTAGTAATCTATACATCGCAAACGAGTCGTGTCATCATAGATTAAAAAAAAAACATTTGTACACGTTTTAACGTTGTACAAAGTTTTTAAAATTTCTGTCTGTCTGTTTGTTTGTGCACGCTAATCTCTGAAAAGGCTTTACCAACTTGAATGCGGTTCTCACTGATGTATTGTAGCAAACTTATGGGAAGTTTATTTAGTGTTAGTTTAGGAGATAGATTTCTTTCTTTACATAACTTGAAAAATTTCTAATCTTTTCAGACAAGTATGTATCCTTACAAATGAATTATTCCTTCTTGGTCAAATGAAATTTAAGTAATGGCAGGGCACATTACGTTTCGCAGTCATTTAGGCAGCCCGTCTGGCGGCAGTAACCATTCCCATTCCATGTGTTCTACTAGTTTTGTTTAACTATAGAGCTAACTGGTTTCTACATAGCTCTATTGATTAAACTAATAACTGTGTGCTTTTCTGTTGCGATGAGTGAGTAAGGGATGCCAGAGCCCATTTTCGTATACCTTCCTAATCTTTTATTTTTAATCCTACCGATCTTAATCGGTGGTCCGATCAACCTACCATCAAGTGGACCGACAGCTTGTCTGACGAAAAAAAATAGAGCTGAAGGCCAAACCGGGATTCGAAGTTGCGTTTGCTAGAGAACAGCAGTGAATTTTAGCCAATGGATCTATCACCGCTTTGTTTAATGAAGCAATTTCCATTTCAAAGTGAACGTGGCATTGTTAAAGTATACAACTATTTGAAATTGTTCATTATCTTCTGTTGAGCTTGTTAAGCTCAACTTGAGTCCTTCCTCTGAGCAATTGTTACCTTATAATTACTTTGCCTTTTGCCAGAGTTACACAAAGCAAGCTCTATGTTCAGAGTAAGCCTAATGTCAGCTTTTTAGTTACAACAATTTGGTTACAAAAACAAAATTGAATACGTTGGGCCATTACTTATGGTAAAAACTGAAAAAAGTTGCAAGTTTACTTTATATGTATTAACCGGTTTTCTCTGTGTATTAACGATATAAATAAAGTGTAACGATGAAACCGTTACACTTGCCAAAAGTCGTCAATGATTCCCTTAATGTATCACCGGTTCACTGTCGCAGATAACTTCGCAAAAGCTCCGAAGAGTCGCTTTCGTATCGTATCATCTCGGCCGGCCTCATTCTTATGTTTTATGGTCTCGATGTATTTCGAATTTTCCAGAAAATGTAAAATTTTCTGTGACACTAGTCGAGAAGGGGGGTGGCTACCATCGATACCATCGTGCCATAGTTAGTCGTAACAATACTTACCAAATCAAAATTGAATTCTAATGCTACAAAATTGGTCGAAAATATCGACTTCCATGCTAATCCTCCTTCTTCTTAACGTGGCGCTTCTTCTACGCGGTTTGGCGACCATCATTGTTATTTTAACCTTGGAAGCTTCTGTACAAAAGATGGAGCGAGTGTTCATACCAAACCACTCTCTTAAATTCCTCACCCAGGATATTTTTCTCCTGCCTCTGCTATGCTTTCCCTGCATCTCTAGTTGAGAATACGGTATCATCACGTGCCCTAAAAACTGCAGCTGTATTTCCACATTTCGAATGCTTCTAATTTCGAGCACAATGCTCAATTTAAAATCCGTCTGCAATCGTCTGCAACACGGATCTTTCAGCATCTCTGGTCTGTTCAATGTATACCCGAACCTCCTGCTCATAGTCCCAACATTCATTTACATATGAATTAAAATTCTTATAAAGAATAAATTTCTTCAAAATAACAGTAAATTGTTTATAAATAAATTTAACTCCAGAAATCGTGCAATGTCTGCATCCGACTTTGTACCTACGTGTTTGTGTTATTGAAAATTGGAAAAACCTTTATTTTTTATTATAATAATTTTTGAAGAGCCTGTTCGATGATTGGTTAGGGTGCTTAACGCTTTTTCTTCGATTTCCGGCATGTTTAACATTGGAATTGATCTTTTCAACGTTGGCTGTGGTCTGGTAGCTCGTCTGTCGGCAGTAACCACATCCTTAAAGAAGACCACCGTGAACTAACTGCACGTGTGCTTTTGTGTTTCTGCGAGTAAGGCATGCCAGAGCCCATTGCCTTATCCCTTCCTAATCCCTTATCCTTAATCCTACTATAGTCGGAAACGCACTTGTAGCACCCGTGATGTTGCTCGTGTTGTAAGCGACTGTAGTGACCTACCATCAAGTGGACCGTCAGCTTGTCTGCCGACCTTAACTTAAAAAATATTGGCCATATTAAAGCTCGTCATTTCGATCTCCCGCCAATCAGCTCCAAAGTTTTAGATAACTAACCTCCTGTAGCACATGGCATCGGAAGAAGAATAAATAAAAAGAAATACTGAAAAAAGAATTTTTGATTCTTCAAGCGATAAAAAGAACTACGAGTATTACATATATTTTATAATACGCCGTGTTTATACCTAAGCTCGAAGAAAGCAATTCTAAGGTAATGTCTCGTGAAATATCTCCCGTCTCTACATTCATCAAATTTTATAGCTCACAATCTTAAGCAGGTAAAAGTTGCCACCTTTAACAACAAATAAGGTAAAATGTACAAGACGCTTTTCGCAGTATTTAAAAAAATAAAAGGGTTCTTCTTCATTTCTTCACAAAATTTCTTTGAAATCTTCGTTTCAAACATCCAGTAGAACGTAAACATAGTAAATTCCAGCTGTTCAAATATTAGATAGTAATAATGCAGTTATCAACTGCATACTTGGTGATTAGCACCAAATAGATTATACTCGATAAGCACTACTTAGGTGTGATAGCCTTTGAGTGGAATTTCATACTAAATATGCTAATAAACTAAATGTGCCCGCGACTTCTTACGTGTGGTATTCGGAATGACGCGTAACTTTTTTGTTTGTAAAAAGATTGGAATGAAATATACACTACATGTTACTCGGAAGCTTGCTGCAATACATCAGTGGAAACCACATGAAAATCGGTTAAGCCGTTTCTGAGATTAGCGTGCCCTGAGGCATAATAGGCAAAGAACGTTTTAATTAAATATGAAGGGTCACCAGCCTAAGCTGAACCCTACTTTATATTTCTGATCATATAGGTCTAAGTTATGTTTTAGCAAATTTAATCTAAAGAAAATTTAGCCAGACAATAAATTTTGTTTTTACGGTATTAGTGCGTTTGGATCAATATTTAAATATTTACGAACAAATGCACAGACTCAAACAGATCTCAAATAGCGAGAATGGCGATAGGCGTCTAGGTATACCTACCTACGTATATCGTCTTCTGTTCCCTGTCATCGGGTGTAGATAGAATCTGTGTCCGTATTCCGACAACAACGGACGTCTGAACGGAACTGTCGTTCGTCGCCGATTGGCGAAGCTTCTAACTTCTGTCTTTTGTACATTCGCATTTAATGAAAACCGCAGCCAGGCTGACGTCACGGGATTCAATCCGAGATCGTATTTACCTTCCTGACCCCAATTTGCCGACTCGGATTGACTGGTTGGTTGCTTAGATCGACAGACTCCTCAAACAGTGGTCGTAATACAATCAGTAGGAAATTTGCGTAAAATTTTACTGTTTTAAAAGCTCTTTCTTGTGTATGTTTGTCAATATAATCGTTTTTACGGTTTCGTACCGTCCGAATAAAAAAACGGAACCCTTATAGGATCACTCGTGTGTCCGTCTGTCCGACCATTCCCCCCCCCCATCTCCGAAACTACTGAACCTAAAATTTTGAAAAAAAAATACAGAAATTAGTTTTCTACTTATAGATTATAGGAAAATCTATAAGAAGTCCAAGATATTAAAATAACATGGTAAATCACTCAATATTGTGCGGATAGGTAACATCGTACGGAACCCTCTTCACGCGAGTTCAACTCGCTCTAGTTAAGATTTTTTTAACTTTAAAGTGAGGAATGCTGAATCCAGTCGGGAATGTGCTCTAATTTTACTGTGGTCTCTTACAATGCCTCTTACAATGCCTTCAAACGGATTTAGCCAACCCACAAAAGTGTAATAATAAGTTTAAGCACATTGGTATTGCTAATTGGTGTCATAAATTTCAATTTAATCCTATAATATTACCAAGTACAAGACATGACTGTTTCGCCATTTTATATACAAACTTGTATACTGACGGTTAAGCCTTAAGCGATTTCGCCGACTGCGTTTGGTCTGCTGCTGTTTACGAAGCCCGTGTTCACAGCAACCCAAATACAAAGAAGAAAACTTACTTTGATAACATAAGTGAACTTTTGATCCGAACGATCTCGAAGCATGAGACGGTTTCGTAGCTATATGTTATGGGGGCACATAGATAGAGTACCATAGTTTAGAAATTCAGTCTTATTGTATGACCCTCTCGTAACCGTTTAATCAAGTTGAAAGTCACCGTACTGGCTGATAAGACGAAAAACACTTTGCCAATAGCAATTTGGAGCTAAACGAAATATACGAGCCATTCGGAGCGAAGCGAACGAAGCGAGAAGTGCGCAAACGTACCTTGCGAACGCCAACTATAGATTACTCCGTGAATATTTTATAAGCGACGGTTGTTTTGAACGCGAAAGGTTTATTTTTCAATTACGTTCACGTCACAAACGGGACGGCGAGTGTGATGGAATGCACGCTATATATTTTATTCTTCTCCGGAAAAAAGGGTTTACTTTCCGAATAGGAGGGAGAGAACGGATGAAAGCCTTTTGTGTGGAATTTCTTAAGCAATGTCGGGTGTGAGGTTCTAGGGTTTTCGTATCGGAAGCGAGGCCCTACCTTATTTAATTTAAATTTAATTAAGGAAACCTCTTTTCACTACACTAGCCGTACGTATTGGTTTTTACACTTACATTCTTACAAATGAGTCTGAGCAGAGCATTGTCGGTGCACATGACGAACGATTATGGGTAAGGGATACTTGTTTGCAGTTTTCTTTTTTTTTGTTAAAATCGACAGACAGGCTGACGGTCCACTCGATGGTAGGTAGCTACCGTCGCCTATAACACAAGCAACGCCAAAGCTGCTGCAAGTGTGCTGCCGACTGCAGTAGGATTAAAGATAAGAGATTAGGAGCGGGATAGGAAAATGGGTTCTGGCATCCCTTACTCACTCACCGAAACACAACAGCACGCGTGCTGTTATTTCACGGTGGTCTTCTGTAAAATAAGACAGTACTACTCATTGATGCACCAAATAGATCTATATTTGGCTTCTCGTAACACGAAACCACAGTTACGATAATGTCTGTGATAATGTCTCATTATCAACTTTATTTGTTCAACTCGAGATGTACATCTCTATCGATTGGGAGTTTGAATAAGCGGTCGGATTATTGTGTGTTCGCTTTCATTTCCATTTCTCTGAGAACATGAACGTATTGAATTTATTTTATATTTGAAAATGTTTGCAAATCGCCTCTGATCCTTTTCACTTTGTGTTTCGTTTTGAGTTTTTCTCTGAAATATTATGCCATCAGAGGAGCGAATCCATCGGACAAAAGCGGCTCCCAATAGGAGGTTAATGGTATCAGATGACCAGGAAGTTATATAGTCATACCTAGCAGTATTATCTGTATTTCTTTAAACTACATAAGAGCCTCAGATGAATGGGAAACTGCATATTTGATAATGGCCTAAAATAATCTGACGCACGCATCAGTCAATAGATTTTAAAATAGCATTATAAATGGTTGATGTTATATCGGAATGTAAAAGACAGTAATAAAAGAATTGTAGTAAAATATATTTAAGACTTTATTATTTGGACACTACCAAAGGACTTCCATGTAGCATTGTAGTCCTCATATTTCCATCAGAAACAGAAGAGTAATCATACTATTTTAATTTTAGAATTATATTATTTTCTCAATGGGACCGAAATTCTACCCCAATTCGATTTGAATCCTAATAGAATTCCTAAAAAATAGCTGAGTTAATAAACTTCGTAAATACCTGCAAGAAAGGAAAGCAACCCTTATAATCCCATCTGCAGTTTGTCAATGTTGAAGGAAATGCGGGTCTTGTACCGGCTCCGTGTCTAAACTCTACGGATGAAATAAGGATAAAAGGATAACAAAAGTCATGATTTATGGGTTGATATCGTAATCTCGAGGGCCCGGAAGGCATGCGAAGCCGAGAATTATACCGCACTTCCGTCTGACGACGTTATTGACGCGATATTTGTAACATTTTGAGGAAAAAACTCAAGCGTTGTCCTCACTTTCAATGTTCTATTAACTTTTTATACATTAAGTTTTTCCGTAGCATATGTCATTGTCATTGTAATACCTGTGCCGTACGAGTCAAGATAAATTGCCTGGTGTCTTTTTTAACGGCACACTTGACAGGAGGTAGTTTCGGTCTAGAAGCCTCTACTTACACACCGAAACGAACATCTGAGGTCTAAGTACACGACTGTACCGGTACTGTACTGTCGAAAAGCACTCCAGATGGTTTGGATTGCGATTTGCAGTTCGATGCAGACGTCGCGTGTCAATATTGGAATGCTGACTTGGTGAGTCGTAAACCATTTTATTAGAGTTAAATTTCGCTTGTACTGGCTGCAGTGGTGGAAATGGTTTAAAAATTCTCGTACTACTCGGTTTAATATCCACAATTCTAACACAGCTTCAGCTTTACAAATTGAAACCTCAACGAGCATCGAATAGACTTCAATTTTGAAGTATGAGTGGAATTTATTGGATTCCAGAGAAGGCAAATGCAAATAGAATGTTGTATGCTGCGACTGTTTTCTATCTGTTTGTTAACATAAAATTCCCTAACATTGCTTCAGTCTATAGTTTATAAAAATTTGCGAGTATAATTCTTTCTATTACATCTATCTATTCTATCTTTTTTGCTTTTGTAGTCTTTTTTATTGACATTATAAATTAAAAAGTATCTACAAAATAATAACAATTCGAGTCGATACTTCATAAATGTTCCTGTAAAAACCTTGTACATACTTGTAATGGATAGATACTATTCAATTGTCAAGTTTTTTTCCAGTTAGGCTGACGGTCGACTTGATGGCAGGTGGCTGCGGTCGCCTATTAACGAAAGCAACGCCATAGGTCGAGCAAGTGGCAGGGCATACTGAGTTTCGCAATCATTTGGGCAGTCCGTCTGGCGACAGTGACCACCCCATTACAGAAGACCACCGTGAAATAACAGCAGTTGTGCTGTTGTGTTTCGATGAGTGAGTAAGGGATGCCAGAGCCTTTCCTAACCCTTGCTAATCCCTTATCTTTAATCCTACTGTAGTCGGTAGCGCACTTGCAGCAACTGTGGCGTTGCTTGCGTTATAGGCGACGGTGACCACCTACCATCAAGTGGGCCGTCAGTTTGTCTGTCGACTTTAACATGAAAAAAAAGTGCAGTGTCGGCCTTAGTTAGAATCTAGGAAAATGGACTCAGGCACCCATAGCACGCGTGGTGTTACTTCAAGGTGGCCTATATAATAGATCTACAGTTGTGTATGTAGCCGAGCGAATTTAGCTATACATATTAGCGATACAAGTCCATGTGCGGTCAGCCTTCAAAGTTCTTACTTAACTACTTTGTTGTTTACTTAGCAACTTGATAAAAGAAGCTTTACAAATATGTAATCCGTAATTATCTCATTTAATCGTCCTCAAAGTATTACATCAAAACGTTTGATATCTTTTTTATTTTAAAAAGATTCGAAGAAATTGAAATCTCTTGTTTTATATTTTTTCGACATCAGTTAGCTCGAAACGTAATTAATTTTAAGTTTTCATAAATAAAAATATTTTTCTCAAACATGCTCGGAAATGTAGACATTCTTGTACTAAAAACAAGCCACGAAGTTTGTAATTCTTGGCTCATGCATTTCTTTCTCGGCCTAGACCAAGAATGTTGTATGAAAATTGATTCCTGGCCGCTGCTCAGCCCGATGAAACCCGAAGTTTCACGAGTGTTCACTGTCACAGGCGTAGTAGGCGGGGGCGTGTTTCATTATTTCCTCACATTTATTGAGAAAAGCACTATACCAGCCTCGACCGGAACGAGGATTGCCGGACTCAGATCTTTATCAAGGCCTCGCTTTCCTTGACTCTGTAGTAATGTACTATTTTAAGAGATTAAAATCGCCATGGACAGGCTTTATATTAAAAAAAAATTATAAGGCCAAAAATGGAGAAAAGCGAAAAATGTTATTCAAGGAATTTGATTCCACTAACAAACGATTTTAACCTGTCAATTTCATATTGAATATTTTTTTTTCTCAATAAGTAAGTACAACATATTCATTATAGCATAATTCTGCCGATGAGTTGATTCTTGTGAAAAAAAGGCTTTAAAAAAGACCCTTTGCAAATCAATAAATGATTCTGTAATTTTGAAATTTTATAGACCGACTTTAAAACTTCTAAATTACAAGATTTTTTCTATTTCACAATGTGTTTCATATATTGTTTTGTTGCTAATAGTGCAAAGTTAATAGAAACTTTTTATTAAGAAATTTTAAATGCATAAGAATAAAGTTGCATCGTAAGGATAATTCAAATCCTCTTACACTGAAACCACCCCAGAGAAGGGCCAACTGTTTGAAAATCGTCTAACCAAACTTGGAGAGCACTTGTGACAAATAATTCGTGCGGTCTGCGGGATCTTGAGAAATTGGTCGGCGTGAACGAGTGGGAGCTAGTTCTGGCTATTTCCAGGATTAATTACAGTGTTAGATATTTTAGAGGTATCTAGGACAATTGCGGAGGTTGCGGGTTATGTTTTACTTAGATTTCTAGTCTGTTCTAGACAATATATAATTTCTTTAATTATTATGTATACCTAAAATCTATCTTATAAAATTAGTTGTCCTGACTACTATCAACGCACAGCCAAAACTACTAAGTCTAGAAAGCTAAAATTTACTCCTAATCCTAACCCTTATCCTTAATCCTACTGCAGTCGGCAGCGCACTTGCAGCTGCTTTGGCAAAAAAGTTTTTTTTTAAGTCTTAGGATAGCACTCAAGTTTCGCGTCGAAAAAGACGAGCGCTGTTGGTTCGCTGTCGACGTTACAAATGTAAAGAGTCTTTGTTGAGAGCTAATACGGCTCACTTTTGAGTGTCAAGTTCTACAGATGAAAGCTGCAGCGGCTGTTGAATTCTATTCAATTGGAATTAGGGTGTAAATTCAAATGCACAAATAGATCCAATAAGTTTGAGAGGTTAGGACCCAATTGTGTTTCGGAGGTTTCCCGCCATCTCCACACTTTTTATCTTGGAAGACGTTGATTTGAAACTTTAAATCTATCATTCAACTACTTTTTCCAATTTCTTCAACCGCAAAGTTTTGTTATCGAGCGCGAATTAAGCTCACACTTGTTCTAACTCCAAACTTTCTAAAGTATAGTCGACAGCGATGATACCACCCGTTCCTGGTAGTTGATAGAGATTAATTCACCATAAAATAATACAATAAATGAAAATGACGACGTGGAATTATTATAATTATTATATTTATTTATTTATTTATTTAATAATTCATTATTCTTGTTACGCAGACCCAACGTGTAAGTTAAATCTTACAAAACCTATTGTTAGTATGTACATACATAACATAAACATACAGACATTTTACTTATACATAAACTTTTCTTATACTACTTTCCACATGCATCATCAAGCAATGGTTCATGTAAAGAGAGTAAAGCCTACCTGCTATCATAGCCAAGATTCGATTGGGGCTGGCTCTCATTCTGCAGAGCAGAGACGCGCACCGCTTGCATATGATGGTAAAAAAACAGTCTACTCTTGCCTCCGCGAACATTCTCGATGCACTGCAGAATCGAGGCAGCCCCAACAACCCTCGGAACGCGTTATTGTATTGAATCCGCAGAGTTCTGTATAAAACGATGTACAGTATGCTCTAAACAAAGTAATTTTTGCCCCTGTGAACCCCGTGAAAACCTGTGGGCAAGCATATTCGCCCTCACAGACAACGCTCTGCGTTCCCTCTCAATGTCTGCATCGTCTTTTAAATTAGAGTATACTTCAAATTTTATACTGATTAATTTATGATAAAAAAAAAATAGAAATGAAATCCAAACTTAATGTTATAAATGTCAAAGGGTATTTGTTTCTTCGTTACGCTTTCGCGCCTTAACTACTCAACCGATCATCGTGACATGTTTTCAGAGACAGGGATACAGAAAAGGCAATCTTCTAACAATAAAAATAAAAAAATCACCTGACAAAAAATGTGCGTGTCAACTCCGACGGACGACTAGAGTTATCTTTTTAAGAACGATTGTCTTTGACTATGCAATAGGAAAAGAGCGTAAATAAAGACGCAATCTATAGGTTTTTTTTTTCTATAGTGAAGTGGCGACATCTATCAGATTTGGGTAGAACTGCTCGGTATACATAGTTGTCATTACGTTTTATAAATTCAAATAGTTAATTTTTCCGACGACAGATGTCGCTGCGCCGGCAGGTTATGGCGCGCTATCGTTTCGTTCCTCAGGACTACACTTTTCATACAACATGCGTCAGCTGTCGCACATTCTCAAAGTGAAAGTGACTGATAATGTAACGCTTTTTAGTTAACGCTTGTATTAATTTTACTACCTACTCATGAAATTTCCATACCGCAGGCCTTATATAAAATTGTGAAGCGAGTAAACTCCAAAACATATGAGCAATAAAGATTGAATGAATAAATGGTTTAACGAGGGCAGAAGCTGGTTAAACTGCTTATATCAATTTATCAATATAATTATATTTATCTTTTATGTTTTTTTTATGCAATAAAACCTATTTTTTTATGTCAGGTCGGCAGACAGGCTGACGGTCCACTTGATGGTAGGTGGCTACCGTCGCCTATAACACAAGCAACGCCAAAGCTGCTGCAAGCGCGCTGCCAACTGCAGTAGGATTAAGGATAGGGGATTAGGAGTGGATAGGGAAATGGGCCCTGGCATCCCTTACTCACTCACCGAAACACAACAGCACACGTGCTGTTATTTCACGGTGGTCTTCTGTAAGGGGGTGGTTACTGCCAGGAGCGTAGTTTTCCGTTAGTAACGACTGACCCAACAGGATCGATGAAACTCCCAATTGAAAGGCAACGTAATTAAAGTGGACCATTAGGGCGAATTCTTGTTAGTATTGCAAATCCATCGCCGGCCTCGTTACGCGAGTCGCATTACTCTTTTTCAACAACTCCCACTTGGTACATGATTAGCTGCTATAAATCCTTCTCTTTCTAGCTGACTAGGCGTGGTCTCGTTTGCAGCGGAGATGAACGATTTAAATCCTCACGAACATGTGATCGTGACTATAGCTCCAAGAAAAAATAATTTTCTAAATTTTTCTTTCAAAATCAAAACGGAGTCTAAAAATACGTCAGTTTTCTGAAAAAACATCACGTGAACCGATTTTCCTTATTCTTATTTAGTAGCTATTTACGAGTTTTTTGGAAATTGGAACAACACATCCGAGCACTCGCCATTGTACACTGTACAGCTGGTAGAACACCCAAAAAGAGGTTACATCTCTTCTTACATATTCCCCCATTTAATAGATTTTAATTTTATTAATTCCGCATATTTCATGCTACGATAATTATGTCTCTCTTCTCTATCAGGATCAAAATCTAGTCCACAGTGGATTGAGAGGAGATCAAATGCCTTTTAAAATCTGCTAATCTATTCCTTACAAGAGGTAGTCATCTCTTAAAAACTTCACCTGGAATTGAAAAAATATAGGTGTGTTTGTGTCCTTAGGCGACGGCAGCCATCTAATACCATCAAACGAATCGTCAGCCTGTCTGCTATTCTTAATAATGTAAAAAAGTTGTGCACGTCCAACATGCCGGGTGATCATTCCTTACGGTATAATATTATATGCTATAGCATATACATACATATGTACGTTTAAAGTTAATTTATACGTACATGTAACGTCGTTTGAGAGCGTCTAAAGTTCTAGACAATCATTAACAATGTAAAGAGCCGTTTGTCTAATTGCACTTTATTTGGAAGCTTTTCGAAGGAAATTAGCGCAGCTTTTGCAACTTGACACTCGTAACGAGGGTCTGCCTCAAACAATTAAACAAAACACGGCACACGTAAACAACAGAAACGCGTGTCTGTTGGTTTTTATTATTAATGTATTCCACAATCTGTCTCCGATGACGAGAACCAGCTGACGTGGTTCTTTCTTGTACAAGGAATAATAGCTTTTGTTTATTATAGCAACGCTACTACAACATTGCTATTCCAAACCTTGCTGAAGCCTTTCTCTTAAATTATACACTATTTCAACCATTTTATATTTTTAGAACCATCTACGTCCAGTCTTTGAAATAAAATTGAGATTACGTCTCATGAAGGATAGTAGGCCTTAAAACAGTCACTAAACAGATAGTGAATAAAGTAAGTCTGCAAGCACTAGTAAATCACTGTAGCACTGTCCGTTTCTGTTCAATTTAACAGGAACGGACTGATTGATGAGCGATCGCAATTGACGCTGCTATAAATTATACCTTCTTTGGAACTCTTCTTCCGGCGTTTCTAATTATTTTAAGTCAACGATCTTCTCTTATTGGTTTAGAAATACTTTAAAGCGCAGCTTGCATTCCACACTAAAACGCTGGACAGTCTGACAGGCGACAGTAACAACTCTCTTACAGAAGATGAGTTATATCCACTCATCAATTTTATGTATCTCTAATTATATCAATAGGTAAAGTCAATACTCTTTTGTTTGTCGATCAATTTTTTTTTGCTGGCAGGGTGTGCCTGCCAGTCATTTGGGCAGCCCGTCTGGCTGCAGTAACCACCCCTTTACAGAAGACTACCGTGAAATAACAGCACGTGTGCTGTTTTGTTTCGGTCCATTTCCCTAACCCTTCAATCTTAATCCTACTGTAGTCAGCAGAGCACTTGCAACACCTATGGCGTTGCTTGTGTTATAGGCGACGGCAGCCACCTACCATCTAGTGGACTGTCGGCTTGTCTGCTGATCTTAACATTAAAAAAAATTATTAATGATCTTTAGTGATTAACACTAAAGATCATAAAAAAATTGTTTCTTTTCCACCTTCAGATTATGATGTAATTTCGACTAGTGGGCGCAAACTAATTGGCATAAAAATATGCTTAATGTTCTTATTGTGTTGAATCTACAACAAATATTTGTAGTTTTTTAAAAAATGAAACCAATGATTTCTATTTGTGTGTAAATGCTACAATTTCACAGCACGGTCTCGATAGGACGAGGAGTTGGAGTTGAAATTGCTTTTCAATTTGCAATTTAACTTGGCGCCTCAACTTTCACTTTTACGCAAATAACTACTTTGCAGTCCTGCCGACTCAACAACAATTTCAATAAACAACTTTCAGCCTTATTCCCCACACGACAGATTCCACTTTATTGGCACATACAAATTACTTACAAAAAGTATTGTCTGAATCGTTTAAAACTAAGTTTTGGCACATATTTCGAAGTTTTTGGCATTCATTACGAAAATATATGGCACAGTGTATAACGAGTCTGTTGTTGGCAATTGGGGAAATTAATGTGTATAAGATTTTAGCCTGTGCCATCTGGAATGATGTCAAAGAATTTTTCAAATTTGTTTCTGAAGGTCCTCCACATGTAAAAAGAGTTTTTTGTATGTAGAACAGAAAATTAGAAACCAAATAATGCTAGGATAATTTCATTTGATACTAATTAATTAATTAATTGAACTACATTGTACTGATACCTCATTACAATATACAGGTGTACCGGAAAGTATTTACACGTTTGATTTAAATGAAGAAACACATCATTTTTAAGATCATGAAAAAAGTCGAACTCAAAGTTGGCTCCGGTCTGGATCTGGAAAGTAGTGGCTGGGCACACCGCGTTTCGCAGACCATCCCTTTACAGAAGACCACCGTGAAATAACAGCACGTGTGCTGTTGTGTTTTGGTGACTGAGTAAGAACTACCAGAGCCAATTTCCCTAACCCTTACCAATCCCTTGTCCTTGACCCACTATCAAGTGGACCGTCAACCTGTCTGCCGACCTTAACATAAAAGAAAAAAGTTATTTATTCAAAGTATTGATCATTACACACTTTGTCCATCTTTTTGGCAATTTAAGAATGCCATTTCAAAAAAACTGTTTGTCATTTGAGCCATTTTTCGAGGCCCATAGTTGGAGACCATATGTTCAGCGCCATATGTCATGACTGACGGAATGAAACTTGTTATTTTTTGAGGTTAATGAGAGTAGAATAAAATGAAATACGGGTATAATACTTGCCGGGAAATCCGGGCGCGTCGGTCTACTAAATTTATAAAATCACCAAGGGCTCTCCTTACCCTTTCTGTAATATTGTAAAAATCGCCTTTCACTAGAACCTAAATAATCTATCGCGTCTGTACAAGCAATATCGATTTTTCAACTGAACGAATAAGGCTTCAATTAGCTTTGGGGTGAGGCGATGCATATCTTATGCGTTGCAAGGTCCTTCAACGTTTGTTTAACACGAATATCAGAACGAACCCTGGTTAGTGCATAATGTAATTGATACAATAGCCTTATTGAGGCCTTTATTAATTCAAAAAGGCCGAATCATGTTTAAAGATAGATTGGAATATTGATAGTTATTCAATCAAGCAGATAAGGAATCTTATACTGAAGCTTATACAGAACACCTAAAGAGATTAGTTTAAATTATATATATTAATCTAGTTATATACATTAATTTAATTTAAGTAATGCTGAAGTTACTTAAGTTTATTTTGTTTTTGTTTTTATATATTACTAGCTGACCCAACAGACGTCTTGCCAGAACCCGAAAATAATTTCCTAAACCCGATTGTGGCGACACCTATCGGGCCCAATTTTATTTTCAAACCATATGTTTTACGACCTATTTCTCATACCTACCAAATATACAAAAAAAAAAATTAAAAAAAATCATAAGAATCGATGAAGCCGTTTCGGAGTTTTGTTACAAACACTGTGACATGAGAATTTTATATATTTTTTTATGTTAAGTTCGGCAGACAAGCTGACGCTCCACTTGATGGTAGCTGGCTACCGTCACTTATAACACAAGCAACGCCACAGCTGCTGCAAGTGCGCTGCCGACTACAATAGGATTAAGGATAAGGGATTGGGAGGCAATAGGAAAATGGCTATTTATCTATTACCTAGATCTTGTTTTAGATTAGTGTATTTTGAAGGTAGTTAAGTTTTGCAATAAACGTTTAGTCGGACGCACGTCTTTTATTTACTAGTGGCGAACGAGATGTGGTTTTAAGTAATTATCGGATTAAAGTGCGAAAATGAGTGTCGGGAAAATACAGGAGTTCGATGTGAAAGCGGGAAACTGGTCAGTGTATTGTGAGCGGCTAGATATGTATTTTCTCGCAAACAAAATCGAGGACAATGTCAAACTGCCCACATTGATATCTGTAATGGGCGAGGAAGCATATCTACTTTTGTCTACGTTAGCAAGCCCTAAACAGCCTTCGGAATTGACCTACAGTGAAGCTACGTCTTTAATGAAAAGCCATTTACAACCAAAACCCTCAATTTTGGCTGAGCGTTACTTATTTCGGCAACGGCGGCAAACAGACGGTGAAACAATCGCAGATTACGTAGCTAATCTTAAGAAGCTGGCCAAAACTTGTGATTTTGGCTCATCATTGGAGGAGAATCTACGGGACCAGTTAGTCTGCGGCATCATCAGCGAAGCTACGCGACAAAGGTTGTTTGCGGAAGATGATATAAAATACAGCAGAGCGGTTAAGTTAGCTATGACACTCGAAGCAGCGGAGAAAAATGCCTGCGCGGTCGATCGCGAGACTGGTGCTACAGTCAGTGTGAATAAGGTTCAAAATAACTACAAGTGTATGGCGTGCGGAGATAACTGGCATAGAACGGAGAATTGCAAGTACAGGAATTTCGAGTGTAGTTCCTGCAGGAACTTAGGCCACCTAAGGAGAATGTGCCCGGAGAAAAGGGCAAATGCAAAACTCGATTTGGCGGGATTTACCGATAGAAATCAATCACGCGGCGAGCGCGTGACCTTCAACGGTCCTGGAGGTCGTGGCGGGAGACGCGCCGGGCGAGGCGGCGCGGGCGGCCGCGGCGGGGCAGTAGCGCGCGGGAGGTGGCGCGGTGCGGGTGCGGGCGACTCCCACAGCGCAGCTACGTACTGTGTGTACGAGCACCAGCTACCGGCGGGCCAGGAGGGGCCGAGCGGCGACAGCGACGACGACGGCGGGAATAAGGCGCCGGGTAATGATAGTGAAGGGGGAAGCGATGATGATGAACCGATGTACCAAATGTCGTTGACCAAATACAAGCCGGTATGTATCGCTCTTTTAGTAGAAAACAAGTTTTTAAACATGGAAATAGACACTGGGTCTGCCTTGTCTTGTATAAGCGGTACAACTTATCAAAAGGAATACGGTGACTTAACCTTGCATCCTTGTCGATTAAAATTAAAATTTTATGATGGCTCAGTTATACGACCGCTCGGCTATTTAAGAGTAGAAGTGATGTATAATAATATTAAAAAAATGTTAGATTTGTACGTTATTGACAACGGTACCACTACTTTATTAGGCCGACAATGGCTCTCAGAGTTAGGTATTGAGGTACCAAACGTAAGTTTATATAATGTAAATTCTGGAAAAGAGAATATGTCTACACATTTGAATGAAATCCTTTCCAGGCATGAGTCACTGTTCGACGGCACGCTGGGGCGGTACGCGGGCGCGCCGGTGCAGCTGCACGTCCGCGACGGGGCGGAGCCGGTGTTCTGCCGGGCGCGGCCCGTGCCGTACGCGCTGCGCCCGCGCATTGACGCCGAGTTGGACGCGATGCTGCGCGCCGGTGTCGTCGAGCCCGTAGAGCGCTCCGACTGGGCCACTCCTTTAGTAATAGCGAGAAAAGGGGATGGCGGTATACGTCTATGTGCCGATTATAAGGTAACATTAAATCGTGTCTTGTTGGTCGATAAGTACCCGGTTCCTAAGGTAGATGATTTGTTCAGTAATCTGTGTGGCAATAAATACTTCACAAAGCTAGATCTCTCGCAAGCGTACAATCAATTGGTCTTGGATGAGTCTTCCCGAGCGTATACAGTGATCAATACACACAGAGGTTTGTTCAAATATAACCGATTAGTCTATGGGTTGGCTTCAAGCCCTGGTATTTTTCAAAAATTTATGGAAAACTTGTTTAAAGACGTACCAGACGTAATAATCTTCTACGATGATATTTTAATAAAAAATAAAGATTTGAGTAGCCATTTGAAAAGTATTGAACAGGTTTTAGGAATTTTAGAGAGCAATGGCTTAAAAATTAAAAAGAGTAAGTGTAATTTTTTGTCAAAACAAGTGCAATACTTAGGTTTTATCGTAGATCAAAACGGGGTTCGAGTAAACCCCGACAAAATTAAACCAATAATCGATATGCCTCCGCCGCAAAACGTTACTGAACTAAAGTCATTTTTGGGAATGGTCAATTTTTACGGAAAGTTCATAAATAAATTATCACATCATTTAGTACCCCTGTATCAATTGCTTAAGAAAGGAACTCATTACATCTGGGGAATGGAACAGAATAATTCATTTGTACGGGTTAAAAAACTACTATGCAGTGCTGGCGTATTAGAGCACTACGACATGTCGCGACCCACGGTGGTGACGTGCGACGCGAGCGCGCGCGGGCTGGGCGCGGTCCTGGCGCAGCGCGGGCCCGACGACGCCGAGCGGCCGGTCGCGTACGCGTCGCGGGCGCTCACCGTGGCGGAGAGGAATTACAGCCAAATACATAAAGAAGCCTTGGCGATCATATTTGCGATGGATAAATTTCATCAGTATTTGTATGGCAGAAAATTTATCCTACGCACAGATCATAAACCACTTGTGAGCATTTTTGGTCCAAATTCAGGGATTCCGGCCACGGCGGCGAGTCGTTTACAAAGGTGGGCCATTAAACTATCAGCGTATGATTTTAAAATTGAGTATGTAAGTACAGATAAGAATACAGCGGATGTTTTGTCGCGCTTAATTAAAATCCACAAAGAGGAGACAGTCGCTGCCGAGGAAACACTTCCCGAACAGACGTATTTACATTTTGCAGCGGAAGCGCTCTTGTTGGATTATAAAGTATTGAAAAGAGAAACTGCCTCAGACCCAATACTGAGTAGAATAATAAGTTATATAATTGATGGTTGGCCTTCGGAAATCGAGATAAAAGAACTTAAGCCTTACTTTACTAGGAGGAAAGAATTATACTGTGAACTAGGTTGTATTATGTGGGGACACAGAGTGGTCATTCCAGCATCTTGTAGAACGAGAGTAATAATCGAGTTGCACGAGTCACATATGGGCATTCAGAAGACCAAAGCGTTGGCTCGGAGCTACGCGTGGTGGTCGGGAGTGGACGAGGCCGTGGAAGCGGCGTGCCGGGCGTGCGCGGTGTGCGCTAGCGTGGCGGACGCACCGCCCGGGCACGCACCGAGCCCCTGGCCGTGGCCCGACCGCCCGTGGTCCAGGCTGCATGTTGACTTTTTAGGCCCAATAGGGGGTATCACCTATTTAGTGGTAGTAGACGCATGTTCAAAATGGATCGAAGCTATTAAAATGAAACGCACTACGGCGGGGGCGGTGATCACGGTGTTGCGTGACCTGTGGGCGAGATTCGGTCTGCCAAAGCAGGTGGTCAGTGACAACGGCCCGCCTTTCTCTAGCGCAGAATTTGGTACCTTTATTAAGAACAACGGAATCGATCATATTTTTTCGGCACCTTATCATCCTGCTTCAAATGGGGCAGCGGAAAATGCAGTTAAAATTTGCAAACGGGTGATTAAAAAAGCTCATAAACAAAAAGTAGACGTGGACACAGCTTTAAGTCGGTTTTTATTAGCCTACAGAAATACTGAACACTATACAACTGGAGATAGTCCTGCAAAAATACTTCAAGGTAGAAGCTTACGTATGCGCTTAGATAAAATAAAACCAGATCGGGCGCGACGAGTGCACGAGTATCAGGGGAGAGGTGAGAGCGAGGGGGCTCACGGCACGCGCCGGCGCCGGCTAGAGTGCGGCGAGTGCGTGTGGTGCCGCGACTACCGCGCACAGGACAGGTGGCTCCCTGGTAAAGTGGTGAAAAAGTTAGGCAATACGGATTACACGGTAAGATGCGTTAATGGAACCGAGGTACATAGACATATTGACCAGTTAAGACGTAGAGTATCTAATGTTGCCGATAGTGGACGTACACCGCCTAAAACCCCGGCTCGTAGAGCTAGCCCCTTGATAGTACCTGTAGTGGAGAGGAGCGGACCGGGGGAGCGTTCTCCGGAGCCGGAGAGAAGGGCGACACCGCCGCCGGCATCGCCCGGGCGGGCGTCGGCGTCACCGCCGAGCGACGTGACGCCCGCGCCACCCAGGGTGCCGGGGAACAGGGCTCATACTACCGCCGACAATATGGTCGAGCGGCCTAGAAGGCAGCCAAGACCTCCCATTCGTTTTGGCTTTGACATAGTTGATTAGTTCATGTTCTACAAATAGGTACTTGTATTCTGTATTTTTACTTTTCTATTACAAAAGTGATTTAGTCAGTTAGCACATATGAGAACAAATACTTTTTGATTTCTCTTCTGTCAAAATAGGTTTAAGATCCATCGTGTATTTAGATAATAGATTATTTAAGTAGTTTTAATTAAGTGTGGAGGTATTAGTGTATTTTGAAGGTAGTTAAGTTTTGCAATAAACGTTTAGTCGGACGCACGTCTTTTATTTACTAGTCTGTCTGTTCAATTAGCATTATACTTATGTATATTACCTATCTGTGGTATTGATTTTAATTAATTTAACAAACATAACAAATGGCGTGAGTCAAGTGAAAAATAATTTGATTTTTGATTATTTAACATTAAAAATAGTCTTTTTGCATATTAAATTCAAATTAATTGATAAAAAAATATTTAAGAATATTTTCACATCCCATTCCACAAGATTTATGGTGAAATTGGGTAGGTAAGCCTTTTGTATGTTTCTATTTATTGCAGAATGAACGTGTTAAATGGATTCGTTTCCACTAATCAGAGAGAGAGGGGTGGGCGGACGTTGTACGTCCACTGTGCGGACGTAATGCCGCTACGCAACCAGTACCATCGACAAAAAAAACTGAGCGAACAAAACCAATGTTTATTTTAAGAAAACTTAACACAATTATTTACATTAGCAATAAACTGGTGAAAATTTCATGAATATCGGTCAAGCCGTCTATATATTTATAAAGGTACTTACATGAAAAAAATTACATACTTTTAAAGTTTAACAAACATATTTTTTACTAGCTGAACTCGGCCACGCTTCGTTGCGGCCCATACGGCGGCAGCCGGGGTGCGCATGGGGCGCGCGGTACTGGACACTGCTTATATATAATACTATTTAGCGTAGCATGATGTTATATAGCCTATAGCCTTCCTCGATAAATGGACTATTCAAAACAAAAAGAATTTTTCAATACGAACCAGTAGTTCCTGAGATTGGTGCGTTCAAACAAACAAATAAACTCTTGAGCTTTGTAATATTAGTATAGATTAGTAAAACCAATATTAGTAAAGACAAGCAGCGAGTGAGCGGTAGACTATTACTTAGAAAGTGGGTGTGTAATCGTAATGATACCTGTATGAGCTTTATGTCACGGACTCTGGATATAGCAGTATCGTTATTTGCATAATATATGTTATGAAATATGTTTAGAGAAGGTTTTAATTTAGAATTTGATAGATTATCATCGGCGTACTTTGAGACTGCGTGCAATGTCATTAAGATACATATTAAAGAGCAATGAAATAGAACATATTGTAGTATGCACATCGTCGCCTTGGTGGTGAAAAGAGCTAACCCACACTTTTGACTAAATTGAGTCATACTCAGCGTTGAACGGAGATTCTAGTGGTGAAGAGATCTAAGAGATAGCTCAAATAGAAGTTTTTTTTTTCCTTCAGACGTGAAAGGAGTTAAATGAAACTAGGAACAAAAAAGAAACAAAAAAGGGCACTTAAATCGAACTTTCCTTTATTTCAACACATTAATTATTATCTTTTCACAAAAAATTGTGAGAATCTGGATACAAATAGAGAAGATAAAATAAAAATCATTTTTTGTGGGTGCTTATTTATTTCACTTGTCATTATCTTGGAACCAATTTAGTGTGGAATAGCTGACTTCACCACTAAGGCGACGACTTTTAGATTTATATACTGAGCAAAAACAATAACACCATACTATGGAGCAGTAGTGATGGTGTAAGTGCAGCAGGATAAAGGATATGAAGGCGAAACCTTTAATATTATTTTGTTGACGGTACCCAGAGACGATTACGTCCAGCTGTTATTCAATTATCAAAAGGTAATCAATCTTCTCCATTGCGACTCTGATTTGTAGCTTATATTGTTCTACGACAAAAGCTGCCTCATTTTCAACTCTGTCGAAAAATTATTGTGGAAATCTTTATAAGCAATAATTTTATCGTTTTAAGTAAACGTTTAAATTATTTAAACTATTATCTTAAGAGTTATGGCAAAATTAAAATCTCGCGCCACAAAAAATCCTTAATTATAAATTAGATTAAATTATATTAATCAGTTACTTATAGCAAGTACACTTGTACAAGTACTTTTACTTGTAAATTACTTATTACAAGTAGGTTCACTTATTGCCTATTTTACATGTGTAATAATGTGACTATATACGTGGAATTTAAATGTTATTAGTTTGCTTGGCTTTTGATTTATCCAAGAAGTAACTCACACAGAATCGGGTATTCAATTGATTATGCACTGGCGTTTACAAAACATTAACTTTTATATTTCACTAACCTGATATCTTTATTGCTGTGACGACGGTGGCGCCGATTTTTTTAAGTTTTTAGACGCTCTCTCGGGAACCTAACCTTGCAGCAGCTGTGGCGTTGCTTGTGTTATAGGCGACGGTAGCCACTTACCATCAAGTGTAAATTTATCCCTCTTATGTAATTGAAATAAATATGAAGCAAGTACCTAACTTACAAAGCTACAAAGATATCCTATATAGGTAACTGTTGGATAAATAAATTGAGAAAAAAGATAGTGGTAAATTCCTTCGTAAACACTAGACATGTGGCTTGTGTTTTCTGCGACATCTCACTACGTGAAGCAATCACATGGGCGTGCCAGTGTGGCATTGACAGCGTCCCTAGCCCCCCCCCCCCTCCCTCACAGTCCACAAGTGAAGATTAATTGCCCACCAGAGGGGGTGTACCACCCACAACACGTCGTTCGTGGACAGGTCAGTTCCCAACGACACTGCAAACCGTGTCTACAAGTGTTCAATTAAATTGAGGAAAACAATTAGTGCTACTTGTTCTCATATGCAACGTGTTGTAGCTGGGCCCCGCAGCTTCGCTCGCCCTGAAATTTATCAGCACAAAAACCTAGTTAAAAAATACGAAACGTAATCCTACTAATATTAATGCGAAAGTTTGTATATTTGGATGTTTGTTACTCAATCACGCCAAAACGGCTAAACGGATTTGGATGAAATTTGGCACACAGATAGTTTGTTACCAGGATTAACATATAGGATACTTTTTATCCTGGAAAAAGTTAGGTTCCCAGGGGATCGTCTAAAAACATAAAAAAATCGGCGCCACCGTCGTCGTAAAGCTTTATTTTTAGTCTTAAGTAAATATTACCTTAGGTCTAAATAAAAAAACCCTAGTTATAAAAAAAGTTTCTCACAAAACCGCCATCCATTGTTAAGATAAATCGCACACTTTTCTCTTCTGTCTCGAAGAAATTCATAACTTTGAGTTACACTTTTTATGTCATTGATGGCTGCTCCTCGGACCTCATGGCAATTGATGCCGGTGTTCCTCAGGGATCTGTTCTCTCTGCGACTCTTTTCCTGCTTCATATTAATGACTTACTTCTTCCAGGAGTAGTTGCATACGCAGATGACAGTACGGTCATGGAGAGATATTTGTCCGGCGCGGGGGCCGGTCGCGATGAGATTCGTTCTGAGAGGGAGGCAATGGTTGAGCGAATTGACTCAACCTTAAATCTTGTATCCCAATGGGGAGACAGGAATCTGGTTGATTTTAACACCACCAAAACGCAGGCGTGTTTGTTCTCTGCAAAAAGGAGCCCTTTCGACTTGGCTCCAACTTTCCGAGGTGCATCCGTACCTGTGGCCAATGATCTTGAGCTTCTTGGCATGAGGTTGTGCTCAAATCTCAACTTCGGTTCTTCTATCGAGTCCAAGGCCCAAACAGCGGCCAAAAAGTTGGGCATCCTAAATAGAGTGAAGCGATACTTTACATCTGGACAGCTCCTCTCTTTATACAAGGCACAAGTCCGATCCTGCATGGAGTATTGCTGTCACCTTTGGGATGGCTCAGCAAAATACCAACTTGCTGCACTCGACTCGGTGGATCGCAGAGCTAGGAGGCTCATTGGCGATGATACACTAATAAGAACTAAGCTGCAGAGCCTGGCACAAAGACGCAAAGTTGCCTGTCTGTGTGTATTCTATAAGATGTACTTCGGAGAGTGTGCTCGAGAGCTGCATGAGATCATACCGCCTTCCCCTTTCTTCTATCGGACATGCAGACGTACGGCTGGTTACCATCCTCACCTTGTCGATATCCCTCTAATTCGGACCAAGCGCTTTAAAACATCTTTTGTGATGCGCACTGCTAAGGATTGGAACTCCCTGCCGGCGTCTGTATTTCCGAGCTCATATAACCCAAATCTTTTCAAGGTTCGAGTGAATAGGCATCTTCTGGGTGAGCTCGCTCCATCTTCGGCCTCATCCTTCCTACATGGATAGATGCTGGTCAAGAGCAAACCCATCTATAATAAAAAAAATAAAAAAAAAATGTTTTTTTTTCATCGTCGACACAGTTGCAGTTGTTTTAAAAGCTCAGACCTTTATGTTGCTTACTTTTTCTACCAAGAAAGATTGTTTATAGTCAATTTCTAATTTTATTTTAGTCGCTTCGAAGAATTCCAGTGACTGTGAATATTTAAAATTACACGTGAAAAATGCGTAGAAGGATTTAGTAACCCGTTCGCGGAATGTTTCCTTGTCACAAATAAAATAAAGGAGGTAAAAATATGATCTGATTAATTTCTTAAAGCGAATAACACTTAGGCTTCAGAGCCGGCGACCTCTTCAAAGGGAATTCCATAAACAACTTCGACTCGGTGAAAAAGTTTTATTTATCTCAATTAAAATTAATGAATCTCTCATTTTCGCGTCGAGCGTTATTTTAAAAATTAAATTCAAAATTACTTTAACAGTATAATTATATTTTCAAGTACTCAAAGAAGAATCCAGACTATTTGTATACAGTCACCATCTATTATTTATTTATAACACGAGCGGCCCGTCATCGCCTTCGCACGGTTTTTTCTGCAAATATTAGTGAAAACCGCATAAAAATCGATTCAGCGAACATACATACGTACAGACAGACATTTTTTTAAATGTTATGTTGTATCGTGAAAAACCGAAGGGGTGAGTTGATGTTACAATTAAAATTAGATACTCCAGAAAAGTTGGTAGTACGAGCCAAACTGTCATATGTAATATTTTATGTAATTATGGGTACATTTATAGTATAGCGCGTAACTTTTTTGTTTGTAAACCCATTCGAATGAGAGAAACACTAAATGTTACGGGAATCTTGCTACAATACATGAGTGAAAACCGCATTCAAATCGGTTAAGTCGGCACCTAAATTCATGCGTAAGTTGTCGCACAAATGTCAAATTGACAGATAACGTACGACCGACGGTGGCGCTTAATTTTTTTATATTTCTAGACGATCCCTCGGGAACTAACATTTTTTCCAGGATAAAATCTAAAATATCTGTTTGTCCAGTTTCATCCAAATCCATTTAGTAGCTTTTACGTAAAAGAGTAACGAAAATCCATTCATCCTCACATTTATTTAGTTTACAAAACAAAGCTTTACTATATACAGTCATTGTCTTATGTAACGAATTATAAAGAAACATTTCCAGTTGTTTTTTTAGTTAAGGTCGGCAGACAAGCTGACGGTTCACTTGATGTTAGGTGCCTACCGTCGCCTGTAACTGTGCTGCAAGTGCGCTGCCGACTACTGTAGGATTGGGGAATTGCAATAAGGGATTGGGAATGGTTAGGGAAAAGGACTCGGGCATCCCTTACTCACTCACTGAAACACAACAGCACAAATGCTGTCATTTCCCGGTGGTCTTCTGTAAGGGGGTAGTTACCGCCGCCAGAGTGGTGTCATTTGCAATAAAATGAAATGAAATGTGTGTCTAAGGTTCAGTGAATCGAATAAAGTAAAATGGTAAAAATAATAAAAAAAAATAATGCATCCTTGGTTTGCATCCTTTGGTACCGCGTCGAGGTGATCTTGGCCAGACTTTAAAGAAAGAATTCTATTCAAAAGTTATAAATGCGAGCTCGCCCGGAATTCTCAACAATGGAGGAAATTGTTTTTACCTCTATAGAAGGGGCCTCACAATGAGACTTCTCTGCCTAATATTGGTTCATTTAAGTATAAATGGCGACCAACGGCTAGTGCACAGCGTTACTATTATTTTCGACTAGACTGACGCGCCCCGGCTTCTCTAGAGAGCAATAGGGGATTAGATTTTCTGCAAATTATATAATAGGTTGGGGAAAAAGTTTCTTCGCAAAAGTTGTTATACGAAAGCTCAACACATTTTTTCAAAGTTTATTTACATTTTATTGTTATTTACATTATGATCCCGTTGCTGCAGAAATTTTGGGACTTCTGATTAAAAAAACGCGATAAGCAGTTTTGGCAGTCCTCTCTTGATGTTAACCTGACACTGCCTAAGGGATTCTGAAGAGACTGAAACAGGTGGAAGTCTGAAGGTGCAAAGTTGGGGTTAGATATATGGCGGCGGATAAACGTCACAAATTTTTATCGCGGCTTGCGTTGAATTTTTTCTTTTTTGTAATAAAATTTTAAAATACCTCGAATTTCTTCATTAGACTCATTTTGACAGAAAGAAAAATAAATGAAAAATAGTTGGAAACAACATTTTAGTAATTTATTTCTTTTTTTTTAATGTCTTCAAAACCAGCCATATACAAACAGATTTTGTATCTGGCTGGTATGTAACAGCCAAAGAGATTTTATTACTTACAAGTTTTTACATACTATATGCGAAAAGACTTTTCCCCCGTCCTGATACACATATCTTCCTCGTTGATCGCTCTTTCCATTATTGAAAACTGTATCAAAATCTATTTAGAAGAATCTGCAATTGATTAAAGGGGACGATTATAAGAAATATATGCTCATTGGGACTATCATATAACAACCGCCACTTTATCCATCCAAATTTCATACTTCATAAAAGATGCTTTCATTTATATTATATTTTCTTCAATTACACAGTCGGGTAACTTTTTCCACTAGGACGGTGTCGCTTGTAACTTTGGACAGCATGAAATTAGTGGACGAACGACATAGTTTTAGAGCCTGCGTAACTAATTGGAGTCAATGTAATTATTTACCACTTAGTTCTTTATTGCCGTTATATTTAAAAATAGTAAGTACCTACTCTGACACGCGGACAGTGTTAACCGAGCCGGCACAGACATCACTTTTTTTATCAAACCAAAAATAGGATAACAAGATCACATTTTTAAAGTCGTTTATATATTTTACCAGAGTCCTGATGACGATCCTGAGAAGAAATTCTTTTTCTTTTTGTTTACCATTCCTTTTGTCATCTTTAAAATAATATGAAACAATTACAATTATTATACACAAATTACAAAATATACAACACTAAACATAGTATGAGCTCAGAAGCCTTTAAATCCCGGCTTCATTATCGCTTAAATAATAATCAGCGATTTTATAATAACCTTTTGAACAGAGTTTGGTTTTAAATTTATTTATAGTTAAGGCTCTTATTATTCTAGGAAATTTATTATAAAACCGTATACGCTAACCCATAGAGCCCAAGGCGTGGGATCCTTGTTGCCCAAGGTTGGAATATCCATTGCCTTTTCATAAGATTCAAGCTAAATGTCTTATTAAAACCAATTAAGTAGCTTAACCATGAATTAAGAACAAAATGAAGTTCAAAAGCAGTTTCGAAAGTGAAGCACTCACAGTACGAGCTTGTGAAATATACTACTTACTCAGGAATTATATGCACTTTGGACGAGGAAATTTCTCATTTTCCGTGTAACATCCTGTTTTCGGTGTAATGTAAGAAAATGCAATGTATAGCCAGCCGAAATAGGGACGAAGTGAACTGTGTACTAAGAAATATTTTGTACATCATTAAAGAAAAAAGAAAAAAAAAACCAGGTCATATTCAACTAAAATCATTACGATGTTCACTCTTATTTGTATTGTGCATTGGGTTTAAAATGCGGGTCTGCCACTAATTTCATACGTTCTAACGTAAAAGAGTAAGCCGCCTCTTAAAGATTTCTCTTCAGATTATCGATACAACGAACACATTCATATAAACGTATATTACACAATTCCCTCTGGAATTACACAATATCTTTAGATTAGACATCATTATAAAAAAAAGGTGATATCATTGTCAGTTTTTCCGTATCCGATTTGTAAGGTTAATACGGTGATTTTGTATTTAAAGAAAGATATGTTCAATTCTTTTGATTTTTTTATGCTAAGATCGGCAGACAGGCTGACGGTCCACTCGATGGTAGGTGGCTTACCGTCGCCTATAGCACAAGCAACGCCAAAGCTGCTGCAAGTGCGCTGCCGACTACAGTAGGATTAAGGATAAGGGATTGGATAGGAAAATGAGAATTAAATCGAAAATTAAAATTATTTTAAAAATATTGACTTAAATGCCGCTAAAATTAGGTAATTGATCTGGGCATAAATAAATGCTGGATAGAATTAATTTTTTAATAATTGCTGCAATTGCCTAATTAATTACATCAATTAGACATTATCTTATTGTTACCTTTTTACGCTGTTTGTCTGTCTGTCTGTTACTTTTTCACGCCTAAACCGCTGATCCGACCATCATGAAGTTTTGCATACACGTTGTCAGGGATGTAGGAAAGGACATAGAGTACCTTTCAACCAGAAAAAGTAATGTTCCCGAGGGATCATCTGACGCCTGGTAAAGCTAAAATTGAAATAAAGATGTTAAGCGTTACATTGCTCATATATTATTTAGTCAGGCGTTATTTTTTTTTTTTTCAAGGCGGGCGAAGCCGCGGGCGCTAGCTAGTAATTATTATAATTAACCTTATTATTAAATAGGAAATAGATTAAATTAATTTGTGCGATCGAATAGGAATAAGATACAAAACCAAGACTGAGCAAATAACTTCTGCAACCCTCATGTTGGCACAAATAGATTTATCTTTCTCTTAAAAATTTCAAAAACGTAGTGAATTATGATACTTTTATTAGAAATATTTTATTTTTATTTTAAAATGGCTGAACTACTGCTTATATATAATCCTTTTTTTTAAATAGAAATAGCTTAAATTGTTCCCTACAACAACAGCTATCTGCCAGTGAAAGTTCTATCAAAGTAGATCCAACCGTTTCGGAGATTAGCCGGAACAAACAGACAAAAATTTAAATAAATTTACATTTAGTAAAACGTATAATATAAATTTATTAAAAAGCAGTTATTTTGAGGTTAAAAACAGACACTTTTATTAGTATAGATTATCTCTGAAATTAAGTTCGCCTGCTCTCGGTGGGTAGGTAATATTTTTTTGGGAAGTCAACATTTGAGAGGTTGAAGTTGAATAGAAAGGCGTCCTGTCCTAAACAAAGACATCGCTCAGGTCGCCTTACTTTGGGGATGTTTTTGCCGGAAGTATAACTAATCACCTCATTCCGTGCGTAATCTTCTCCCCCCCTTGTCTCATTCTTATTGCCACTTTGCGAAATCTCACTTGACCGGTGATCCCAGTAATGGTCCAGTGATCCAATGCTGCAGATTATGTTCGAAGCTTAGTTTCGACAAAGTTGCTCTAAAAATATCAACACTAACTAACACACTTCAACCTCAACACATCAAACATGGATCAAACCTTTCCGTGTTATTGTTCACTCGGTTATAACACATTTGTGTTTATAATTAATTTTCAAGACAACTTAATATTCAGAGATCTAATTTAATTTTTTAAGTCATTTATACTTCGTCCAAATTTTACTTCTGACAGTTAAGGAATCGTTTTTTTTTTGTAACAGTCTACTTTATTTATAAAGAAGTTTTAATCGATTTAAATTTTATTTTGGGTCAACATTTTGTATGGTTTAATAAAATCATAACCATGCCTACTTGAACCATAGAATCCATGATTTATATTTAGTTGATTTTGAAAATACAACTAGTATTTAGCGTGTTGATCAAAAACAGGCAGGCTGTCAGGTTTTGGTCTCTTATTGTTCTAATTGGAAGCCAGGCTGCTCATTGTTCGTCCGTAATGCAACGCTGCTGGACCTCGATAATTGGATAAAGAGTGGCTCACTGCGGGATTAATAATGCACAATGTAGGGTTCAAAAAACCTTCAACGATTAATTCTCAACTATTTTCACATCGGTAAGTAGGTATTTGATATGCCTAGGTATAAGTACAGATAAAACTTTAGAGTACCTTATGAAAAAACGTTGTTAGATGATTAACGACATTTTAATTTTGCGAATTGATAACTTTACTTAGTGAAAAAGTTCGTTTCTCTGTGACCAATATTAGCGAAATGTCCAAGACTTGATAATTTCACAGGGAATATCCTAAATACAAATAAAATAGGAATGAAAAGTCGCTGAATCCGGAAAAACTAGAAATGAGGGTCGCTTTAAATTACATTGTATCGTTAATAGTTAAGTTTCATTTCACAAAGTTTTAGGTTGTTAATGTTACATTACATTAATAATATAATAATGCGTATATAGTCAATCTATATACGTATATAAATATAAAAACGCTAAATATATACTCGAGAACGGCTGAATCAATTAGGCTATTTTCTTTCAAATATTCATTGAAGTTTGAGGGGAGTTTTTATAGAGAAAAATTGCGAAAAAAAATTGCCCAAAAAATGCATCCGTGTGAAACTGGGTCGGGTCGAAGCTGTTTGAGCCGGGCTCTGATTTTACTCGCGGTGATTAGTTTTTTGAGAGGCGACTTCTTGGATGATGAAATTTTGAAATGAAAGCTGAAATGAATAATTTTGAAGGTAGTGATTAAAAGTGCCGTGCTACGTCGCTCAAGTGACGTTACGAACCCAATGGCGTTGTAGAAACGCTGCTACTGAATAAATTAGAATAGAGCGAGCGAACCCATTTGCATAACATGTAAACAAACGCTTTTGTCCTCCTTCGCGCTGACAACTAATATAGACTAGCTTTCATTCGCGACTTCGTTCGCTTATCTTTATATTTTTTTATCTTTCAAGCTGGATATGACGACAAAGGGCGCGGGGATAAAGGGCACCCAGAGACGTGCGGGCGGCAGGCGCCCGTCGCATACTTTAGCCGTAAATATTTACAAAATTTCACTGAAATCGGTTGGGAGGTTTCGTAAATACCTAAGCGTGACACACTTAACTTTTATAATCTCCCTGACTTCGTTCAAACTTTTTAAATGTATATTTAATTAATTTTTAAGTATTTTAAGTAACTTATCAAACGAAGTTTTCTTAAAATCCGTTTACGAATAAATAATCAGACTGAAAAATCCATCGGGAAAGGCCACTCGGTAAATTCTGGCGCTCATTGGACATTATATTTTGTGTTGAACATGTGGCCAAATTGGTCACCTCTGAACTGAGTTTTTTAAATGTTGAGGTTGACATGTTGAGGTCTACTTGGTGGTAGGTGGACCACAGGTGCTGCAAGTACGCTGATGACCACACATCTCTCACTCATTTGGCGATTATTTGGGTGTAATAATACTCCGTAGATAGTATGTACAGTATGTATGACGTATGCCTGAGAGGTATGCCCGCGCACATACTCCGCAGCAATGCGGACAATATAATATATGCGTAGATATTTTGCCCTTTTGCACCACCGACTCCGGGGAGAATTCCGATCGTTGAAATTCCGAAGCGTTGGCTGTGACGGCTGCTGCTGGCTCCCTTACATTCTCCGTCGTGAATCAAGCGATAGTGGTCAAATAAATATACAAAACCACCCTGATAAACAGCTCCTTTCGGAGCTACTCCAATTTATCCTTTAATGGGTTGTCTATGGGTTGTAATGGGTTGTAGCTACACTCACTTACCAGAACACATCACGGGCTGCCCAAAATTGACGAGCTAAGTTTTGAGTGCAAAACTCCAATGCACTAATACCTGTAAGCGGTTTCGTAAGGATGACGACCCCTAGATAATACCACCCCTAGAAAGTAAGCTTTATCATTGATAGACTCTGGGCGGATGACTTTCAGAAGTAATCCTGATTCCACAGCAATACTCATGGAAGAGACAATCATTTTAATATATTACAATTATTACCTTGCGATAAAGGGGGAATATTTATGAAATGTGCTATCACGTGCAAAACTACATCATATTGGCTCCATATATTGAATCTTCTGTCGCATTTCATACTTATCTATTTTCTTAATATTTTCAGTATTCGCATTCATTCATTGATATTTAGATCAATGAAAAAGAAACTGTGAGAAGACCACCGTGAAGGGAATGCCAGAGGCCCGTCTCCCTATACAGTCGTACTATGGTCGTACTATAGTCGGCGTCGCACTTACAGCACCTGTGACCTGTCTGTCGACCTTAACATAAAAAAAAATCATTATTAGAAATTAGAAACGCTATTAGAAAGGCCCGAATGGACCACTGGCATTTAGAGCATGCCACTTTAACAAGCAATCATAAAGCAAGCACACAATAGCTTAATAGATTCATTAAGCTATTGTGTGTGGGTGGGGGTTCATTTAAATCCGTCATATATGAACGCATTAGGAGAACTCAAATGGAACGATTCTGTGTCTGACCTATGGCACAGAATAAATAATAGTAGTAGCGTACAGAAGTTGCACTCCTTTCACATTCAATGTGAGCGACGGTAGGCAATTATATCACGGCACACACGAAGTGACAGAGGCCTGTCCATGGTTACAATTATAGCGTGTAACCGGTAGAACCAACGAATTATCAACTAATAAATAAAGAAAGCCAACGAGCCAGTTGACGAGTCCGTTGGATGAGTGGTTACGGTGCTTGCCTTAACGCTCTGTTCTAGGGTTCCCGGCAGGGTCAACTTTGTGGTCTCCGGTCTGAATCTGAAAAGTAATGGCAGGGTATACTTAGTTTCGCAGTCATTTGGGCAGCCCTTCTAGCGACAGTAACCACCCTTTTACAAAAGACCACCATGAAATAACAGTAAGTGTGCTGTTATGATTCGGTGAGTGAGTAAGGGATTCATTCCCTATCTCTTCTTGATACCTTATCCTTAATCCTATTATGGTTGGCAGCGCACTTGCCGCATTTGTGGCGTTGCTTGTGTTTGTGTATATAAATAAATAAATAAAATAAATGGGCGACGGTGGCCACCTACCATCAAGTGGACCGTCAGCCTACCTGCCGACCTTAACATAGAAAAAGAATAAAATAGAAAATAAGACGGTTTCATGTATTTACCGTGTTTATCTATTTTTGTTCCTGTCTTTAATTTAAAAAAGGTACGTGTGGACATTTTAATTAATTCCATCAGCACTAATAAAAAATTATCAGTTGGCTAACACGATGATAAATACCTAATTCAGGAATGAGTGGCTATTAGACACTTGTGGAACAGATTACTAATAAATTCAATTGCGAACGGGTCCGCCATTAGTTGTAATTGTTAAAAGCGGTTACCGTGTCACTCACCACCCTTAGTAAGACTCGTAGGTCGGGACCGGCCGAATTAATTGACCTAATGGGTCAATTACACACTAGCTCTTCGTGTAAAGTGTCCTTTACAATGACGTTGATTAGTTGCGCCACAGTATTAGTCTATAATACCCTTCACAATTGACCCTGAATTACAAACATTTCACGTTATCCAAATCCGATGACAGGTTGTATTGATTTACTGTTTCTGGAGTGGACAGTAATAATATTACATAAATAGCATAAATTATTAGTTTAATATTATAGTTATTTATAGTTCAAAATAAATTATTGTTTTTATTTAAAAAAAAAAATCTTTGAAGCGTTTTTCAAAATTCGTTTCTATTTATTTTCTCAATACACACATCTCTATGAAAGACCATTACGGAAAAACAGCACTTGTGACTTTTACGTGACCATCGATTCTATCAGAATTTGCTAAATATTTTCGTCACCATTGAAATTGTTTGTTTATAGGCGATTATTGTCTGCTGGCTTTTATTATAAATAAATGAAATTTTATCATTAAATTCAGCTGACTACACAAATGATACCTGAAATAGGTGTACTTGGAGTTCCTCCTTCCCTGATGATAATGCCACAATGCTACACTATTAGTTTCTAGTATAAACATCTCTTAAATACGGTCATTATGTATTACGTACCCTCTGAGACTAGTCAACTTTGAAAGTGGAAATGTTATAAGCCTCTCATATGAACGAATATCTGGAGGAATTGAGTGCAGAGCTTCGGACTCATATTGGGATTCGATAACATTTCTAATCTTAGGCATCTTAGAGCGTTTTAAGTTTGTGTTATTTATTTAAACAATTTATTATTTATTAGCTGGTTATTTATTATAAAAATGACGTTCGAAATCTTTATCGCTGTGACGACGATGGCACCCAATTTTCTCGAAAATCTAGAATTTTCCAGGATAAAAAGTATCCTATATCTTATATCCTAATCAGTTGGGCTGTTTTTGCGTGACTGAGTAACAAACACCCATCGTCACAAACTTGTAATTAGAATGATTTAACTGATTATTCTTAATTTATATGTTTAGAAGAATGATTTGGAGGATTATTAAGTTATTGTAAAATAACAATAAGTTATTTTTTAAAATTTAATTTAAAGCAAATTTATAATTATTGTATATTTTAAAAGTATAGAGAATAAAAAAATATATTTTACAAAGCACACACAAAACAACCAGAAAAGTAAATAATATTGATAAAAACTGTCGCACAAATGTCAAAGTGACAGTTAACGTAACGGTTTTTAGTTAACGCTTGCATTAACTAATTCCATACCGGGGGCCTTAAATGAAAGTCGATTCTTATGGAGTAAACTCCAACAAACGCACATAAATATTATTCAGAGAATTTAAATGTGTGTATTGTACTACATTATTACTCTTTGCCTAGAATCCTACAGGAGAAGTAACCCAGAAATACCATAAAAGAAGGTGGTTATTGGAGACAGGATGCCAACTCGTGACTTGTTATATTTAGTCTTAATAGCAAAGCTTATTCTTAGAACTTATATTAAGAGGCACCACGCTATCGATAAGAAAAAAATCACTGCTTTGTTTTTCTATTCAGCTCGTTCGAACATATAAATTCATTTACACTATAAATGACACGAACAGTTTTTCATTTAATTAAATAATTTCAGAAAAACAAAGGTTTTTGATATTTTCGAGTAGGGAATGTCCCTAGCGAGGGGCGGATGTAGGTAGCTAAATTGCCCAAGGTCATTCGCGTAGTAAAGAACGTTAATGGTTGTTTTTTTTGTTGTTTTTTTTTGCTATGCAAAAAGATTAAATATATAGAGAGGGCATTGGGAAATTTTTCCTATGATCACCGTAATCAGGATGGCCATGGCGTAGCTAAATAGCCTTGTAGAGTTGACGATTTTGTACCAGGTGGTTCTAAATGTCACATTACGGATTCTTTCGTCTTGACCGATCTAGTTGAAAATCTTTGTTTGTATGTATGTTGCCTCCTAAACCGCTGAACCAGCTTTTATGAATTTTCATATAGAGATAGACGAGTCCTCGGAGAACGACATGAACTACTTTTTATCGCAAAAATAAATGTAATTACTAAGAAGAAAAAGCAAATAAATCAAGAATAATAAAATGAAGTAATAAGTTTATATACGAGGTTGTACGCGACGCGTGTTCTAATTACGTCGGCACTGACTAATTACAGGGATCTCAAGTTCCTCTTTGTGTAGCAGTTTCAATGACACTGCTATCACTGCTATTTTACGTTATACAAACTTATTTTCATTACGAAAGCTTATTTCTGCTTTTCTTTTAGACTTTGTGTTTGTGTGTTGAGAATCGATATTCGAAGAAATGTGTCGTACCTCTCTGCTGGCTCTCACACAGAGGGTAGACCTGTGTAACATTTATTAGTCTACTAGCTTTTCCTCTCCACTTTAGGAACAGTATCCTTTTCTGGATGAAAGGTACGTACTTTTCTATACCCTAACAGGTATATGGAAATTTCATGACTATTGATTGAGTTATTAAGGCGTGAAAGCATTTAAAAAATAATTTAATAATATTAAACAAGCTATAATGAAAAATTATTATAAACTAGACCTCGAAATTTTATTAAGACCATTCTATACCTCGTGAAAGTCTCGTGAAAGCTGAAACTGAAAAGAAGAACAATTACCTCGACTTGGCCCATGAGATCGTTGATGTGTGAGCTGTTATGTCCACTAAAATCAGTCCAGTCGTTATATCCGTCAACGGATTGATCCCAGCCAGCCTCAGTAGTAACCTGAGACGGTTGGGGTTCCGTGATGGATCCTTCCCGGTCCAAATGCAGAAGGCGTCCTGCTAGATACGGCCAAGATCGTTCGTCGCTTTCTGTCTTTGATGTCTTGAACCCTGACTGACTATTCTTCTGTCGGGGGTAACACCGTCTCCCCCTCATTTTGGCTTTTGGAGGGGGAGACGAGTTAAATTAATCGATGATAATAATAATAATCGTCAGACAAACGGACTAATGGACTGCCCCTAAACTAATCTTCTAGGTCAACTTTCAAAGTTATAATGTAAAATAAAAAAAATTAGACGAGCCCGTTGGATGAGTAGTTAGGGTGCTTGCCTTAACGCTCTGTTCTAGGGTTCCCGGGTTCGATTCCCGGCAGGGTCAACTTTGAAAAATGAACTTTTCAAATTTGGCTCTGGTCTGGATCTTGAAAGTAGTGGCAGGGCACACTGCAGTTCGCAGTAATTTGGGTAGCCCGTCTGGCGGCAGTAACCACCCCCTTACAGAAGACCACCGTGCAATAACAGCACGTGTGCTGTTGTGTTTCGGTGAGTGAGTAAGGGATGCCAGAGTCCATTTCCCTATCCCCTCCTAATCCCTTATCCCTAATCTTACTGTAGTCGGCAGCGCACTTGCAGCAGCTTTGGCGCTGCTTATGTCATAGGCGACGGTAGCCACCTACCATCAAGTGGGCCGTCAGCCTGTCTCCGATCTTAATATAAAAAAAAATCATTAAAAACCTAACTGATAGTGTCCCATCCCATGTATTTATCTATCGAATATCACCCACCGGATCCAATTGTGAATAAAAACAATATTAGTCTAAAACTTTCGTTTTATAAAGCTTCCCGAATGCTGACCAATCCAGCTGGATTCGATAACCTCCTTCTCGAAGTTGGATCTACATAATTGGACTGTTTGTCCTAAGTAGACGTATGAGCACGAGTATAATACCTTTGAGAGTTGAACTGCAGTGGGCACAACATGGACATTTGACATAACTTTCATCGTGTCCATATTCATCTTAAAGACCACTTCTTAAGGTTGTGGAAACTCGATTAGGGCCATCGAGCATTATTAAATTATATAGATATAAAAAGAAATTTATCGATTGGCAATTCTTACAATTTTTTTTTAAATATAATGCCATGAAGATGAATGTTTTTAAACGCTTATTTCAATACAAAAGGAATCCCTCACGACCAATTCCAGATGAACTTGATACATATACAAGCTTTTAAAATTTGGGAAAAAGATATAATAACTAATATACATTAAAGCATGGAATAAATTTATAAGCTAATAATTATAATATTTTAGTTGGTATCAACCTACCATCTAAACTCTACTAGAGGACCGTCAGCTTGCCTGCCACCTTTTATTATAAAAAATATAAGTCGAACTTTCTTTATCATAATAACTATTTTAAAATACATGATGCGGAAGAAAATTTCTCGCTAACTTTTCCGATACATTCGCTGACTATCAAAAAAGCACAAACTCGAAAGATTTGTAGAGGATAAGACAAGTTTCTTATCTGTGTGGAATTCCTAAAGAGGGATTTGGCTTCTTTAATATTTGAGCAGTTTAAAGGCTATTTAGCGAGGCTAAGCGAGACTGTCGGCCGAGGCTTTACATAATCTCGATCGGTCCTCACTCCAACTCTGCACCTTTGCACTTTTAGCAATACCCAATAGTTTTATGTCCCAAACAAACTTTTTGCATTTTTATTTCTCCCACAAAAAGCATTAAAAAAAATTGGCATTAAAATTTTAATGTTTGATATTGATCGTGACTTAATCTTGCTAAAATTGTACCAAGACAGTTGATTTAATTATTGCTGACATTGTCAGTCTGTCTGCCGATTTTAACATTAAAAAAACATTAAAGAAATGTAATAGGTTTTATAAACGGACATTAGCCTTCTAATTTCCAATGTCTATGCCCTTGCATGGTGCTACAATGTGTTTTTAGAACCTTTATCAATCAGCAGATTGAATTGAATTACTAATTGACTATTACTCCTATGGTTGTACGGGTAATGGTACAGTACTCTTCAGTATAATGTCTAATTCACCTACGAGTATACTAAAATCGCTACTGAACAAATCCAATATTGTTTATGGCATAAAACGTAAATGAATTATACCATATTTGCGAGGAGCGTAGCACGTCTACGTAATGGCTACGAAATTTATTACTGCTACGTTATGTCGTAGCAACGTAATTTAGCTTTTTGATAAATGTTTCTTCGGTTGCTTGCTAACTTGAAATACATATTTGGAAATATACAAGCGTATGGCTACCAATATGATATTTAGTTTTATAATTTAATAATAACTTTTTATTTTCAGTTTTTTTTTTTTTTAATAAATAGCCGCAAGCTGACCTCCCGGATTCTGCAAGGTTTAGCTGCAAATATCACCTGGATGCTTGATGACTACCGTTGGCCGAGTTGAGGTTAGAGGTCTAGAGGGTTACGACTTGTTGCCGACCTTAATAGCATTAAGGATAATGGACAAGTTGGCATATCTTACTCTTCGAAGCACAACAGCACTTGTGATTTCATTACACAATCTATACAACTACTGCCATTGGATTTGCTGTCTAGTGCGAATTGTGGTTGAATTCAAAATTCCACTTACACAGCTTTAATAAATTGGATTCTTTATTACGATTCTTTTAAAATATAAACTTCATTAAAATATAAAGAAATAAGCTTGTATTTAAACGCATCAAGTACACATCTTCGATTCCCACCAGAGAAGATTTTCATCATTTAATTTAATTCCTACGGCTTAAACGAACCTTTTCAGTAATGTTTTTCTACGGTTGATGCTAAACTAATCATTTAAAATAGCCATAGTTACTATTAGCCATAGAACATGTTTTTGTGTGTTCAATATAAAATATTCCAATGTCTTATTAGAATTTGTAGAACTATTAGTGTATCAATTTGTAATTAATACTTTCTTAATTATAAATCTCATTAAGAATGTGAGCTGTTCTAAGTATTAGGGAACTGTAGCAAGATAATAAAAGTACAATCACACACCTGCTGAAAAATCGATCCTAATCTATCCTTCGAGCTGGATTCACCAAAACTATCCTTTCTTTATCCCAAGATGAATGAGATCATACCGCCTTCCCCTTTCTTCTATCAGACATATGTACCCTACGTACGGCTGGTTACCATTCGCACTTTATCGAAATCCCTCTATATCGGACCGAGCGATTTAAAACATCTTTTATAATGCGCACTGCTAAGGATTGGAATTCCCTGCCGGCGTCTGTGTTTCTGAGCTCATACAACCCAAATTTTTTCAGGTTTCGAGTGAACAGGCATCTTCTAGGTGAGCTCATTCCATCGTCGGCCACGTCTTTTCTACATGAATAGATGCTGGCCAAGAGCAAACCCATCATTAATAATCCTATCCGGCAGTGTTGCTTCTTTATCCTGTGAGGATGATTAAATGCTTAGATGTCTGTAGTCACTTACTTTTCAGTTATCCTGCCATCCACACTTTATTATAAGAAATGGAAACAAAATGTAAATAATAACTCTTGAACGTAATTGTGAAATCTTTAATCAAAATTTCATTAAATATTTTCATCTGAAACCACCGACAATAATAGAAATGTTTGTGAGCTTCGTCTCAAATAAATTGTTCAGCTTGACCTCTATCGGTTGAGTATTTTAATCACGTGCGGCATTGGTACAATACAATACAGCTTTTAAGATATTGTTTTTAGTAAAATAAAGTAAGCTCTCCAACGATCACCTGAGCTTTCATGTTGCATAGCAGACGAAAGTTGTATTATAAACTTTTAAACAAAAAGAATCTAGTCCAAGCTTTCTAAATGTCCAAACACGTGAAATAGGAAATAAGTGGTGGAGCACGTTGTAGTTTTAATTATCTATCGACTAGCGGCCCGCCCCCGGCTTCGCCCGGCGTGCAATTTTTTATATACCCTAAAACATTCCCCGTTTATCATTTTTTCCATTAGCGAAAACCGAATTAAAATCGGTCTACCCGTTCACGCGTGATGCCGTGACCAGGAGAAATGGGGATTCATTTTTATATACAAGAGATTAATCGCAGGCAGGAATTAGTGGCATAGGCACATTTGCAGTCATTCGGGCAGTTCGTCTGACGGCAGTATTCATCACCCCCTTACAGAAGACCACCGTGAAATAGCAGCACGTGTGCTGTTGTGTTTCGGTGAATGGTTACGGGATCCCAGAGCCCATTCCTAATCCCTTAACAGTCAAGGTTACTATGGTGGCATGGTGCACTTGCAGCATATGTGGCGTTGCTTGGCATATTGGCATATTGGCGATGGGCCTCTACCATCAAGTGGACCGCCAGCCTATAACACAAAACAATATAAAATCAAATTAAGTATTTAAACTTTAAGATGATCAAGATGCTCACTCCTTAATCAAAATATTACAAATTGCGTACAAAGCGCACTGAAAAGAGATCAGGTAGCTATACTGCTGATAGGGTTTAAAATGACGACGATCCAAAGATGTTGCGTCCCTTTGCGCGTTCTACCGTTTGTACAAAGGGTGTTCTGATGGTATGTTCCACTCAATTCATACCCAATTTTTTAGCCACCGAATAGGTTCCGGATGGTAGACCTTTTATCCTTACACGCGATTTGTTTCATAATCTCTACTATGGTTTTCTTTGTACTACAAATAGGGCTCTTCAAGGGAATTGCAAATAAATTACTTTAAAGTTCCATAATAAACACAGTTTATTTTCTTTAAATAATGTTTGTTATTAAATAATAATATAATATTAATAATATAGCCCGCAACTTTGTACGCGTGGCATTCGGTATAGCGCATACCTTTTTTGTTTGTGAACTGATTGGAATGAAACAAACAGTAACTGTTACGGGAAGCTTGCATCAGCGAAATCCGCATACAAATCATTTCAGTCGTTTCTGATATTAGCGTGCACAAACGCACAGACAAACAGACAAAAATTCTAACAACAATTTTTTTGACCTCGGTAAAATAAGTACAACGTATACGAATTATTTAAAAAAATCAATTTTCTTATTCTCTCGTCTACTACAATTTATATTCAGAAACGATATAAAGCTGTCATTAGTTTGTATAAAATAAAAACAGTGTGTAGGCTTTCATAGTGAGAAGTTAATTGAGCAAACAAAATGTAGTTATTTATGTTTCAGTGTTGTGTGTGGGTGTTGCAGTGTGCGTTAAGGTTCATTTCTCGGCTGTGATTGGGGGCGATCGGCTACCGATTGGATTGACGCCCGTCGGGAATTAGATTGTTGGAGGGTCCCGTAAAATTCGTTATTTGGGTTCTGTGCGCGCAGCTGATTACATATTACTTTATTAACTGGCTCGCCTTCCTCTTGTTTTATGCTTTGTGATGCAATTTAGCTATGTACTGGTTTTCTATTAGTATCCACTGGCTTGTGAGGTGCGTCCATATTTGATAACATACTAAAATATTTTATGTATTACACGTTATTTAACATTTTAACTTAAAGTAAAAACTGTATTTACATTAAAATAACAGTACAGTTTAAAACATCTCCACAATAGGGAATATGCGTCTAATTCAAAAAAAGGCTTAAATATTTTTTTTTTATCAACCTTTTTGCTCTACAATTATGTCTATGTAAATATTTTTTAATATTATTTCTTTTTCGTTAAGAAAATAATTATTAAAAAGTGCATAAAAATGTGGGAAATTCAAAATACTCGAAACGATCAGATCGAATGTGACGTCAAAGTCTATGGAATGTGACGTCAACGTCTATGAAATGTCAACGAGCGTGTAGATGTTTGTGATTTTTAACATTTGATTGTATTGTAGACTTTGACGTCACGACAAGCGCGCCAAAAGGGCGGGTGTTTAAAGTGCCCGTAGCTGTTAGTTAATTTTAACTTCTTTTTTGTTACCAAATTTCTGTTTTTTGGCGCTGAATATTTTTTTAAGGTTATATAACGATATAACCTATCGTATGAAAATATAAAAAAAAATGTGCATATTCCTTATTATGTAATGTGAAATCACTCACATTAATACACAAATCACTTTGTATATTAACACATATCGTGATAACTCGGCAAATACAAATAAGATATCCATGAATTATACACAAACCATCCTCAGAAATTCCTCTTTCCATGGATACAATCAGAAATAAAATCCGTTCACAATTTTCCGAGATTAGCGCATACAGACAGAAAAAAGGTGGACTTTATACGGTAATATTTTACCTATTTTCAGTTTACTCCTTAAGTACGATTGTCTTTGACTATGAAATAGGAAAAGAAGGTAAATGAACGCGTCATCTATTATACTACAATAGAATTAGGTGAAGCGGCGACATCTACCGGATTTGAGTAGAACCGCTTAGTGAACTCCAAAAATATAACACTATTGATAGCGCCATCTATTATACTATAATAAAGTTGGGTGAAGCAGCGGCAGATTTGGGTAGAACTGCTTAGAAGAAAATAACGCTTTTTAGTTAAAAACAAATTAATTAATTTTACTCCACATAAAATTTTCAAACCGGAGGCCTTATATGAAAATCAATTCTTAAGGGCCTTAAGAATTGATCTTGTAATTTAAATGTCACTTGGCAAATGACATTTAAATTACAACTCGCTGGCGGCGGAGACAATTCAACAGGTTTAAAAATTGTGTTTTTTTTTTTATTTTTACCAGTAGAACAATACATAACTTATTAATCGAGCCATTAGAACCATTACGTATCATTAGAAGTTAACTGACATTAACTTATTAATCGGCACAGGATTCATATGCGCGCAATAAGCCGTTTTCGAGAGTATTTTCAATAAAGGTCAAATTCTTCTTGTGTTCTAACTTTTTTTGTGGAGTTTCTATTACTTTAACGAAAATTCTAATTAATACAATTGGTTCTTCACATGTTTAAGTATAATATATATTTTTTTCAAAGCAATGATTGTGTTGTCTATTTCTTGTAACATCTTCATTAAACAATGGATATTTTTAGTATTTAGCGTTTGACCTTAAGGAATAAACTCCAATAATATTCATATTTGACTGATGGAGCGGCTTGGGACTGATGGCTGAATATTTGTTTATTGTATACTTGTATAGAAAATTGATGTTGGAAAGATCAATTATGAGGTCTGTTGCCAGCATTTCTCATAAAATCTGCATTCCGAAATAATGGTGTATGCAAAAAAAGCTTCTCATACCCTGAATGTATTCATTTTTCACTATCTCTTACTTTATTGTGGAGTCTCGCAATATTTGATAAATGTTTATTTCTTTACATAATGAAAGTATATAAGTTGCGAACACGTTTAAGATGCTAGACGGTTTTATTATTCTAAAGTGCGACTTTTAAACAACTTTTACACTAATTTTATTCCATAATGTTGCTATTGTGAAGATCCTGACATTTTTACTTTAATTTTATTGCAGGACCTCTACGAAAGTGCTACGACGCTTCTACAACTGTTATACCATGTTGCTTTTGTTACGTGTGTGTGTATGTGTGTGTGTGTCGGCTTGCTCGCCACCCTTTTCGAAATCGCATGGAGGTTTTTCGATCGACTTGTAAATGCTTTAAACCTTTCATTTTCTAAAAAATCAAATTCCTAAGACTTTACTCGTAGTAAGCCGATTGAAGACAGTTTTAAAATGGCAGCAGATTGAAGTAAAGCGATTTTAAAGGCGATACACTATTTAGAAAGTTATTGCAGCAAACTTCAAACAACTCGATCTATATTTTCACGTATAGTAGGTAAGGGCTGTTTCCTTCTTTAAGACCGTCCAACTTCGTTACTTTTGTCCCCTATGGTTCGATCGTAACCACAGGGGCAGGTTGTCACCTTTCTTCTTGTGACGTGATATTCTCTTTATAAAAAAATGCCTATTGTCTAGATTGAAATCTACAAATTTGCAACCCACTTAAACGGAACCTCAACCCATTGTCATTTTTTCCGTTTTCTCTTTATTGCTAACTAGACCGACGCGCCCCGGGAACAATTGGGGGGGATTAGTATACATAATATATGTCTCTTGTCCATCTGGAATAATGTACCTTTCAAGTGGTGAAAGAATTTTTCAAATTTGTGCACTGGTTCCGGAGATTATCCTCCATTTATGAACAAACATACAAAACAAAACAAAATTTTGTTGACCTATAAGATGAGATCTAATGCATTATGTCCTGCTGTTTTAATGTAGTGAATAATCCTTCCAAATGAAAGCTTAGTGATAGACAAAGTTTGTTGGTATACAATTATACCATCAGCCTGGATGCCGACCATTATATAAAATAGACCCATATTGACGAGATGACACATGTTCTCAGAGAAGTAGCTTCTGCGACTATCTATGGAAAGCTATACATTTGGTAGTTCCCTTTGTTAATTCACGCTGAACAGGTAAAGAGCACGTGAGAGGTGATGTATACTTGCAGATTTTATATGCGTTTCGCAGCGTTATGGCCGCTTAGTTCGTTTTATGCGAAAATTTACGATACAACATAAAATGCTTCAACTTTATCGATTTTGATGTACATTTGAAATGATCGGTTTATGAGCTCTATGTATGAAATAGCATAAAAGTAACAGTACGACCATAAACTTTTGAAGACAATCTTGCACTGAAAAGATACCACTCTAACAGCACAACAATGGAATTCTACAATCGTTAAAAAACTTAAAAATGTCAGTCTGGCTATCAAATTATGCCCCATTTTGAAGGCACCGTCTGATGACAGTCTGATGATTGTTCTGAACAAACAAGTCGTTAATCGTCAGCTCTTAGTTTTGTATAATCGGAGTGATGTACTGATTCAGTATAATCGGTCGACTTGTACATTACGAGTCATAAAATGTTATATTTGACTGCTGCTTCCAACGAAATAATTGCATGAAACGATGCTGTTAAATCCTGGTTTATAGCGGAGTAATAAGACTTATGGTGCCATGAAAGGCGGGCGTTCGAATAAAAGAATTCCGAAACGAGTCCACCTTGCAATCGTGTATGCAACCTGCAAATTTAAAACATTTAAAAACTCTAGTGCTTTACTTCTGTATATGAAAATATAACCGGTAAAGGCACGAGACCGGCGGCGGGCGGACTGACCGCAAACGGCCAAAAATTTATAACTGCCACGTACAAGGCTTATCTGACACATAGCGGCTGCCGGATTATGGCAAACTCTATCCGGATGAGAGACGCAGTAATTGAACGAAACAGTGACTTAATTGCAATTCACTGTTATGAAAAATAATCTGTATTTCCGAGCACATACAACCCAAATATTGTCAAGGTTCGAGGCATCTTCTGAGTGAGCTCGCTCCATCGACGGCCTTATTTTTCCTACATGGATAGATGCTGGCCAAGAGCAAACCTATCTTTAATAAAATAAATAAAAAATAAAAAAATAATTGTAAAAACTATAAATACTTATAAACTAAATCTTGAAGTACCTAGAAATCTTCTTGCACAACTAGTGAAGGTTGGCGATCATTGTTCGTCGGAACAGATCTACTGCGTTAGCTATCCCGGTTCATTCTCCACTAAATAAATTTAAAAAATAACTAACTGGAATAAATAATTATATAATTACTAACTAGAAATAAAATTAAATTTAAAAAACCGCGCTCGTCGCTATTAGTGTTCTATGATATACAATAAAATATTTTTCAAAATAAAAGAAACACATGCCTTTAAATTTTATCACTTTCTATAATCATTTGTGTCTAAAATAAAAAATAAATAAATAAATAATAAATTAATAATAAATAAATTAATAAATAAATAATCTAAAATAATTCATTAATTCATTAAATATGTTAATAACTGTATCATAGAACCAATCACTCATATTTTCAATCTTAGTCTGAGCTCCGGCTGCTTTCCAGAGATCTGGAAGGTAGCATCCGTAACCCCCATCCACAAAGACGGTCCTAAAGACGTTCCTGAAAACTATAGACCAATATCTCTACTCAGTGCTTTTTCCAAAATTCTAGAAAAACTCGTCAACACACGACTAGTGAAATATTTGGAGCATTTCGGTCTTTTGGGTGACAGACAATTCGGATTTAGGCAAAACAGATCAACAGAAGATGCTACCTCTCTTTTAGTTAACCTCATTTCTTCTTATTTAGACAGTAACACCAGTTGCTTAGGCGTTTTCTTAGATCTGGCCAAGGCTTTTGATACTGTGTCAACCCCAATTCTACTTCAAAAACTGAAAAACCTAGGCATTCGGGGTCTTCCGTGGTAGTGGTTCAAGAGTTACCTCTCCGGGAGGTCACAACTTGTTAGGGTGGGTTCATACAAAAGTACCACAGAACTAATAAAATTTGGCGTACCGCAGGGTAGTATTCTTGGCCCAACCCTCTTCATAATCTATATGAATGACATTATGAACCTCCAAATACAAAATGCTGAAATCATCTGTTATGCAGATGACACAGTGATCCTTTTTAATGGCAAAGACTGGGATAGTACTGTCGATACAACAGAAAAAGGCATGAAAGTGGCATCAGACTGGTTCCGTGCTAATTTATTGACCCTTAATAGTAATAAAACTAAATTCCTCTTTTTCCATAAAACTGCTTCGTCGAAACCATCCTTTAATCCTGTTATAAGAATTCATTCCTGTAAAAACTATCCTATCAATCCTTGCGACTGTGACACCATTCAGCGCACTGACGTAATCAGGTACCTGGGATTGATAGTTGACGAAAAATTAAACTTTAATCATCACATACATAAGCTCTCTACGAGAGTTAGAAAATCTATTTTTATTTTCAAAAAACTCCGCAACTGTGCTGATGAGTCACTACTAAAAATTATTTACACCGCGCTGTGTCAGTCAGTGATTAACTATTGTATCACAATATGGGGCAGCGCGGCAAAAACAACTATGTTGGAGATCGAAAGAGCGCAAAGGTCTGTGTTGAAAGTGATGTTAAAAAAACCCTTTCGATTTCCAACGGCCACCCTGTATACAGAGGCTAAGGTTTTATCTATTCGTAAGTTGTTTTTGTTTAGAACTGCTTTATTAGCCCATAAGTCATTAAATTCCATTTCTTGTATTAATTCCATGCATAATAAACGCATTTTTAAATTACCGGTCCCACGAACATTATCCGCTTTTGGTAAGCGTTTCGGGGATTACATAAGGGCTTCAATGTATAATGCCTTTCTCAAACACTGTGACCTTAAGGATTGCACTATGTATGAAGCAAAAAAACTAATCTTTGAGGTGCTTCTCTCTCTAAACTACGCAGAGACAGAGAATTTCCTAGCTAAGTAACCCAACTATTGTCATGTTTAAATTTAAATTTAATTTGTATAATGTTATGTCTTAGTTTGTTTTATTCGGGCTTTTCTTGATTCTGATTTGTAATTTCAACTGGTTCCCCGCGATACAGGCCAAGCCTAGTGCGGGGACCCCTGGTAATGATGTTTGCTGTTAAATATGGTTATGTCAAATAAACGATTATTATTATTAACGATTATTATTAAATTGTTACAATCCTTAAATTACTTTTTATTGTTTATATTCAAATGTCTTAAATGTAACTAATCTTTATGAAGTCATTGTGAAGATGTAACATTTAGCCTATCTGTTTTCTACTTACCTGAGAAAGGAGGTTATACGAGTATAGCTTCATCCTTACATAGTCCTTCCTTAGATAGTATAAATTGAAGTCGCTGCCCGCGTCTGTCTGTATGTTCTCTAACTCCTCCTAAACCACGTAAAAGATTTTGATGCGATAATTACAATATTAATAATTACAATATTAATAGTACTGGACACTGGTTATTTTTTTTTTTTTTTTCAAATAAATGTAGCCTATAACATCAGCTATATGACAGTGAAAGTCACATCAAAATAAGTTCAGCAGTATCGGTCAGTAGATATATATGTTGATATACATTTGGTAGAAAGCAGTTAAATATATTGGACATTACAAACGGACACTTCAGTTTTATTTATTAGTATAGATGATTTATACAAAAGCTGTTCTTCAAGAGTTTATCTACTGATTATTCCCTATTATGTGAATGCCTCGCAATTTACTTATTTATTATTATTAATTTATCACGTTGCAAATAGAGTTTAATTATCGTAGTTGTGGGTGTTATTTCGTTTGTCGCTAAATGAATTGGTAAAATGTAATATATCATTTGAAAGCGTCGATGAGGATTATCGTGTGTTATTAATTAATGCTCGACGAACATTGGGAATAAATTATAGCGTCATTTTTAAATTTCGACATGCGGTTTTTTATCTATATTAATATTATCAAGTGGACCGTCAGCCTGTCTGCCGACCTTAACATTAAAAAAAATTATGTATGTATTTTTGTATGTTTGTAATGAATTAACTCAAAAATTACTGGAAAGATTTTAAAAATTCTTTCATCTACTACTCTCCATTCTTAACTCTCTTAACGAACTTCAGTTGTATATTTTTCTACGGTAAACGACCCAGGCAAGCTGAAGGTTCCCTTTGTGGTATGTGGCTTCCAGTCACCTGTAAACATAAGTAAGACCAGAGGAGATGAAAATGCGCTGCCGAATAATCGATCATTTATTTTGAAAGAAGGTGATTAATGGTCTTCTCAAAAGGGGTGGTTACTACCTCCAGACAGTGTGTATCCTTAATGACTGATAAACGCATAACAAAAAATATTTACTGATTTTTTTCTTTACACAAAATCACTTACACAGTATACTTGACAGTAAGTGGCTAAATATGACAAGGGATAATAATAATAATAATAATAATAATAAAATTTATTTGCTGAATATAGGTTACAGTGGTTTTACAATAAATAGATAAGTCTCACTACATTCTACCCTTCGAGGGTGTGCAAATGTTTAAAGTACACTACATAAAAGAGTAAAACTAATTAATATAACTAATTATTACAATGAATTATCAGACATATAATCTTTTATACTGTAATAGCATTTGTCGACTAGTAGTTTCTTCATTTTCTTCTTGAATAAATTTACATTAAGTTCTTTAATGGCATTTGGAATTTTATTATATATAACTGGCGCTTGACAAAAAACACTTTTGTGCATCAGGGCTGTGTGTGCTTTTCTAATGCATAATCTATTGGGATCTCTTTGTTCTCTTTTACTACCCTCAGAGACTCGCTTAAATAAGTTGTAGTTGGCTTTTACATATACAGCGACCTCATATATATAGAGCGATGGAAGTGTCAAGATTCTATACTTTTTAAAGAAGGGCATACAACTGTCTATAACCTTTAATTTAAACATGGCTCTAATACACCTCTTCTGTGCCTTAAAAATCAAATTTATGTCTGTCGAGTTGCCCCAGAATAGAATTCCATATCTTAACACAGATTCGACAAGTCCATAATATGTTAATAGGAGCACATCAATGCTTAAAGTGTTAGTTAATTCGTGCAGTGCATATGCTTGTTTACTTAGACGTTTTCTAACACTTTCAATATGACATTTCCAATTTAATCTGCTATCAATTTCTAATCCTAAAAATTTCGTTAAGTGTATTTCTTTTATAGTCTGGTCTTCATAATGTATTTCTTGGTTCATAAGGTATGGCAGGTATCCTTTGACTGAAGTACATGATATTTGTTTTCAGCAAATTAATTCTTAAATTATTATTATTTAACCAATGTATAATACTTGCCAAAGCAATACTAATATCATTACTGTAGGTATCTTTGTCTTTACATTTTATTACCATGGTACTATCATCTGCAAAAAGACACATAGGATGCTCAACTGCCCTTGGTAGGTCATTAATGTAGGCTATAAACAATAAAGGTCCTAAAACACTGCCTTGTGGGACACCATAAGTCAAAGTACGTTCTCTAGATAAGAAATTTTCGTGTGTTTTGTTGTCTTTGTTTACTCGAGTAATCTCTGTAATTTGTTTCCTGTTGCATAAATAAGATTGCATTAGATTTAGTATGTTACCTCTTATTCCATAACCTTCGAGTTTTTTAAGAAGAATTTTATGGTCTACATGGTCGAATGCTTGTGTCATGTCCATGTACACAGCACATATAGAGGATTTTGTGTCTACATTTGTCATAATTAAATCTAAGAATTTAAAGAGCGCTCCATTTATTGTTTTATTTTTTCTGTATCCGTATTGTTCACTGGTTAAAATATTGTATTTTTCCATATAGCTACTTATTTCTTTATGTAAGTATTTTTCAAATATTTTTGAGAATACTGAGAGCCGTGCTATAGGTCTATAATTTATCAAAAGGTTTCTGTCCTCTTTATTTTTATATATTGGTGTTATAACGGCTTTCTTTAATTTTTCGGGATACAGACCTTCACTAATACTAAGATTTATAATGTGGCTAAGATGACCCGCTATATTATTTATCGTATATTTTACTACTTTCGTATCAATGCCATCGCAACCAACACTATTTGTGTTTTTTAATGTCTTCACTATATTGTTTACATCTATTGGTGTACAAGGTTTTATAAACATAGAATTACTTCTCAAAGTTGTATTAAAGGTGGATGGATTTGTATTCAAAAATGGTTTAATTTTATCTATAAAGTAATCATTGAAAATATTAGTCATAATTACAGGATCAGATATCATTTTGTTTTCCTGACTAATTTCTGTAATAATTTCTCTAGGTCGATCTAATTTTACTCTGTTTATAATTTTCCAGGCTGTTTTATTTTTATTCTGAGCATTTATAATAGCGTAATTATTTTGTGACTTTTTAGTTAACCTAATTATCTTCTTAAATAATGATGAATAAGTTGCATATTTATTTTTGTTTGTCTCATTCGGGCTTCTTCGGTAAACCTCTAATAATTTCCTTTTCTTCTTACTACATAGTTTTAAGCCTTTTGATAACCATTTAACTTTATAAGTTGATCTTATTGTTACTAGTTTAAAAGGAAAACAAAGTTCATACAACAGTTTGAAATTATCAATAAATATATCATAAGCCATATTTGGATCATCCGTAGTATACATTTCTGAAAAATTCCAATTCTTAATATATTTATAGAACTTTTCTAAATTTTCTTTACCAAAATCCCTTTTTTTAAAACTCCAAAATGTACATAAGTTAGTTGGTTCAACTGGAGTATTCAATATCTGTGCAGTATGATCTGACATTGCTAGATCTATTACTTCTGACTTACATCTGTTTAGGTCATGAATAAAATTGTCTATACACGTATCGCTTACCAATCTTGTTGGTTGTCTTATTTCAAGTTTAAGACCAAAACTAAGCAAGAGACATTGGAGCTCGGATGTAGTATTATTATTTTTGAGAATATCTATATTAAAGTCTCCTGCTATAACAATATTCTTCTTTTTTATATTTTGTAAATAAGTCAATAATTGCTCAAGTTTTTCAAAGAAAATGTTTATATTTGCTGATTTTGGGACTCTGTAAATACATATAATTATTATTTTATAATCAAGGAGTTCTATTGCACAACATTCAAATATGCCTGAAATAGTAAACTGTCCTATTTGTTTAAGTTCTTTATAGGGATAGTGCCTCTTTATAAGTATACATGCTCCACCTCTTTTAACATTATTACGGCTATAACATGCAGCCATATTATAATTAGGTATGTTGCAGAGTGCTTCATATCCGGCCTGCATAAAATGTTCCGTAAGACATAACACATCAATACTTTTTCCATTATCTGCAAGTTCTTGTAGATTTATAATGAGCAAGTCTGTTTTATGAAGGAGGCCAGCTACGTTTTGATGGAGAATGTGGAGACTATTTACTGAAAAACCTGTTTTGTTATCGAGGGTGTGTTGATAGTGTCATTCTGAGAGGGTATTTCTAAATTTTTATTTTCTGTATTGGTATTTAAAATGTCTTGTATTGTAATAGATAAATCTTTTAGTATTGTTTTTATTCCTTGATTATTAATTTTTCCATTGTATCTGAACATATTATAATTACATTGCAGGTTCTTATTACTATCTATAAAATAAGCATCTTTATTAGATAATAAGTCTATATACAGTAGGTTATTAAAATGCTCTACTCTTGAGTTGTACATGTATGTATTATTTCCATATTTATAGGTCGGGGAGCATATTATGATGTTTGTATTAGTTAAATTATGTATGGTACGACGAATTTCTAGTATTAGTTCTAAATAATTCTGTGTAATTTCAAAGTCACTTTCACCTATCATTAATATACAGTAATCGTTTTTATTAAAATATTTAAGCTTTGTTTCTAGACCTGATAACAATTGTTTAATCCCACCGTTTGGTGTCAAGTAATGACATATGTCATAGTTCTGGAAATTATCTAATGTCGAATGTAAAAAATTTCTATTATTTGTGTTGGAAGATAAAAATATCATTTTACTCTTAACATTAATGTTGTTTGTTAATTGTTTATCTTTTTTTTGTGCACATTTTTGTAGTCTCTCTGTCGATTGTGACTTAATCGATGTGTTTTGACTATTATTTACTTTTGTGTCTTTTATATACTGAGTACCTTTTTCACACTTGTTATTTTTGTATTCATCTGTTTGTGTGTTCTTATTTTTTTGTAGCAGTATGTGTGTTTGTGTCTGTTTGTTTGTATTTTTGTTTGCATTACGGTTCTGTTTATTTTTCCTGATATAAAATGACATTCTTTATTTTCTCATTAAACACAATAGCACAAGTGCTATTTCTATATTTATGTTATGTTTAGTGTATATATTTTAAAAAATTGGTGGAATTTGATGACCCTTTCTTGATAAAATGCTGTATTTCATCTATTACATGCAAACATCACAACATAACACAACATGCATACACTTAAAACCTAACAATTACAATCTTCCCATAACCACATATTTTACACACATACGCACACAAACATACATAGACAATCACACATGACCCCGGCAACACAGGGTAACCTAGTGCAGGGATTAGGGGTAATCGAGTGTAAAAAAAGAGTGTGTAAAACTTGAGCACTACAAACACTAGACCAAAAAAAGATCGTAATATACGGAAGCTTAAAGCAGAGTTCTATTTTGCGAATTTGAAAGCTCTGTCCGTGTATGTTATCACAATGAATTATACTGGCATCTTTGTATGCTATGTGAAAAAAATAAGTTCATTTTGCAATAACATGCTTCATTTAGGGAATTTTCTTTTTCATACCTAACCGTTACATGGATGATTAATTACTTAAGCTTATAACTTAATACTTAAGCTTATAACGCTTTAACTTTTAAAAGGGTGGTGCCTGATTGCCCCAAAATATGTAATAAGAGCTTTATTGCTCGTATATTTTTGTCAGGCGTTGAATTATATATTTTTACTTTTAGATGAACCCTAGTAGTATTTTTTTGAAGTATCTACTTGAAAGGTAATAGTAGGTCTCACGCCTTACCGTTGAATAGGTAAGGCGTGAGATGGTAACAAACAAATAAACAGGTAATCATTCTCATTTATAATAATAGAGTTCCAGTATACGAACGTACACTGTGTGAATGTATACGTGTAAGTATAAGTATGGTGTTATGGGACCACATTCATGTGTTTTGTGTATGAGCTATACATATAATAAAATCGTAAACGAGCCGAACATTAAATATAAAAAAAAAATTGTAAACGTTGTAACCTAGGTCAAAAAAATAGTTTTTAGAATTTTTGTCCGTTTATTTGTGCGTTTGTGCACGCTAAACTCAGAAACGGCTTAATCACTTTGAATGCGGTTTTCACTGATGTCTTATAGTAAGCCTTTCCGTAACATTTGGTTTAGTTTCATTCAAATCGGTCTACAAACAAAAAGTTACGCGCTATACCGAATGCCACGCGTTCAAAGTTAGTATATTACATTAATATAAACATGTCTATTTTAATATACATATATATATATAAAGGGACATGATTAGGGTTCTCCGTATCATTGGTCTCCATATTTAATCACAGATAGGCGCGAATAGTCGGGCGCGGAGAATAAAACTCAACGTTAGGTCATGCGTTGTAATTCTAAACCAAACGCTATAATCGGCACAAAATAAGTCCTCGATCGCATTGTCCACCAGCCAATCGCACCAAATCAGATAACACTCCACCAAACACGTAGCACAAGTCCCTTGATGTAAGTCGATTGCCTTCCCGTAAGGTACTGCTCGGCCGACATTCCTCTGCGCTAGCATTCGGTGGTGTGTCAGAGTGACAGTGACATTCCGATCTCGCTGTCCAGCTGTCCAATTGACAACTGACAGTTTACATTGCTGTTTACTCTCATATATATGTTGCACGTGGTAACAATGCATGTAATATTAGATAGCTGTTAAAGATATGAATCGTTTCATTATTTGTTTAATTTATTATATGATATTCTTTTTTATTTTTGGAACATTCTGCTCAGTATTTTATCAGTAAATTTTATATAAATATATATTTAATTTACTTGTCATAATAATTCCTTGTAACTAATTTTAATATATTTTATTACAGGTAACAACAACAACAGCCAGAGGCTTTTAATTGCTACTGTAAGTACTAGTGCGTATCTAGTTCTTTTGTGGAGAACGTGTGGATAATAATTAGACAATGTCCTGAGGGATGCGTCTCGTGAGAGAATAAATATCACACATTATTTCTCAAATATACTGGATTCAGAAAACCACATTATTTCATGAGAATCGTCAATTTTAAGATGAGAACGTCTGTTTTAAAATATCAAGGTAAATAAAGGAACGATACTGCCAAAATTTTTTTATGTTTCTGAAGATTTTGATTAAATATTTTTTACGTTAAGATCGGCAGACAGGTCGACCGTCTACTTAATGGTAGGTGGTAACACAAGCCATAGGGGCCTATAATACAAACAACGCCACAGGTGCTGCAAATGCACTGCCGACTACAGTAGGATTAAGGATAAGGGATTGGATAGGAAAATGGACTTTTGCACTCCTTACTCACTTATCGGAACACAACAGCACACGTGCTGTTATTTCACGATGGAACGCTTTAAGTATATTAATACAATACAATACAATTTTTTAATACAATTTTTTAATCTGATATCAACTTATTAATAGGTACAGGAATCATATGCGTGCAATAAGCCGTTTTCGAGAAAATTTTCAATAAAGGTCAAATTCTTCTTGTGTTCTAACTTTTTTTGTGGAGTTTCTATTACTTTAACGAAAATTCTAATTAATACAATTGGTTCTTCACATGTTTAAGTATAATATAAATTTTTTTCAAAGCAATTGTCTTGTCTATTTCTTGTAACATCTTCATTAAACAATGGATATTTTTAGTATTTAGCGTTTGTCTCCCCCTTAATAATAATAAGACAGATAATAATTAATGCTGATATCAAAATAATATTGAAATTATTTTTCAAATCATTAAATGACCTTTTCAGCATTAAAGGCTCTATATAGAAGCTCTTATTCTGTGACTCAAAACTACTTTTTAAAAAAAGATGTTTAGAAATGTTATAATTTTGGGCTAAGCACTCGACCAACCGATTAATAAATAATCGAGACATTATTTTAAAGCCGAACAAAGGGAGTTCGCTTCAACTTCCAAAAATAGATCTGTGATGGACGCAGGCAACTACAAAGTTGAACCCATGAGCTTGACCCGTGTCATGTGACGTCACTCTACTGAAACATTTTCACTGACGCTTTTTTAGCTGCGTTTTTCTTTTCTTGCAACTCTTTATCGTCGTTATTTATTTGTAGGATAGAAAGAACATCGAATATGCACTTCAATAGGAATACCACACGACTGATTGCAAGCTCGAAGTGAGGACTTTTAGCGACACTCTGTCTGATTAGACTTTTTATATAAATGTACTCCGCCCGCTTTGAAATTTTGAATACAGCATAAAAACCTTCTCCATGAACATACAATACACTCTCTTTTTAATTTGATTGCTTTTTTTTTCAAGATGAACTTTTTGTCGTAAAATTTTGTATAAGTATAAGTACATATAACTCATTTTTATTATAGTTATATTGTTTTAACTTTTATCATACCTTTAACTTTGACTAGAACCGTGATAACTCCGCCATCCTCAGAAATATCTTTTTAGCCCGATGCAAATAGGAACTAAATCCGTTTACAAATTTCCGAGAATACACGCACAGACAGACAGACCTTACTTTAGGTGTTAAAACATTTATTTAATCTTCATCACTCATATATTTTTGTCAGGCGGTACTTTTTCTGTATCCCTGACAACGTGTATGAAAATTTTTGTGACACTCGAGTAGTTAAGGCTTAAAAGCGTAACAAACAAACAAATTCACTTTCGCATTTTCACACTAGGGCAGTGATAATCAGTGTAATTAGCATAGAAAAATTTAATTTAACTAATAACATTATAAAGCAGAAGAGTTTGTTTGTTTGTTTGAACGCGCTAATCTCAGGAACTACTGGTTCGAATTGAAAAATTCTTTTTGTTTTGAATAGTCCATTTATCGAGGAAGGCTAAGCAGTGTCCAGTGTCCAGTGTCGAAGCGTGGCCGAGTTCAGCTAGTTAGGTATCGATGATCGAGCTATATCCACCTCGCCCATTACTCTTTTATGCTCGCGTTTATAGGCGGAGCCACTCGCCGTCCATCCTTATCATAAAAGTGAAGAAACTCTTTGTAATATTAGCGTACAATTAAAAGTCGAGGTATTCAAGGTGTAAAGCCTTATAGAATTTGCATCGCAATGGCAATGCGGTGCAGGTCGCGAACTGTTTGCATAAAGTCGTAGTCGGATATTCAACGCTTTACAACCGAACGTTGCTTCAACGTTTTCATAATTAATTTCCTTTCTAGTTAAAGCTGCTGTCATTGCAGTTATATCAGTATATCAGTGTTGTGGTCTGCAAACTGTATACCTACTGAGGGAGGGTTCCTTTTCCTCTTGTTATTTTTTTTAATTTATAAAAAAATTAATGCTTGTAATTACAGTTTTTTTTTTATTAAATCAAGGTAGCGCTCGACCACTATCTCACCTGATGTGAGGTGCAGATGCGGCCGAAGGTGGACCACGCTTACCCACTAAATGCCCATTTACCCTGTTTTTGAAGACCCCGAGGCTGTAGTCTTGTGGGAACACAGACCCAGGCAATGAGTTTAGGAATAAAAGTTCCCCACGGAGGTACATATACAAATATGTAAACCCTCATAATTAAAATGCGGTCATATGATATAATGTGTCATTACCAAATTATGACAGCCGGTAAACTATAGGCGTCCATAACACTCACAACAAACAATTTAGGCACTAAAGGAATTTTAAATGCGTCACTTTCGCAATCATTCCAAGGTCGACCATCAAACGGACCGTCAGCCTGTCTTCCTTCATTTACTTTAAAAAGGTTAGTGTTTGCGCCTACTGGTCGAAATTCGAGTATAATCATGGAGTATGTGAGAAAATAAACTAGTTATTTTTTTAAGCAATAAAACTCGACAATATCCACTTTATAAAAAATGGAAACAATCGGTTGACATTTCTATTTATTCTTCTACATTCTGTACTTATTATCTGAGCCCACAACTTCGTATGCGTAGTAACTTTATTTTAAACCGATTGGAATGAAACAAACACTATGTTACGGGAAGCTTGCTACAATACATCAGCGAAAACCGCATTAAAATCGGTTAACCCGAGTACAACGGTAACATAAGTACAACGTGTACCACTCGTTTACGATTTTATTATATTATCTATATTTTGTACGGTGATTTACAAATACCATATCACTTGAATTTTTATAAGCAAAATCATAATGCATTTTTAATGACACCCCGAGTGCACTTTTATAGCCGTATGATGCCATTATTTATTACCAAGATTATGAGAATAGCGTACCTGAAATTGCGAAACAAAAAAAAATTATTTTGCCCGTACGCGCCAAGGGAATAATGTGCAAAGCTTACTAAACCGAAGGTTGTTTTTTGAGTCGAGTACAAATACCTACTCGCTCGTACGTACGTATTTATCTACAAATATTTTTTTACTACTAATCTACAATTATTTTGCTAAAATTAAAATTAGTAATAATGTTATTATGATAAAATGAAAAGAACGTCTCAACCCACTGAAGGTTTGAAAGAAGAAAGTCCTAGGTTTGAAGAAGAAATTTATCTTTTTATTATTGATATGTGTCTAGGTCTGATATGTCGCTGAACACTACTTAGGTACTGTCGAACACTACTAGGTATAATATGTATTCCAGAGTGCAGAGTCTTAAGTGCATATGTACTTAGGTTTATAATATTAGTTGTATACTGAAATGGCTAACGGTGGTTCGATTTTTGGTGGAGCTTTGAGAATTTCTCGATTTCATATTTAGATTGAAAATGATTCTATCTTGGAAGCTCATCGGGGGAACAATATCTATGATAAATTTCCAATATCGGAGTGCAAATAAACGTGGACAGATTAATGTGTTAAAAACAAAAGCCATTTGTTCAACCGCAAAGCGTTCAGCCCAAAATAATAATTCAAAGATCTCTCACGGCTCCAGTGATTTATCGCCAAAGTCGGTGGATGTAATCCCCACCCAACGTATACCTATAACACTCCCTACAGCTATCTCACTCCGTATTAACCTCGGATATAGTGCAAAGCCTCCACGCGCAAATCCTCTGTTTCGCATTTTGGAATTCCTGCATTGCATCAAAAAAAGGCAAGGCAATGGTCTTTTCATCTTTTTTATGTATCTAGGTAATTGTACATATGGCTGCCGTTACTTGATACACAAGCAAAACCAGAAGAGAGTGCACTATAAACCAACCACAACCAGAAGAGACAGCTAGGTTTCTACTTAGGTGTCGATGTGGAAGCCCGATCGGGATTCATGCCTGCATTCAAGCATTTCGTCCATTGGGCCATTACTAGAGTTTGTCAAATTAGTTTGACCACGAGGAAAAAGCCGATGGTTTAGGTTAGTAATCAAAATTTAGTTTCAAAAATTCCTAAGGATTTCTAAAACCTCATAGTGCTGCGACATGGGGAACAAATTCGCCTAAATTATTATTATAATTATAACAGTCGCCATATTTAACAATAAATAAGTTATTAACAATAGAATTTTACATTTACTAATTAAATACATACTTTCATTAGCTTAGCATTTTACACTGCAGCCTCTGTCTGGAAAATGATTTGAATTTGAATAGAATAAAATGATTTACTTATCTTAACTCTCTTTGAATTAGTTAAGTAAATATTAAAAATCTAGGTGGCGTTACTTAGACGAAATCCACACAATTAAGATAAAACAAATGGCCACGGAGCGAGATGAGGGGCCGTTTATTCAGATGTTTAAGAAGCGCTGCCTCCGCGTTTGGTTAATGAGCTTCGTAAGACAAGCGACTTTGCGATCAAATTTACTTACCGGTTCACACGAGTGAACCATAGCTTTGAATTTCTGCTTTTTAAACATTTTGGTCTGTGCCACATTTAAATGTATGTGAATAATTTAAAAAAAATACATAGGTCGAATCTGTAATCTAAAAAAAAAGATAATAAAAGAACAATGGCGATATTTTTGTTCAAAGAATTTTGAAGCGTCTTTGAATGTGATCGATATAAATAGAAATAACTAAATTATCCAAGGTTTTCAGATTGTACTAATGGTCTATCTAAGTCTGAAAAAAAATTATCAATTTTAAAAGAAACACAATTGACTAACCATCTCCTTGTGAGTAGGTATATAGTGTTCTGCGTAAACCATTCATCCTGTCATACTGTCGACACTGACATGTGATATAGTACTTATTACTTCCATGCATGTGACATCTTCCTTTCCTTGAGTAAATGACAATTTAATGTGACAGATACCGTACACAAATTATACATATAAGTACATAATACCAAAGAACACTATATATACTCGTAGCAAGACGTTAATCACAATTTACCTAAAAATATTTTATTCTGAACTCAGTTTCAAGTAGTTACAGTTTATTTTAATCTAAATATACCCTAAATATATATTTTAATTGAAACAATAGTTGTTATTTTACATAACCTCAAAATCTTAAAAGTAAAATATCTTTAATTCCAGACTTTGCTTAGTAATAAATCTCATATTGGTTTTTAAAATAATGCCTCCACTGCGTTTTGTGATCTAAACATCGCTGTTATCTTCTCTGTATAATACATTTTATGAAATAAAATGAAAACTATAAAAAACACATCATTTCTGTTCGTCTTTTTCTTCTATATTCTTTTTATTCAATCTAGCTTTTTTAAAAAACATTCTAATTTCAATTTTTTTAAGTTAGCCAGGATTCAAGTTCAAAATACATCAACAAAATCTAAGACCATTTAGTTCAGTAATAAAAACTCCATACTTTTATATAGTTTTTATTTGTAGACGCGAAAAGTTCAAGACAACAAAAACTTGTTCGCCATTGTTCTTTAAATGTGAAATTAAAAATCAATTTCAAAAATTTCTTTAATTAATATATAACGTTTTTAATTAATATATTGACTACTAGCTGAGCCCGCAACTTCGTACGCTTGGTATTCGGTATAACGCGTAACTATTTTGTTTGTAAACCGATTGGAATGAAACAAACACTAAATGTTACCGGAAGCTTGCTACAATACATCAGTGAAAACCGCATTCAAATCAGTTAAGCCGTTTCAGAGATTAGCGTGCACATACAAACAGACAAAAATTCTAAAAACAATTCTTTTTTTTTTAACCTCGGGAACTTAGTACAACCTGTACAAATTGTTTTTTCTTAATCTTGAATTGTTTTACAGACACGGCTCGTTGACGATTTTATTAAATACTAGCGATCCGCCCCCGGCTTCGCCCGGGTTGCGATTTATATATATAAGAACATTCCCCGTTTATCCCTGGTGTATCAAGGAGAGGAGTCAAGACAGACTTACCGGTAGATGTGAGTCTTTCCTCGCCTGGTTCGTTGTTCACCACAATACTCGAAGAGTTTTTTATTCGTTTAAAGCGTTAATCCGGAAAGCCCGTTTTGTTTCACACAGAGTTTAGATATTTCACACACTACACACAAGATTAGCCGATAGTCTAAATTGCGGGATAAACTGCGTATTGCGAGCGTTGCGACGACTTGGAATTGTCTGTCTTGATTTAGAGGGTAGGAAAGGGTAAAATAAATAGATAATAAGTAGGTAGTTGAGTGTGATGCGAATGTTTGCATGTGTGTAATGCGTGTTTGGATGTGTGCGTGTTTATAGCATAAACGGCGTCAACAATCCCTCTTTCCATTAGTGAAAACCGAATTAAAATCGGTCTACCCGTTCATGCTTGATGCCGTGACCAAGGGAAATGGGGATTCATTTTTATATATAGAGATATGTATAGACTAGCGAGTCGCTCTCCGCTTTTTCTCTTCATAGGAACCTTCTCCGGACTTCAAGAATATTAAAAAAAAAATAGCCAAATTGGCCCAGCCATTTTCGATTTTTAAGTTTAGCAACACATTTAACGATTTATTTATATAGTTAGTTTTTTATTTATTTTAGGCGGAAAGGAAATTTTTGGAATAAAGGAATAAATAGAGGAATGTAACCGAACATAATTGTTCGAAATTTTAAAGTTATACCTAACAAGTATTGTAGTATTTCTAGCTATACTAAACACAGTTAGATGACGTCATTACAGCGCAACACTTCTTTGTTTAGCCTCAAGAATTTTATATAACAAACCGTGAAACTATTCAGTAGTACCAGTGAGCGTGGCTAAAGATACTATCACTTATTCCCTTATCTTAACCTTTATTTAATCATAAGCTTAATTTTAATCCTCAGTGCATAGCACACCCCTTGTATTGCTTTATATCCCTAATAGCTATAATATCTATCATAAAATGGACCATCCACTAGATGGTGTTTCTGTCTACCGCTCTTTACCTTAAAAAAAGATAAAGAGTGTTTTATCTTAAACCAAAATAAGAAAAGATATTAGTAAGACCTGGCCTTCTGGTAATAAAGCTTAAGGACTAGATAATAACGAACCATTATACCCTTCCTTACATTCGAACTCGAACGGACAAGGAAAACGAGTCCCGATTTTATTCTTCACAAAAACAGGATAAGGTCCAATGATAAATAGCGAAAAATACTCCATGTGCTCCCCAACAAGCCAAAACAAACGTTACTACACTCCACATACAGTTTACTTCTCTCTGGACCTCTACAAATGGCTGCTACAAAAATATTATTCAAAAGACATCAATCTGAAAGCAGGTGCCCAATCAATCTCTGATTTCTCAGCGAAGGTGTTCCATCTCTCTCATACATATGTAAAAGGATAGAGATAAATATATGGCGTTGAAATAAGAAAATAATGCTGATCATTTGAACCGATACAGCTAGTCGCTTAGAATCTACATTTATTCCATGAAATAGTTTGTATCCTCCGGTAATTTATATTTGATGTACAAGAACCCTTTCTGAGGGTTTGAACTATCCTCAACACACAAGCCTCGCTTTACACCCGTAAACTGGGTTAGCATCTGTTCGGAATTTCAGCAGGTATATTGTTTTAACTAGCTGAGCCCGCAACTTAGTACGCGTGTATTCGGTGTACTTAGCGCGTGACTTTTTTGTTTGTATACCGATTGGAATGAAACAAACACTAAGTGTTACGGGAAGCTTACTACAATACATCAGTGAAAACCGCATTTAAATCGATTAAGCCATTTCTGAGATTAGCGTGCATACAAATTCTAAAAATATTTTTTTGACCTCAGTAACATAAGTACAACGTGTACGAATTGTTCTTTTGAAAAAATATTTAATGTTCGGACACGGCTCGTTTACGATTTTATTGAAGGTACCTATAGTCCGAATTATCTAATATTTAGGTACTGTTTTGTATTACTTAGTGGGAGATAAGTAAAATAGTATTTTTATCAATAATCTCTTTGGGGTGTAATGTAATTATTACAAAATTATACAGCCGAAATACCACTCACTGACTCACTGATCTAGTGACATTTCTAACCGGGAAGGAGCCGCGGGGGGGTTTGCCTCTCTAGCCGGTCGTGGAGTACGAATAAAGTTGTCGAGAAATTAATTCAAAGACCTCGCTACCTCGACCTGGTAAAAAGTCGGCGACGGGATCTCGGAAACTATGAACCCGAGAGAGACCCGGTTTGCGGAATGTCATAGAGGGTCACCGGGGGTTACCACACCGCGACACTCCGCGGACGAAGTCGCGGGCGAAAACTAGTTAGATTTCTATAGATACATTGACTGTAAGGTATAAATTCTATGTGTTCGGCTCAAAGATCACGGCGTCGTGGCACTTTTGACGCGTTCTGGCAAATACAAAAAGGCCTCATAACGAAATTCATATCGTAGCTTTCATAGTGTTCGACCACAGTGCGCTGTGGCAATAAATAAATTCAAATTCAAATAATTTATTTGCAAGTAACAAGGGTTACTGTGAACCAGTTCTTATTGGTTTAAATATGCATCCACATGTACTGCCACGTCTGGCGTCATAAAATATTCACTATTTATTTAAAATTAATACTACAATAGAAAAAAATAAAAAAAATAAAAATTTTCATAATCAATTGTAATAGTACATTACTGCAGAGATCAGGAAGTGAAGGATTGCCGGACGAAGTGGTTTCAAGGCCTAGCTTTAGCGAGGCCTTGATAAAGATCTGAGTCCGGCAATCCTCATTCCGGTGGAGGCTGGTATAGTGCTTTTCTCAATAAATGTGAGGAAATAATAAAACACGCCCCCGCCTACTACGCCTATGACAGCGGCGAGCGCGTTCGTGAACACTCGTGAAACTTCGGGTTTCATCGGGCTGAGCAGCGGCCGGGAATGAATTTTCATACAACATTCTTGGCCTAGGCCGAGAAAGAAATGCATGAGCCAAGAATTACAAACTTTATGGCTGGTTTTTAGTACAAGAATGCCTACATTTCCGAGCATGTTTGAGAAAAATATAATTAAATATGTCAAAGTATTCTTTAATGTCATATTAAAGAAAAGCCATGACGCGTTCATGTTAATAAATGTTAATGTGAATTTTGAGTATCCATAATTCTTACTAATTTTATGTGAAAGTTTTTGAGGGACTACTGAACTAATTTTGATGAAACTATATAGTTTTTGTATCGCAATGACTTCAAAAGGTATGTGAACTCTTTTTCCTCTTAGAATAGGTCGGTTGAATCATAAAGAACGACATTTGTAACTTTAAACGCGTGCGAAATGTAAGTTATTATTTTTTTACATGTCTGCTTACCTTTAGGTAGCATAGGGAAGAGCAAATTTGAATCCCGTAAACCCTCATTTCACAGCTATATTCCTATTGTGAGCGTAAAACAACTATTGTTGAATTTGCATTTAAAAGAAAATACATGCGTCTCTTTACAATTTATTTTCTCGCCACATTTTTCTGCGTTGTCAAGCTAATGATAATTTAAAAAAATGTGCTAAAGTAAAAACAGTGTTTCGCTTGTTTTAATTTATAAAAAATTAATGACGACACACAATAACAAAGACGACAAAAACTCGCGTGGAATTCTCTCGCAGAATATTACGAAGAAAATCCGAGCACCGCAAATATTTTTCTAAAGCACCGTCTGGGCAGTCTTTGTCCGGAAAATGTTACATTACTTTTAAATATTATTTTCAAACTTGTGTAACGCATTTCCAGTTAGAACACCCAGTTTAAACTAAGTTTTCGGGTATTGATTTTAAAATGATGTACTTATAGTTGGAGCAGAGACGGGATCCTCAACCCGATTCTTTTTGTCCTATTCTTTATTCGGGGTCGGTAGCGTATACTTGGGTTACGTACTTAACCTAAGTACTTACCCCACTTAGCGTGTTTGTACTCGCAGGCGATGGTAGCCAATAAAACCGCCAAAAAAACCGTCAGACTGTCTAACGGGCTTCCCCGTAAAATATCATTGATTAATTTTTGTAGACGATGTCTATATTGGTTTAAGTGATGATTAGTCGATAAATAACTATAATCTGTCCATTTATTGATATGAATCGTTAAATGTGTTGCTATGCTCGAAATATAAAATATAATAAAATTCAAAAAAGGAAAAACACATTTTTTGCACGTACTTATGTTACCGAGGTCAAAAAAATAGGGTTTAGAATTTTTGGCTGTTTGTATGCCTGTTTGTCTGTGCGTTTGTGCATGCTAATCTCAGAAACGGCTTAACCGATTAAAATGCAGTTTTCATTGATGTATTGTAGCAAGCTTCCCGTAACATTTAGTGTTTGTTTCATTCCAATCGATTTACAAACAAAAAAGTTACGTGCTATACCGAATACCACACGTACGAAGTTGCGGGCACAGCTAGTTTTGCATATACTTTGGACTATACCTGCCTAAACCTAAACATACCTAATCAATAGTGTTTCGGTACATGAGTGACACTTGTCCTGTTGTGTGCGATGGTATCGACGATCATGTTTACCGTTAAAAGTCACGTCATGTCAAAGTTTAAGCAACTAATTACATAAACATCTCTTGCCCCACTTATCTGCCACAAAAAATAAAGTCCAACAGTTTGAAAACTTCCACAGACCGCTGTTATCTTTGACCGTTCAATCTAAATGGTAATTACGATGCTTCCACGAGATTGGACCGGCTGTTGTCGTCTCGCTCTATTCCTTTGAGCCAGAGAGCGATGCGAGATGTACTTTTTTAACTTTCCGTATAGAGCGAGGTCGATATTCAAATGAATACCTTCTCGTAAATCACTAAAAACCATCATGTTAATGTACTAACCAAATAATGTCGAATATTTATGCGAAATAATGTCCCAAATCAGTACCGACAGCAGTTGGATACTTTCGTCTACTAATGCTTATCAGAGGAGATAATAATAGGACAAAGACCTATTATTATTATCCTATTAGTGACGATGGGATTAAGAGTAAGGGATAGGTGAGAATATGGAAATGGAATCTGGCATCTCTTATTCATTCACCAAATAGAAGTTACGCCCTGACAATTACTTTAAGCAGTTTCGTGATATTTCGTTCCCTAAGGGAGAGACATATCTGATATAGGATAAGTTTGTATGTAGAATGTAATCTTCGAAACTACTCATCCAATTAAAAAAAATCTTTCCCCAATAGAATTTCAGGATGGACATAGACTAAATATTCCGCACGGGCGAATACTCGTATTTTATCAGGCGTTATAGTAGCTAGTATATTTATAAAATTGTTATCACACAGCTAAACCTCCTAAAAAAGGTAGTAGTTGTGTAAAAAGGTAATATACGTATATTAAATATAGCTAATATACGTATATTAATATAACGTATGAAATGCTGGTGGTATATTTTAAGGAGTTCTGACTAAACACACTCCATATCTATCCTTTTCCTCTCGGCCATTTACATATCATCGTTCTCGCTCCTATGCTAAATTACGTTAATTAGGAAGGCTACACCACCTTCTGCAAAGCATCCCTAATTTCAGTGGAAAGTCAAACTAAGTGAATATTTCAGTTGAAAACAGTGTGTTCTAAGTATTGGGTAGATTGCGATAAGCAGTGTAAGCATTGCCCGGAGGGTACTAGAGCCTACAAGGGTACCGCCGACTCCGCATTGGTTACAAACCGCTTTCGAGAAGGGTCAAATTCAAATCATTTTATACAATAGAGAGGGTCGCTGTAATAAAAAAAAGCATAGTTTCAATAGTCATTTGTAATTTTCGAATTTCGTATTTCGGCCGCGGTTGTAATTGAATGTCGTAACCAGTTGCGAAACGTTTTTGTCCTTCAAAAAGTATTGAATATTTTAAAAAGTATTTCAAATCTTTTTTATATAATATCCTTACGCTCATTATTCATTTAAATTATTCAACAAATACAGTAATTGATTAAAATAAATATATATATAACGTCATTTTCAAAGACATAAAACATCATCTAACATTTGTTATTTTTTAAACATTTTCTTAAATGAACACAATCAGAACGTTTCATTGTAGGGAGCACCTAAGTTTTATAAATTTTATTTAGGATCCAAGACCTGTGAAGGTTTAGTACTAGCAATTTAGTACTAAACCTTCACAGGTCTTGGACCTCTTATTTAGCACTAGCAACTCGCCCCTGGCTTCACATCCTTTCTTAGCTCATGTTTACGTTATAAAATTAACTATTGCTATAAGCTTGAAAGTCCATGATTCTCTCTGCCTTTCGCAGTAGATCTAACTAACTAAACGCCACCAAAACACAAGCATGTTTGTTCTCGTCGAAAAGGAGCCCTTTCGACTTGGTTCCAACTTTCCGAGGTGCATCCGTACCTGTGGCCAATGATCTCGAACTTCTAAGTTTGAGGTTGTGCTCAAATCTCAACTTCGGCATTTCTATCGAGTCTAAAGCCCAAACAGCTGTCTAAAAGCTGGGCATCCTAAATAGGGTGAAACGATGCTCCTCTCTTTATACAAGGCACAAGTCCGATCTTGCATGGAGTATTGCTGTCGTCTTTGGGGTGGTATTGCTGTCGTCTTTGGCATGAGATCATATCGACTTTCCTGTTTCCCAGACGTACGGCTGGTTACTATCTTCACCTTGTCGAAATTGGACCAAGCGCTTTAAAACGTCTTTTACGTATAGTGCACTACTATAGATTGGAACTCTGCTGGCGTCTGTATTTCCTTGCTTTTCAGGGTTCGAGTGAATAGGCATCTTCTGGATGAGCTCGCTCCATCGTCAGCCTCATCTTTCCTATACGCACAGATGCTGGCCAAGAGCTAACCCATTTTTAATATATACATATATATACTTCGCACGCATTAGGTACACCTCTCTCAAAGGAAATAAAGCTATGTTCCAAATAGCTTTCTAGACTGAGTAGTTTTGGCTGTGCGATGATGACTATCAAAAAACTGTAAAAATCAAACAAAACGATTTTATAAGTATAAATGAAATCAGTTAAAACTCGTTGTCCTAAAGTTTTAAGATAATCTTGTGGTGCAACACTTCGTAATAGGTACCTACATATATTTATTGAGAAGAGTCGATATCATTTCATCGGTTATTTAACGTATATAATATAACGGTGGACTCGGGAAGACCGCTATGGAAACTAAGCCGGGATCCGCTCCCAATCTTTACTTGCAATGAATTCCGTCAGCACGGTGTAACCCTCACCGTCTGACCTTTGCAACCCTCATTATCAGGGCTAAGGGTTCAAGGCGTCGGTGCTCGCGATAATAAACCTCTTTTGTGCAAAATCCATTGTTAAATAAAGTACATGTAAATGAGTATTCAGCCTTAGCACACATTTCGTTACGTAGGATATCAAGTAATGTGCTTTTGTAGCATCATTACTTAATGATTACTTAGTTATGCCATTCAAATTAGACAATATTGAGACCCCCTATAAAAACCTTCTTCTTCTATATAAATAAAAATGAATCCCTAAATGTGTTGCTAAGCGCAAAACTCCAGAGCAGCTGGTCCAATTCGGCTATTTATTTTTTTAAATATGCATTGGAAAATTTTTCTCAGAAAAACGTAAAAAAAGAAACTCTTTTTCCCATCCAAAGTTCCTAGCTGACTATTACACATCAGCTACCACAGAACGACGTCTGTCGGATCACAAAGCTTTCTGCAGATCACCAATCAAACCATAAGACCCGTCTACTAAATAGCAGTAAATGTCGAAACCCTCTGGTGTTGCTTGTTATACTACAATAGAATTAGGGAACATAAATACATGCGTCAGCTGTCGCACAAATGTCAAAGTGACAAATAACGTAACGCTTGTATTAGTTTTACTCCTCATAAAATTTCCATGCCATGGATCTTCGATTCCTAAAGAGCATACTCCAAAAAAATTGAGTCATTCACACAGTGTGAAAATTTTCTTAAAGATCGTTTAAGTAGTTTCGAATTTAGCGCGGAGAAACATAGTCACATTGGATTTTTTATATTATGTACACATACTTACGAGGATTGGCTCAAATGAGGTGAATAATAGTGTAAAGCTGTTATTAAACGTTCTTGGCTTTCAGTCTTTTAGAAAAGCAATAATCTTAATTCTGAAGTGTACATTACATACAAGTAAGCTCTTCCTCGCTCATACTAGCACTAGCAGGCCTCTGTCACTCCATGTGTGCCGTGATATAATTGCCTACCGTCGCTCACATTGAATGTGAAAGGAGTGCAACTTCTGTACGCTACTACTATTATTTATTCTGTGGTACTAGTAGCAACGTAGCACGAATTTTCACCAAGTCACCAATCAGTATATATTAACACACAAAGAGAAATTATGCTTAATGTATTTTGTATTACAATAAATTGTTCCTGTAAGTTTTTTTTTTTCATATATGCGTATTGTGAACAGCTGGATTTGCAGGCACTGTTCTTATTCATTTAGAGAAAACTTTCAGAAATATCATACGACATAACCGCTACGAAGTAATTGATTCAGCAAAGCTTTTTTTAAGATTATATCGTATGCATGTAAAGAATTAGTCAGTGCGAAAGCACTAACCATTACTTGTACAAATTAAATAATCACAAAACAAAAAAGTTATTGAGCGTACTGTGTGTGTGCTTGTGTTTGCAAGTACGCCAACATAATTCTAAGTCATAAGTCAATGATGTTACGTTAGTAACTTATTCGTAACTTATTAATTATAAATTTAATTTTGTTTTACTCACCTACAACTTTAAAAAAGTAGGAGTAGATATTATAATTATACGAAAATATGAAAGTTTCGTAGCAGCGTTGAAGAAATTTTTCAAATAAATCCCCACTCCACGTTTACGACGGAGCCTTCGCGTGGAAGTCGTTAAAAATTGAAGTTTATTGCCTTAGTTTCAGCAATTTCTTTTGTCCAATAAAATTTTCGCCTTTCGCTCCGTATCCGGGCAATTTCCGTAACGAACGCTTGGGGCCACAGCCCGCCCGGGACGCCCGTCAAATCTTCGCAGACCTTGTTCGTGGATTGTCATCGAAATGAAAGTGGCCACATATTTAGTCCTGGATTAAAATATCTAAACACTTTTTATCCCGTCTACGTCTTTTTTATAAAAAAAAGACGTAGACGAATTAAAAATACAGAAACATTTTGAGGTACGATCACAATAACAGTGTCGAAGTAGGTCGAGGGGCTGGAGGTTTTATGGCGACCCTTACAAGTATTTGTGTATAAATTGCCGACACTCGATCCCCATTTAAATGGTAATCGCGTGACCCTTTTTGTCGAACGGTATGTGGTCGCCGGCTGAGGTCACCTTACCATGTAACGCAATCTTTATCCGCATTATTTCCGTGTATTGTCCTACATTGCATTTCACAGTGTAATATGAATGGTGAGTGTAATGAATTCTAGACCCCATTTCGCTATCCCTAAAGTACTAAATTCGGGAGCACACTTGCAGCACATATGGCTTTGCTTGTTCGTGTAAGTTTCGTGTAAGTTTAATAGATGACGGTAGTCACCGAGTATCATGTGGGCTGTCAGAAAGATTACATGATTAGATGCCAAATTCATCAAATAACCTCATTAGTTCTCACGTGATTTCGAATTCATGTTTTTTTAACGAGAATGTGTGACGGACAGACTTAAATGGGATGTTGCTTATAGAAATATGTATGTTTGGAAATTAGTAAGATGTCTCAGGGTTTGAAGGTTATAGGAAGGATTTTCTTTTTCTTATTAAACAAAAATTAACGTTAGATGAATGTGCTCTAGTATCCCTTACCGAAACGCAACAGCACACTTGCTTTTATTAAACGGCTGTCTTCTTTTAGGTGCCACAGACGAACTATCCTTATCCTTAGATATTATAAAAACACCGTGTCTGTCTATTTTTTTTTTGTTAACGTCGGCAGACAGGCTGACGGTCCACTTGATGGTAGGTGGCTACCGTCGCCTATAACACAAGAAACGCTACAGGTCCTGCAAGTGCGCTGCCGACTACAGTAGGATTAAGGGTAAGAGATTGGAAAAGGATTAGGGAAATGGACTCTGGCATCCCTTACTCACTCACCGAAACACAACAGCACATGTGCAGTTATTTCACAGTGGTCTTCTGTAAGGGGGTGGTTACTGCCGCCAGACGGGCACTCCAAATGACTTCGAAACGCAGTGTGCCCCGCCACTACTTTTCAGATCCAGACCAGAGCCAGAGCCAACTTTGAAAGGTTCAATATGTATGCGATAATTTCAAAAAGTACTGAACGAATTTTCATGCGGTTTCCATATATCAACAGAGTGTTTCGTGATGAATTTACAGGTGTATAATTCGTTAAGGTTTTATCGTTATGTTCCCGAGTGTTTGCAGATTGGAGCATACTGTGCGGAGGTGTATCACCAAATAGTTCTATCCAAATTCGATAGATGTCACCGCTTCGCCTAATTCTATTGTAGTTTAATAGATGTATTTTATTTTTCAATACCAGTTAGTAATTTTGTAAATTCAGAATCCAGTATGACCTGCTATTGCCCTGATTTTTTTATATATATAAATCTAAGCAACTCAATAAGTTGGCTGCACATCGAACCAGAGGTGTTGCGGATATTCGCATTTGATATTCGCATGTCGCAAATGCGGGACTTTAGATTTTTTTTTTGAGCCACGTTTTACTATTTATTTTTCTCAAATAAAGATTTTGTTATGTAAACCCGTCCGTTCAAACTTTTTAACTGTTATGTGCTGTACATTTGTCTAGCTTATAATTTTACTTTAAGAAGTCAAAGTAGGCGACGACTTTTCTGCGAGATCGGGAGGAATAAAATACATCACTTTTCTAGTGCATAATTGAAATCGACTCAATAGTGCAGAGTACACTTTAAAAATTCACTTTGAACAATAGAGAAGACTAACGGCGAACATGATTGGAAACAAGCCAAGATTGCAAACCGTCTGATAAAATATAATAAAGCCTTTTTACAGACCATTTCGGTCAGATGCACTTTAATCTTCATTGTTAATTTACTTCAGACATATTTAAACCGCAGCAGCTTTAAGGTGGGTTTATATTACACCGGGCCGTGAAAGACACGGAAAAACAGGTGTTGAGAAAAACACGGCGAGCGCACGGCCCGTGGTGGCACGGTGTAATATGAATCATCCTTTATTAAAGTGTAGCATATTACTCACACTTGTACACTCAGTTTGTGGAATTGTAGGTATTTCTGTATCCTTGTGTTCAGTAAAAACGAAACACTTGGCAAACTTGATTTATTAGTGGATCTTTAATAACGTTTTGATTTAAAACCTTAGTTTCCAGGGGTCCACGGGAGACTCGACGGGGGTTTACGTTGGTGTGACAAAAAAAAAAACAATCAATTCTCATTTATTTCATTTAGAAAACTCACCATTAGCTGCAGGGGGTAGCTCATGTAGCTCCAGCGGATCCAGCTAAATTTTGAAAGTGGTCTATGAGAAAAAAAGCTTGGGAGCCTCTGATTTAAAATAGTAAAAGAGAACTTAAAATATACAAAAGATAACTAGAAAAAGATGTGTGATATCCCTTCACATATTCCTAAGCAAATTTACAAAATCCGCTTTGTCCTTTTATAGAACAGCTATTAATGCCCGCATAATGTCTAACGTCTACAGCACTTTCTATATATCCTTGACGATCGATAAGATCTATGAGAGATCTTAGCATATAGACTCAAAATTGCCTGTCTAGTGTATTCTATAAGATGTATTTCGGAGAATGTGCTCGGGAGCTGCATGAGATCATACCGCCTTCTCCTTTCTTCTATCAGACATACAGACGTACGGTTGGTTACCATCCTCGTCGTCAAAATCCCTCTAATTCGGACTAAGCGCTTTAAAATATACCTGTCTCTCTCGCTCTGCTAGTGGGTGGTGTTTTAAGGTGTTGGAACTCCGTGCTCGGCGTCTGTATTTCCGAGCTCATACAACCCAAGTCTTTTCAAGGTTCCAGTGAATAGGTATCTTCTGGATAAGCTTGCTCCATCGTCAGCCTCATCTTTCCTACACGGATAGATGCTGGCCAAGAGCAAACCTTGAGAATGACTTTCAACGCACCGCCAAAACTTCTAAGTCTGGAAAGCTGAAATTTGAAACTTTGGTTTATTTCATAACTTATTCATAATTATTTCATAATTTTGAAATTTTTTGAAAATTTCAACTTCGTGCGAAGCCTGGGCAGGTTGCTAGTCCTTAATATGAGGACTACTTAAAACGACTTGATAGGTCTTCGAAGGCTTCGCTCGCGTTGGAAAAATAACGCCTGACTAATATATGAGCAATGTAACACCTAACATTTGACGAGCCCGTTGCATGAGTGTTTAGGGTGCTTGCCTTAACGCTGTGTTCTAGGGACCCCGGGTTCGATTCCCGGCAGGGTCAACTTTGAAAATGAACTTTTCAAAGTTGGCTCTGGTCTGGATCTGGAAAGTAGTGGCATGGCACACCACATTTCTCAGTCATTTGGGCGGCCCCTCTGGCGGCAGTAACCACCCTCTAACAGAAGACCATCGTAAAATAACAGCACGTGTGCTGTTGTGTTTCAGTGAGTGAGAAAGGGATGCCAGAGCCCATTTTCCTATCCAATCCCTACTGAATTCGGCAGCGTACTTGCAGCAACTTTGGCGTTGCTTGTGTTATAGGCTACGGTAGCCACCTACCATCAAGTGGACCGTCAGCCTGTCTACCGTTCTTAACATTAAAAAAATCTTTACTGCAGTTATAGCTTTGTTATGCGTTAGATGGTCTCTCGGGAACAGCACTTTTTTCTGGATGAAAGGTCCTTTCCTGCATCCCTGACAACGTGTATGCAAAATTTCATGATGATCGGTTCAGCGGTTTAGGCGTGACAAGATAACAGACAGAGTTACTTTAACATTTATATGGTATAATATTGTAACGAGTATAATTTGTTAATATTGCGAACAATGCATTATCCGATTCACTAGTAGTCTGTGCACGTAATTTCTTAATAACACACATACAGTCTGTGTTCCAGAATGGTTTAACTGTTCCTTGTAATATTAAGCCATACTGGACCAAGCCCTGATAACTATGGTCATCAAAAAAAAGTAAAGGGGAAAAGAGAGCGGTGAGAGGAGATCGGCGAGGCAAAAAGCGACAGCGAGACAAAAAAATTTAAGTTGAGATTTGGAACAAAGGAACTTAAGAAAATTTTGGACTTGAGGTGCGCCCCACGACTAATGTTCAGCGCACTACCTTAAGTTTCTCTTTTTATTGAAAGCAATCTCGAACTACATAAATTGAATACTTCAAACGTCGGAACATCCTCTCGCTTCTCGGCTTCATCTGATCCAAAACAACCGCTTGCGAGAGAAAGGGAGTATCGCGCGGTAGATACCCTCATCCCGAGTTCATCAGCAACGAGGCTCGCGCAACGTGGTGAAAGTTAGCACTACCCTATTGTGCTAACTATTACCTGGTTCCCGGGACATCACCATCAGCGCGTGTCTTCATCCTCGGCGCGCGTGAGGACGGGGTTGACGTCTGCTGACACCGAAGACACATCTCCGCTGCTCTCGAAGAGATTTTGAGCTGAGTAACATCTTTCCTAATAAGCCCCTAATTGCATCTTTTTTCATAAACTTAATCTTAGCTTAATAATTTTGTTTGGATTGTAAATAAATTTAAGTGTGCAATGAAATCTGTGTTTCCTTAATAGGATAAGCTCACCCAATCTCTCAGACAGCGGGCGCCCTACAGAGTCTCTTGTTCATTTCGACTGAGTAAGTACGGTGGGTAATTCTCTTAGGAGCTGCAGCGAGCCCAAAAGCCCACTGCAACCTAAGGGGTTACAATATAATGGTATAATCACAGTCTAACCATACTTAGTTCGAGCCTGCAAGCTAAAGCGAGTTCGCCGAACTTCGCTCTATTAATTTTTTGCATTTTTTTTTAATGGTAAAGCATTTGATATTGAAAACGCTGATTGGTAAGCTGACAAATTTTATCGTTTCCTATTTTAAAATCATAACAAAATGTACATATCTGTGAGACTACGTTTTATTTGTGTCCGAAAAACTTCACTAAAGTTTATTCTCACACTTGGCGCCGTTAAAAGTAGGGCATCGGGTCGCTACGAGTAGACCGTTTTTCAAACAATTTATGGTCGGAACGATTTTGTATGCAGTTAGTTCGCTTTGTGAAGTCTAGTTTACTTTTTTGTTGAAAGGTAAGAGCTGCAAGGCAGGCTGACTTTCCACTTGGGCGGTATCAGCTTATTTGGATTCACTGTCATGTTCATAGTTTAAATACTAGAAACAAGCACAAGCTACAATTGCATAAAACTCGTCTCCACACAATTATGGGACGATGTGTACGCTTTTACAACAGGCTTCCTGCTAATATACAATAGTTAACTATAAATAAATTTAAAGTTTATATTAAGAAACCCTATGAAAAAAGGCCTATGCACCCTATGCGTGGCAACACACAACAACACTCTCTCTGCTTGTTCTGTGTGTGCTTCTGTGAATCCTTTAAACTATGTAAAATTGTGTTTTTAAATAAAGATGGATATGAAAGTGAAAGAATTCTATTGTTATTCTAACAAATACAATATTACAATGTTGGTACAATGTTATATAAATTGCTGAATATAATTGACGATTTATGATTTATTTTCCCTCTAGAAGCAGCATAAATGTTTTGTAAAAAACTTACACTGAATAAATGATTTATTATTATTATTATTACTAATCTCTGAAACTAACAGTCGTATTTGAATAATTGTTTTTGCATTTGATATCCCAGTTCCTAAAAAGATTACCCTTGTAAGACAAGAAGAAATAAAAAGAAACGCAAGAAAGAGTCGCAATGTGAATGCCATTTTCCATTTAAATTAAATGACGTTTGATAGCACAGTGTATTATTGTGATCCACGAACAACTACACGGTATAGAATAAGCTCTGTGTTCTGCATAGAAATAAGCTCCTTTGTGGTTAAAATGTTAGTTGGGTTGCCATTGCCACTACTACTTGCTTCAGATCATCAATTGAGGCATCAGCATATGGTGGTTACCAATTAAAATGTAAATAGATTTTTTGGTTATATGGCACTTTAACCCCACTAAAACACCCCTCGAGATGGTTGTTTTGGATTTTGGAATCTTCACCGGTCGTATATCTTTTAAACAGCTTAGTATTAGATGAAAACGTTTACCAGATAAGATCGACTATTTTCTATGTTAAAAGGCGGTAGACAGAGACTTTCTTCTAGTGTCGCCAAATGAAATGGCTGCTTGCTATAAATACGTAGACATCCTTCTTATTATACAACTTCGCAGCCCCCGGAGCCATTATACTGACGTCAGAACTGCCTACGCTATGACATCACGCAACTCTCAAGGCAATAAGCACTTTACATCTCGAGCAAGAAGCGAATATCAAGAGCTGCTCGAGAAAAATTATAAATGCGCAAGTAACCTTGTTTGTCTGTTACACAATATCACTGCTTAAGAAATCCTTAAAAAAACTTATAGGATATTTTGAAAGAAGCCGTCACGTAATTTGCGCGCCAATGACGTATGGAGATCGAACTACCAGTTATGTCCTTCGATGTATCAACAGCCTCCATTCAGATCTATTAATATCATAAGTTAAATTAAAACAACATTTAGAACTGGCTTTTGTCCGCGACTAGTTGAGATTTTGTGTTCCACAGATAAAATATAACATCAGCTATGTGCCAGTGAACGGTCCATCAAAATCGATCCAGCTGTTTCGGAGATTAGCCGGAGATTAGCCAGACCAAAATAAAAAAAAAATGTATTACATTTGGTAGAAAGCAATTATTTTGACATTACAAACAGACACTTCAATTTTATTTATTAGTATAGACGATTTATACAAAAGCTGTTCTTCAAGAGTTTATCTCCTGGTTATTCTCTGTTATGTGAATGCCGCGCAATTTGCTTATTATTCCCTCACTTCAAACTCACATTGCAAATGGAGTTTAATTATCGTAGTCATGCGATATTATTTTGACATTGCAAACAGACATTTCTATTTTAGTTATTAGCATAGGTTGCTTGACACATTTTAAGATGTATAGATATTAATTAATTTAACATTACCTTCTAATAATAACTTGAATATTGAATTAAACAAGATTAAACCTCAATACTTTTAAAGGTTCAAGGATTATATGATTTTCATTTGTTTTTTAAATAGTCCCAAAATTTGATGAAAAATTGTATTTAGTAAAAAAACATATATTTAATTTACGTAAGACCATCGTGAAATAACAGCACATGTGCGCTGTACTCGGAGATTTCAGAGCCAGTTTTTGAAGGCTGCGTTGAGAGATTTCGGAGCCAGTTTTGTCCATCAGGATCTATAGTGCACTGGCATTTTATAATAGTTTTTTTTTTTATAATAGTGAATCCCGCAACTGTTTTAGTTTTAGGTATACCATAGGTCACATCATTCAATTGTATTTGATCGCGTTATCTGTTTGGTTCCGTATTCTGATTCTGAGGGGGTGGCAGAAATATCCGAAATGTTGAGGATCGTGACCTGGTAAAAAGTTGGCGACGGGATCTCGGAAACTATAAACCCGAGAGGGACCCGATTTGCGGAATGTCATAGAGGGTCATCGGGGGTCACCATATCGCGACTCCCCCACCCCCCGCCGCTCCCCCATACATATTTTTTTATAAATTTGCCTCTCATAACTCTCATAACAAAAATAACTTTGTTCGAATTATTTGTTGTAGTTATTTATTGTCAATGTTTTAACACAAACCGTTCCCGCATTTGCTGAGTCGATGCATTATTGATATGCATCCGCCGTATTTTTTATGCACCCGCATTTTTTTTTTTTTTTTGCAATTTTGTTAGTGAACGGAAAAATTCACAGTTTTCCACGGTGCTGGTCTCGAGGGATCGTCTAAAAATGAGCAATACAAATTTAATAACTGTCGAAATAAAGAGTTTTATTATTATTATTATAAAATTGTTGAAGAGCTGAATTTTATTTCTTAAATTGTCTTTGGTAAAATATCGAATTTAGAATGTTTTTAAAATTTGAAAAGGTGATGAGTGATGACATAAAAAATATATTTTGTGAAAAGATTTTGAAGAAAAAAGTGATTAGTTAGGAGTCGTGCAACAGACGGGGCGGAGGCGAAGTCGCAGGCAGAAGGCTAGTGTTTATAATATATAATAAAAATATCACACATTAATGGTGACATTTTCAATTTCATTTTTTTAAATTTTTTTTTTGAGCAAAAAAAGTTTTGAAAAAACTTTTTAGTTTTGAGTGAGTAAGTGTTAGCTGAAAACAATATTTGCGCTTTATAATGGTAATTTATATGAACTATGTAAGTTTTAAATTAAATATCAATTAACTATGCCGTCCTGGACGCCGCGTGGCCCGCGTAAAAGGTTCAAGCCGTGAAACTAATCCACGACAAGATTAATTGTGTGCCGAGTTTCGTTCAAATATCACAGAAAACGTTTACAATGTCAGTTACGATGAGGATAGTTACGTAATTCCTATCGGACGATAAGAATGTGGCATCTGGAAACTCCATTATTGCAGTCAAGTGTCGAATGGTCGTTAAAATGTCGTTAGCTTCGTTTAAGAACCGGTTTTACACTAAAAAATATGAGTGAAGAGTCGCGATGAAACACTTTGTAACGCTGCATATTTCAGAATTTCAGAATGCGAAAAATGTAAAAGTATTTGTTTCACAGCAGACTCGAGGTAGTTGTCATGGAAACGGCTCCCTCTCCCTTACAATCCTTGCGCGCCGATAACAGCGCTCCGACGGAAAACTCGTAAACTACATTCAATGCCAGAGGACTTAACAGTTCAGCTCTAAATCAAGAGATGGCGCTGTAAACAACATTCAATGGAATAATATTTCTACTAATAGTACCTAGGTATTACACTACAATGGTATACTAATATATTATAATGCTTTAGTACTACAATATTATACACATACATATATTTGTGGGCATGTTTGATTTACAATATCGAATTACAACTAGGTATCGAACTTTTCCAATTTTCTTTTGACCAACTTGTATCTAGCGCTTATCGCTTGACATCCTAAATATTTACGTAGCCCAAACTCACGACAACCAAGGCGAATTCGCACTCTCGCTGAAATTGGGGACTATTCTGAAGCGATCGAATTCAATGTTAAAAAATCGAAAACTAAAAAAGCCTGACTAATAAAATGTAAGCAATTTTGATAACTGTAGCATTAATTATTATAAATATATCATGTATGACAAATTTATAAGTTTTGTCCAGTATACTCTTTCATAGATCCATCAATAACGAAGTTTGTAACAATTACATAATTTACTCTATTTGTTTTTTTTTTTTAAAACAAAAACAAATATATTTTTTTAAAATATAACTCTTTTAATTTTGCGTAATCGTTAAAAGACTTGAATGAAACTAGATGATAGGCCGCGAAAGCATAACCTGTTGCTATAAACACTATAGTGTCACTATAGTGTTAATGTTAGCTATAGCTCCGAAGATAATCGATGGATGGCGCGAGTATCAGCTTCCTGCCGATGACTACGGATTGAAATCGGTGTAATATGTTTACGGTGCAGTGTTCCAAATTCCTCATCAACATTTCATCTTCGCCTTACATCGCATCGCCGCTAAGACATCTATACATACATATACTAAACAAAAGACAAACACAATCTTTACATATTACACATAAAGCAAAGTCCCCCGCTGCGTCTGCCTGCGTGTATGTTCGCGATAATCTCAAGGACTACGGATTTTCATCTACCAACAGAGTGAGTTTTATCCATAGGTTCCCGAGGGTTTGCAAATTGGAGCATACTATGCATAGATGTATCACCAAGCAGTTCTACCGCAATTCGATAGATGTCGCCGCTTCACCTAATTCTGTTGTAGTATAATAGATGGCGCCATCAATAGGTTTTTCGCCGGCACCAGCTAGAATATTATAAATTAAAATGACTATTCTTCTAAACCACTCAATGGATACCGTTTATTAATTATGTTATTTACCAGTTGCCACAACTGGTAAATAATATAATTAATAAACGGTACACATAAATTGAATTGAACATAAATTGAGCTACACTTGGACCAACCTCAAACGTGACAGATCGTATCTGCCGGTTACATAATTACCTAATTTCAACTCGTGCAAATTGTAAATTTAAATAATTTGCGCAATAAATAATTTGCGTCATCCATACTGAAGCATTATTTAAATTAGGAACAAACCAACCTAAATTGATACGGTTTTTACTAATGGAGAAAGCGATAAACTAGGAGGTTTGTGTATAAATTTGCAGAAAAAATTACATCGTGCAAAGCTAGTAACTGTATGAGTCATAGGTACACTAAGAGACTTTAGATTTAAAACGGGAAGACCTAAGCTATACTCGTTGGCTAACGACACCGGCAATAACGTTGGAGGAAACAGGTGCGCTTGCCACCCTGTAGGAAAAGTAATGTACCTATCTATGGCGAACAGTAGGTAGGTAGGGGATAAAAACTCGAGGATAAAACCTACGGGGATAAAAACTCGAGGAAGGCGTTAGTAGAACAGTTACCATTGTGCAAACTATAGAACAATCAAGGAGAGACTACATTTCTTCTGAGATTAAGTTTACGAATGTTGTTTTTTTATGTTAAGGTCGGCAGACAGGCTGACGGTCCACTTGATGGTTGGTGGCTGCAAGTGCGCTGCCGATTACAGTAGGATTAAGGATAAGGGATTAGGAAGGTATAGGGAAATGGGCTCTGGCATCCCTTGCTCACTCACCGAAATACAACAGCACACGTGCTGTTATTTCACGGTGGTCTTCTGTAAGGGGATGGTTACTGCCGCCAGACGGGCTGCCCAAATGACTGCGAAAACGCAGTGTGCCCTGCCACTACTTTCCAAATTCAGACCAGAGCCAAATTTGAAAAGATGATTTTTCAAAGTTAACCCTGTCGGGAATCGAACCCGGGAATCCTAGGACAGAGCGTTAAGGCAAGCACCCTAACCACTCATCCAACGGGCTCGTCAAATCTTGTCGACAATTGGAACAATTCATTGGTATAAAGTGTCTAACCTAGCGAGCCAGCACAGAGGCAGAAGTATAGTACCTCAAGGTTTATTCGCCTCTCCTAGCGTCGCTCAAATCTTCCTAAACTATAATCTGAAAAAGACTACTGTAGCAGTCGTCAGCTCCGAAATCACACATTTCGATATAAATAATTCTTTGATGATCATTTCAAATGGACAATGAGTGTAGGCGTTGACGTGTATAATATTATAAAACATTTTTTATTAAAAAACTTCTGATTTAAAACATGGAACGAGCAGTTTGTTAATATAATTGCTGCCCAATTAGCACAGTTGCGGTTTGAAGTGGATTAAACTAGTTGTGCTTGTGCACCGAGCGAAATGAAGAACTCTTGGATCAGTTAAATTTGACACTAACTGTGCTAGCGAACTTGATACTTAACTATGTATATCTACTTTCTATTTTATTAAGCTGGATTGAAGTTTTAAGTGTCATAACACTTGGATATTTTGTTTGCAATACCTATTTTAGATTTTAGCTATTTTTATTTTGTCATGTGCAACCGGAATTCAATCTAAAAACGTTGGATGTTTTCCCAATGCACTCCAAAAACGAAACAAACCTGAATACCTGAACGTATTGTTGGAATACCATAAAGTTTATCATAAAGTTTGTGGAGATTTTAGGAACGGTTCTGATACTTTTCACCATTTGTAATGTAACAGAATATTTGGTTTAGTGAGTTAGAAGAAAATAAATTTAAGTCAAACGAACCTCAAAATCACACCATAATTTTGACTCGTAAGAAATCCAGGTTTTGTTACTTTTGTTTGCAATCTCAAGTGTTTACGTTATTTTGATAATTTTACAAACAATGCCTAAATACTTACATACAAAATTTTAGTATAAAATATGAAACCTCAGCAGGTAAATAGGCTCAACGTGTTTTAACTATTATAAATTTCATATGTTTATGAGGTGTTTTTACAACAACATACATCTAAGATGGGCCTCAGCAATGTTTGACAACCAGTCATCATCATCATCATCTTTATCACAACCGTAGAACTGCCGGACAAAGGCCTCCTCCTTATTCTCTAAAAGGACTGATCAGGAGCATCCTTTCTCTAAAAGGATGAAAAAGACTGACTCCGCTCGAGAAATCGGCCCCAGCGGCCCAAGGCTCTCCGTAATATATATATATATATATATATATATATATATATATATATATATATATATATATATATATATATATATGTGTGTGTGTGTGGGTGTGTGTGTGTGTGTGTGGGTGTGGGTGTGTATGAGGAAAAGAATTATATAAATATGTAATTATATGTGTATATGTAACTATGTGAAGAAGATCAACGCTCTGCGAATCCAGTACAACGAAGCATTTAGGATGCTGTTGAGGCTGCCGCGGTGCTGCAGTGCCTCTGTCATGTTTGCGGATGACTTTTATGTCGTGTCGATAGACAGTCTCAACAGCCTGACTGTCTAATTCTGAGGCAAGCGTTAGATACTAGCACACAGACCCCGGACCTCAATAAACAAAAGAGTACCGAATACTATGCGTATGAAGTTGCGGGCTCAGCTAGTCACAAATATATTCACAGAGTATTTCTTTTTGTCAATTATTTCATCTTGAATACTGCATTAAGAACATTTAATAAATGTTGGAAGCTGATAGTTATAATCTCGACCGAATATTGATAACTTTTTAATATTACCAATCCTCCGGAGAGGCATAATCTTCTCAGATAAGGGTCTTAGGAGCGAAATTGTTAGGAAAATTGGATCTTGTGGACGGCGTTCGACAACCTAACATTTTTTCTTTTTGAAATCAACGGCCTCGGTTATACAATTGTCGTTTTTATTTTAATACAAAGCACATGTGCTATTATTTCTGTATCTAATATCGCCATTAGCCCACAAGCGCCCTCTGTTGAAATTCAAATGAGCGTTGCTACACTTATGCGAAGGGCAGAGGACATCCTATATCCTAGGTCTCCACTCCATGACTCGTCTTAATGGCCATTTGCTATGTGACCGCTTTGATTTTCCCATGAATCTACGTAATTCGTTCAGAAAATGCCCAGAATTGCTTAGCTCATTGTATGTTTTTTTGTTGTTATAGGATAAATATATGTACCAAATATGCAAATTAACCATGTGCAGAAAAAATGCTTACTATACATTATACCTAATCATTTACCTATTCTGCTAAAGGAGCCCCCAAGAGAAAATATTAAAAATAAATTGCTAAAATGGCTTTTGTGTAAAAAAAAACCTACAAATTAGGTGAATATTTATTTAAAAATAGATTTCGTCCGCGTTAATAAACGGAAAATAACATTATGAGTAATATAATGCCTGATATCTTTATCGCTGTGACGACGGTGCGTGGGGTCGATTTTTTATATTTTTTTATATTTTTGGACGATCCCTCGGGAACCTAACATTTTTCCAGCATAAAAAGTATCCTATATGTTAATCCTGGTAATAAACTATCGGTGTGCCAAGTTTAACCCATATTCGTTCAGCCGTTTTGGCGTGATTGAGTCACAAACACACAAACATGTAACCGGTAATGATAATTTTAACAAATAAATTCTATTTCGACGCGTTATGTATATATAGGACATTATTTAATTTAAGAACTTAGCTTAAATGAAGAAGAAATTTAAGCTTTCTTTCTTTCTTTGCTATTGCTAATCGGCTCGAATACAGATTAGCCGCTCAGATTGCAGAACGCAATTTCGCCATTCTTGTAATTCATTCATAATTTGTGATATTTCTGCTGTTATTATAAAGAAATCCATTGTTGCAGGTCCAGTTGGTGTACAGGAAGTGATTCAAGATGGCGGCGTTTGTAGCCAAACAGATGGTCGGCAATAAGCTGAATGCTGTTAAAGGTAAGTCATATAATACAATATTTTAACAAATAGTCAGAATTTTTATTCAATAAATCAATCCTTCTGTAAAGAAGGTTAGTCACCTGAAAGTCGACATTTGCTTGCACCAGGTCAATTATCAGTCATGTCAAAATTTCATTTCAAATGTCTGTCAGTTGCCTGCCTAGTGCTTTAATTTCAAAAGGTACTAAGAGTCTACGACTTGATAAAGGAATTAATTTGAAAATTGAAGGTTTTCGTACCCCGACTGTACACGGGGTACGACTGTATACATAATAATTTTATATAAAACATTATCTACTTCTGTGAACAAAAGGTGTTGATTATCGCTTTAAGAATTTAAAAGAACTTTGATAGAACGGTTGTTAGACGTTGCTATGGTGGCTCTAATTTTTTTTTAAATGAAACCCATTAATTCATTAAACAATATTAGTTATTAGAAAAGTAAGAAAAGTTAGAATAGATTAAAACAATTTATACATATAATAAAATCGTAAACAAGCCGTGTCTGTAAATAATCTGTAAATAATGTTAAATATCTTTAAAAGCAATTTGTATACGTTGTACTCATGTTGCCGAGGTCAAAAAATAGTTTTTAAAATTTTTGTCTGTTGTCTGTGCGTTTGTGCACGCTAATCTCAGAAACGGCTTAACAGATTTGAATGCGGTTTTCATCGATGTATTTTAGCCAGCCACCCGTAACATTTAGTGTTTGTTTCATTCTAATCGGTTTGCAAACAAAAAAGTTACAGGGTATACCAAATACGTACAAGTTATACAAAGCTGTACAAAGTTGCGGGCTCGGCTAATACGGACTGTATTTCTAAGATTTGTTTCAATTAAGGCTGCGTACAAAGCAAAAAATGTTTCTAATTTCACCCGCGTGGCCCCTCAAGCGATTGTGACTGATCATGTGAAACAATGCGCATTGAAGTATGCATAACATGAGACGGAAGATAGCGCATTTCGCGCAATAAAAATGTTATAAGTGCCAAAAGTATTAAATATTAATTACTCGTAAACTACAATGTCAAATGAAAAATGAATCCTCAAAGCCCTAAATAATCTGGGAAGTGAGATTACTGATCATTTTTTAGGTTTGTAATATGTGTCATTTTGAAAATAAAACAAAAAAACGATAAAAATGAGAGGTAATTTGGTGATTTTTTCTATGGAGATAATTTTTCCTTTTCCACATTTCACTTTTATTTATAATGTATTAATCTATATATAAATATTTTCTAATTTGGACTTTACAAACTTAGATAAAATTCAATTCTAGGATTAGCTATTTCTCTTTATACGCGCTCTTAACCAACTGAAATAGAATTTCACCCGCGTGGCCCCACAAGTGATTTTATAAATATAGTAATCTATATTTATAGTAATCTATATTTATAAAATCACTTGGTCTGACCGACTATTAACGCACAGAGCCCTAGAAAACTGAAATTTGGAACATTGGAACATAAGCATCCGATAAAAAAGGATTTTTGAAAATTTTAACTCCATGCGAAGCCGTGACGCGTGTGAGGTCGTTAGAAATACATATCTTATCTGTCTCATCTGTGGCTCTTCTTTGTAATAAATAAAGGCGAAATGATATTAATGTACAGGCATCCGCCACTTGTAACCTTTAAAAGGATATCCGAAAGTCGGGAAGCAGCAAAAATTGAAAAGTTGCTTCTTGTAACGATCTGAAGAAGACGGCGCGTGACTGGCCCCTTATTTAACCAATTGTATCGCAGGATCTTAAATGGACCATTTTTATCATTTAGCCGAACGGAAACTGCGTCATCATCATCATCGTCATCGATCATAATATTATCTGTTACATTTGGAATAGCAATTTTGTGAGGAAAGTGCGCTTTTTTTATTAAAGATGGGTTTGCTCTTGGCCAGCATCTATCCATGTAGGAAAGATGAGGCCGACGATGGAACGAGCTCACCCAGAAGATGCCTATTCACTCGAACCTTGAAAAGATTTTGGTTGGATGAGCTCGGAAATACAGACCGGCAGGGAGTTCCAATCCTTAGCAGTGCGCATTATAAAAGATGTTTTAAAGCGCTTGGTCCGAGTTAGAGGGCTTTCGACAAGGTGAGGATGGTAACCAGCCGTCCGTCTGCATGTCCGATAGAAGAAAGGGGAAGGCGGTATGATCTCATGCAGCTCTCCGATGTACATAATATTATAGAATACACATAGACAGACTCTCTCTCTCTCTCTCTGTAATGTGATATATACGTTTCTGTATGTATATACATATATACTACAGACATACATATACAAATACATATAAGTACATATATAATAATATCCAAACTAGGTACATATTATTATAAAGAGAAAAAATTTGATTATTTGAATCTGTTGTAATGGAATGGAACTAAGTACAGATTTTAAAAATTCTTTCGCCTATAAATAGCAAATTACAGGGACCGCATTATTATTATTATTATTATTATTATTATTCACATATTTATTTATTTTCTTAATTTTAAATTTTTTACAATATAAATATTAAAAAACAAACAATATATATCATAAAAAACTTAAAACTAGGATTCCGCAGATAACGGGGCAGGGCCCAAGCTACCGGTGGTTAGGGCTGCAGAATGAGGAACCTCCTGACAATTCGTGCTGTGTCAAGAAGTACCGCCTTCTGTATTTGTCCCTTGATCCAGCCATCTAGCGAGAGCCTCTTGAGATGTTGGTCGAGGCTCTTCGCTATAAGACCGTTCGCCGAGACGACTATCGGGACGATAATTGTCGAATCGACGCCCCACATGGCGGTCACCTCGTGAGCCAAGACAATGTAATTGGTAAGCTTTTCTTTTTCGGCTTTCACGAGGTTTTCGTCATGAGGGACAGCGATGTCAACAAGTATCGCCCGGCGTTGGGATCGGTCAATAACCACGATGTCAGGCTTATTGGCGACAATAGTCCTGTCCGTGATTATTATTATTATTATTATTATTATTTTTAAATAGTGATTCCCTATGAAAATTACAATAATGTGACCAAGGTGATCGAGGTAATCGAAAATTTGCCAATGAAGGTAATGTGCCTACTATATGTTAATGGTACTCTTTATTACCTGATATTAATTACATTTTTTAAATGTTAAGGTCGGCAGACAGGCTGACGGTCCACTTGATTATACTTGATTATAGGATAAGGGATTAGGAGGGGATAGGGAAATGGGTTCTGGCATGTTATTTCACTGACCGAAACACGACAGCACACGTGCTGTTATTTCACGGTGTTCTTCTGTAAGGGGGTGGTTACTGCCGCCAGACGGGCTGCCCAAATGACTGCGAAACGCAGTGTGCCCTGCCACTACTTTCCAGATCCAAACCAGAGCCAAATTTGAAAAGTTCATTTTTTAAAGTTGACCCAGCTGGGAATCGAACCCGGGAACCCTAGAACAGAGCATTAAGGCAAGCACCCTAACCACTCATCCAACGGGCTCGTCAAAGATGTTTTAAATGTTTTAAAGATATTTAGATGTGCGGATAGCAATCACTTATCTAATGGTTAAGAAAAATCTCATTGTCCCATTAGGTAAGCAAATTAAAAGATGGACCTTATCACATCATGGCACGACTGTCACCTATAAGGGTTCTGAGAGGAGAAAAAAGAATGGACCGTCAGCCTGTCTGCCAATTTTTAATATAAAAAAAAACTTTTAGTGCGCCCCACGTACATACATAGGCAAACGCAGTATAAGACGAGCACCCACCAGACGGACTGACGACCGAAGCAGTAGACGTAGGATGATGGTGATGGTGACGATTGCATTAGGTCTAAGTGAAATCTCTTATAGAACCGCGCTACGGTGTCTTATTAATTGGCTTTTTTACTTAAGTTCAATAATATCAATCAGTCTTTGTTAAAGCTCACCATCAATAAATTATCAGCCAGCCAATAAATAAAAATAGCCTCCCCTGCCTCTGCCCTCACAAAGAGCGTTTAACGCCAGATTTCCCAGGGGAAAGGTTTTCTTTTAGCCACCAGTCGCCTTTCACAAGTAGGTACCTAAACAGCAAACAAAACTCGTGTCTACTTCTTGTTTTAATAAACTTCGATAAAAATAATCTATATACATATAGGTATATAAATGAATCCCCGTTTCCCTTGGTCACGGCATCACGCGTGAACGGGTAGACCGATTTTAATTCGGTTTTCACTAATGGAAAGAGGAATAAACGGGGAATGTTCTTATATATAAAAATTGTACGCCGGGCGAAGCCGGGGGTGGGCCGCTAGTATATATATAAAAATGAATCCCCATTTTCCTTGGTCACGGCATCACGCGTGAACGGGTAGACCGATTTTAATTCGGTTTTCACTAATGGAAAGAGGAATAAACGGGGAATGTTCTTATATATAAAAATTGTACGCCGGGCGAAGCCGGGGGCGGGTCGCTAGTATGTATATATATACTTCATCACCTTGTTTTTTTATTTCTAAATCTAAAGAAGTAATTCTTATTTATTTATTTTTATTTCACTAAAAGGGAATTTATGTATACGTATATAAAAAATCACTTGCCATATGTATGTATTTGGCTGCAGGCTCAGCTATTATAGTAAGTAAAAACATTAACATTAAATAATTAAAATTATTTTGGCATTGTACTAGATTTAAATATTAAATAACAAAAAATGTAATCCAGTCATGCCAGACATTACTTATTTTCTAAAGGACAAAATGTGAGTTAATCGAGTAGTGTTCCTATGTACTTTGAACGTATCTGCTAAGTCGGGTAAACGGCCAATTTAAAGCTATCAGATGAGAGAGGTAAGTAAAAATAGTACTAACTTAACTTATTTTCTAAAGGCTGTTTTTATATATGTTTTTAAACCATGAATTCTCAGACCTAGAATGTCTGAGATCTCAGTCTAATAGACGTATTATAGTTAAATAAAACATATACACGCTCCATTCATTACTTTATTAATAGTCAGAAAATAAGAACATTAAAATGATGATTAAGTAATACAAAATGATCAAATTAATAAAAATTGTTGATTAATTTGATACAAATTACAACTAGATCATAATTCATTCTTAAAAAATATGTCAGCATCCATATAAAAAAATAAGTAAGTAATGAACAATTACAATTTAATTTTTTTTTTTAAAGATTTTTTTGTTTCACAAAAATACTTTCTTTAATTTTTTTACCATTCACTTCTATTTTACTTCTATACAATCAAAAATCTTAAGAGTCAACAAACAGAAAATATAACCAAGTTATAGTTAAAAAAAACATTAAAAATAAAAAGGCTAATTAATGTAAGTAGCTTACTTAATGTAAAACAGTGACAATTACAATTTAATTTTTTTTAAAGATTTTTTTATTTATTTATTTATTTTTTGTTTCACAAAAATACTTTCTTTAATTTTTTTACCATTCACTTCTATTTTACTTCTATACAATCAAAAATCTTAAGAGTCAATAAACAGAAAATATAACCAAGTTATAGTTAAAAAAAAAACATTAAAAATAAAAAGGCTAATTAATGTAAGTAGCTTACTCAATGTAAAACAGTGAATTCTAAATATTTGTAACAAATATTCGGAGGCTTCAGTTAGGTTATTGCCTCTGAATGTGTTAAACACGTTCAATCGAAGTTTTTTTTTTAAATTTGAAAGTGTCGATCTTGGATCGGTGGTCTCAAAATTATTTTTTCAATATTTAATTAAAATTAATAAATATTAATGTCAGTGATTTTAAAAGAAATGCTTACTTTTATTAGTTAAAACACAAAATAATAGAAGTCGATCCTTTTTGTTTCTTTTTTTTTTTACTTTTATTTTACTTAAAAACTATCTAAACAAAGGAACAGGAACTATAACCAAGTTAAATAAGTCCTCATTAACGATTGCTATTTTCAAGAGGCCTAATATTGTTTGTTCTTTTTTTTTGTTGATTGGGTACAGTGCGAATTTGTTCAATATGGTTACAGTGCAAATTTACTGTAGGGTTAGGATATGGTCTAAGAATCAAAATGACTAAATCGTGAGACGACAGTCACGCTCAACAATTTTCTAAATTATTTGGAATTTTTATTTGAACAATTCTATTAATTATTTTTTAAAGTAATCAAATCAGTGCAAAAAAATGTTGATCTTATTGTCTAATAAATGAACGTTACACCATTTAAAATGTAAAAATAAAACTTAGGTATTGAATTAGGATTAATTACTAACTGGAAAAAACACTTCTGTGGTTCATCAATTTCTAAGCTATTTATAAGGTAAATGGACAATAACAAAAATGTTGTACTAGATGTCAAGAATGCATTCCATCTGTAACATTAAATCAGGATAATACATAAAATACATAATCGGGATAAACATTAAATCGGGATAATCAGGAGGGATAGTTCGAGAAAATTTGCACAGATGCGAACCACATTATGGGAAGTAGTCTTTGAATCTTGACAATGCAAAGTAAATAATTTCCTGATGTTTCAGTTGTTTCAATGACCAACCCTCTCTGCATAAAAAGATTTTTATGTTATCACCTATTTGTTCAATGGTGTTATTTCATGTTATTACGCTTCAATTGTTCAAGCTTTAATTAAATTGTGGAAATAAGATATTCATTTTTACTTTCAAGAACAAACTGAGGTCATTTTGATGACTATGTCATTTCGAGATCTAGTCTATTTGCTACCTAGACAGTTATAGTAGTTGAAGTGGAAGTTGAACAGAACCAGTCATTATGAGACTTAGGCTGTATGCTCCTAATCCGTCCAAAGGGTTCAAAGATTTGCTTAATAACTAAATTAGTCTTAAAAAAGAAAAAATAAGTCTTACGTCAATGTTAGACACGAATTTTATGCGTGTCATAAGTGCCCCCCTTTTCATAAAAACACATACAAGGCAATATATAACAAAAACGATATTTAGACTTCAAATTGTTACCGTGAATGCGCCGAATCGGTCGGTCGAGCGGGATCCACGCCATGCCAATGTTGAAAAAACCGTACACCGGGTCCACAGCGAGCTCTCTGGTGTGACAGAAGTTGCTCATCATCAACTGGTTTAGCTTGTCGGCAAGCCCATCGCACCATTTCCATATCGAATCATGATGCGCAAAGTATACTTGTAAAGTTAAAGGCTTAATCACTTTAAATACCATGTGTACAAAGTAGCGAAAAGTTTTCTTCAATTGGCAGTAGTATGTCATCAAAACCTTCAAGTGGTTACGGGAACTAGCTACATGTTCATCGACGTGCAATTGCTGTACCATCAGCTTGTCCAGTAAATCGATTATTTCATCCAGGCTACCATAAGCACAGTAAGTAAACCTCTTAACCAGTTTTGGTTCATCGCCATCGGCATCACTATTGTCAACCAAACACGTTTTTATGTTCTCTACGTACACAAACAGCTTGGAAGCATAATCAATAGCTTCTCTTAATATATTCAAATCAGATATAAAATAATCAGATATCATTTCTGTTTGTGTTTTAACGTATGGGCGATTCTTATTCGAGAAGTTTTTAATTTCTGCCTGTCTTCTTAACTGCATTCGAACTTCTTCGACGTTATCTTTGTAGCGTTTCCATATATATGAGGAATAATTTGATACTTCAACTGGATCATCAATGACTGTCTCAACTGAATATTGAATAATTTTTGCCGCTTCTTCTTCGGTATACACTAATTTACCAAATGATTTGTGATTTAAGGCCGAATCTGTAGTTGTTATGGGGACCGGTTGGCCAATAATTCCAACCTCTGCAAATCTCTTCGCTGAAAGTTTGCAATCATGCACAAATACGTCGTTAGTGAGGTCAAGGTCGTTAACCCTTTTTGTTGCTACGATCGCTCTTATTTCTTCTACAACGTTGTATCTTTCCGCACCATCGTTACGAGGAAGCGATTCCGGTGTTCCTTGTCTCTGTACAGCATTGCCTTGCGCTGATGAGGAGCTCGGCCGTGCCTTGGGCGTATTTAACAAATAATTATTTAATGACTCTAAATAAAAGATAATTTTATCATTACTGCTTCCATTTTTTCCTTTGTACTCTAAAAAGTCCTTACAACGAATTGAAAGCTCCACGTAACCGACTTGTTTGGTGGCGATAATACTTGCTATGAGAGCTTCTGCCTTTTCAGCTCGACGCTTGTCTAATCCTTTCTCAAAAACATCATACATTTGGAGTAAGTTTTTCAGACCAAGCCTCCTGATTTCTTGCCGTGGTAATAATTTCCTGATACCTCCTGTTTCTACGCCGTCCTTTTCAATTGATTTGTCGGACTGAAATGAAATGTTATTTCCAATTAGGTATATTTATTTCTAAGGAATTTAATTTCTTACGTTTAATTTAAATAAATAACTTGTCAATTTTCGGCCAATGTGTAATACGTAATTTTTTTTAAAATACACATATTACTAATGCAAGATATACCTCGAAAAGTTAAAATCTAATTTCATGAAAAGACTTTGTCAGTAGTTTATTACCGGTACATCCGCGGGTGATGGGAATAAATAAATACTTTCAACCTTATCTACTGAACACTTTAAATAACTTACTGGTAACGTCCCCAAGTTTTTCAACAAGGCGCTGATATTGTCCTTCAGCGCTACACTTTCGACTCCCATAAATCTTACGGTAACAACTCCGCAATCGGGTGTCTTCCTGAAAGGTGAAAAATGTCTACTTTTAAAACTGGTTATTTATTTTACTTATTGGGCGGCAGGCTGTTTGACGGTCGCCTAGAACCAACGACAGTAACCAGAACACGAAATTGAATTATTAAAAAATCCAGGGCGGCCAAAGTTTGCTCTGGTCTGGATCTGGCACCATAAAATCTACTATTTCGATTACTAACTAAATCTAGGTTCTTCTTTAGAAACTAACTAAAATAACTGAGATTTGTTTTTACATGAGATCTCATAACTTTTTCATAACTGCGTTGCGAGACTTGACTTTTTTTTAAAGTGTAGATCGGCAGACAGGCTGACGGTCCACTTGATGGTAGGTGGCTACCGTCGCCTATAACACAACGCGCCAAAGCTGCTGCAAGTGCGCTACCGACTACAGTTAGGATTAAGGATAAGGGATTAGGAGGGGGGTAGGAAAATGGGCTCTGGTATCCCTTACTCACTCACCGAAACACAACAGCACACGTGCTGTTATTTCACGGTGGTCTTCTGTGAGGGGGTGGTTACTGCCGCCAGACGGGCTGCCCAAATGACTGCAAAGCGCAGTGTGCCCTGCCACTACTTAAAACTACAAGACATTTTTTATATTTCACGTTTTGATGTATAGTATTTATTATTATACCAGCGATCGACTATTCATAAATGAAACAATCAACTCCTAACAACAATTGAATTTGAAAGTAACTTTTAAATTCAATTTATATTATATTTCTATGTTAAATTTTTTTTTTTTTTTTGAAAAATTTTTGATAATTTTTTTGGTAATTTTTAGATTTTTTTTTTTTCTAATTTTTTTTTCTACTTTGACTTTTATTGGCGTAGGCTGTGCCTCCTATAATTGCGGCGGTATTTGCCATGTTATTTTTTTTCCGTCCCTTGCTGTATGTTTTTTTTTGGTGCCTGCCTCGTTGGAGTCCATGTAATAATAAATAAATAAATAATCACTATTTTTCATTTAATGAGTAAAAAATTTCAGAATTTTTCATTTTTTCCATGCTTTATACGCTAAACGCTAACTAAAATTCAAAATTTGAAGTATGTGAGATTTCTAGAAGTAGGTACCTTAAAATTTTGATGTTCGGTGAGTGTGTCAGTAGCTATAATTCCTAAATTGTAGGGTATAATTATTAAATTTATTGGTAATATCGCCAGTTATAGCTCTTGATCACTAAAAATTCAATCAAACTGCTTGTTTTATCCACAACGAAGTTAAAGAGAGGTCAAAAGTGCCGTGAGTCGCTTCTAAAAAAGGACGTTACGGCCGACCGTACGAGCGAGTAAGGTCAGTAATAGGTATTTGAGAGAATTTGTTGTGTCAACTCACTTGACTTTAATGACCACGAGACAGAATGCGACACAACACATTCAGAGCACTTATAGAACTCGTGAAAATAATGAAAAATATACACCAGGATTACACCAGCTCTTAGCCCGTAATTACACGAATTTAACTCGCAAAAATGTCACAAATACTGCACAGATAGAAATCATTACTAGATATGAAAATTAAAATGATTAATTCTATGCCTGACAAAAATATGTGAGCAATAAAGACTGAATAAATGTTTTAATCCTAATATAAATGTTAAAGCTTGTAGTGTGTATGTTTGTTACTCAATCACGCAAAAACGTCTTAACGGATTTGGATGAAATTTGGCACATAGATAGTTTATTACCTGGATTAATATATAGGATAATTTATATCCTAGAAAAATGTTAGATTACTGTGGAATTTTCATAAAACGAATTACTAAAGCGCGTACGGGGCACATCAACATACAAATAAGTGCAAAACTCATGAACGGCTAAGTTTGTAATATTACGAAACTTATTTATATTAAATAGTCACGAACTAATAAAAAAAAAATGCATTTACCTACATAGTCAAATATTAATTATAACAATGTCTCCTTTTAATGTAATCTGTCGTAGTTTCAATGCAATTTCAATGAAAATAACTAACTATAGTTACAAAGATAACAAAAAATGAAATATTCACTAAACTAATTATGTAAATACACAATAATATAATATGCAATATAAATATGAAATAAGCTGTTACAAGTAAAATATCACGAATAGGTACATACCTAGAAGGCATTTAGAAGAAAGAGCACTCGTTGGGTCGTGCAAAGACTCTTTGAGGCTTGCTTGCTTCGGCGAAAGGCACTTCAAGATGCGGGACCGATGGCCGGCCGTTGTCAAATGATATTGAATTCATCACCTTTATAAATATTACCACGTGACCACCGATCACCACCACTCGACCAATAGCATCCCTTCCTTTGTCCCACTTCCGTAAGGTAGGTGGGGCCTATGGCCCATCCCATAATTACCTGCCACAGAGATCGACATTCACTCTTTTGTTAAATAAATATTGCAACCATTAGAAAATTATACTAACACATTTTTTTTAAATCTAATTCTATGTATGTAACAAAGTATGTTATACTAAAATTATTTCGTTAAGCCCGCAACTAGTGCTATCATTTAATGTACATTTAACCCGTATTCACAAACGATACTTGTTTTAGTAAAGTAGCAATACTATGCAAAGAACGCTATCTCTCTGTGCGTTCCTCATGGCAAGTCATCCCTTTCATAAACAACACTCAAGCATTTCTTTACTAAGAGACCTCACTGCGTTGAATACGGCCCTGTGATTGGTTAATTTGTTGCGGCATAGTTCACTCTAGTATGAGTATTTGAATTTGACATGATTTGACAGTTGATATTACAGACAGATGCTAATAATATAATATTTATCGTTTGTCGTTGCTCGTTTTATTTTTATTTCTCGGTACTGTTAATTGAATTGATTTTGATTTTGATAATTGATTTTGAAAATCACGTATTACTTTTCTTGTACTTATTGTTCGAAATCTTTCACGGATATAATTATCAAACTCTTCTTCGCTACTGTAATCCATTGGTTGAAAGTAGTTGATACAAATATAATTTTCAAATTAAATATAAACTGAAATAACCGACGGCGACAATACAAACTCCTACGCCAATTAAAACAATTTTAACGTTGTTTTTGACATAAGCTGGACACTATGCGTACCGTAATATAGCTCGGCGGCTACTTTACCTGTGCGTCGATTTTGACGGACGCACAGTGTTGTTCATCGCTCAAGTATTGTCTGTGAATTGATTTGGGTGGCCCTATGCGTTTGTGAGCACTGTGAGACCTCATAGTATTGTTTGTGAATACGGGTGTTAGTTTCTTTTTTTAAATTGTTAAAATTATTTATTTAAATAAATAAATAAATAAAGAAATAAATAACTGCCTCAACTTCGTACATGTGATATAGCCTAACGTGTAACTTTTTTGTTTGTAAACCGATTGGAATGAAACAAACACTAAATGTTACGGGAAGCTTCCTACAATACACCAGTGAAAACCGCATTCAAATTGATTAAGCCGTTTCAGAGATTGGCGTGCAAAAACGCACAGATAAACAAGACAAAAATTCTAAAAAAATATTTTTTTGACCCCGGTAACATAAGTACAAGTAACGTGTACGAATTGTTTTTTTTGAAAAAAATCTTTAAATACAGACACTGCTCGCTTACGATTTTATTATATGTAAGTATAGATTATTAAAACAAACCTGTAGAAATTAAACACGGACTAACGTCAGACCCACGACAATGTTTACCAAAATGAGCGCTATCTATAGATATAAAAATGAATCCCTATTTCCGGCATCACGCGTGAACGGGTAGACCGATTTTAATTCGGTTTTCACTAATGGAAAGAGGGATAAACGGGGAATGTTCTTATATATAAAAATTACACGCCGGGCGAAGCCGGGGGCGGGTCGCTAGTAACTTATAAATTAAAGTGCAATATTGAACAAAATATTTTTGTAGCTTCTCGGAGATAACAAAACTAATTTGATTAAAATAGTTATAGATAGACCATTTAAGGGGGAGACAAACCCCAAATACTAAAAATATCCATTGTTTAATGAAAATGTTACAAGAAATGGACAAGACAATTGCTTTGAAAAAAAAAATATTATAATTAAACATGTGAAGAACCAATTGTATTAATTAGAATTTTCGTTAAAGTAATAGAAACTCCACAAAAAAAGTTAGAAAACACGAAGAATTTGACTTTTATTGAAAATTCTCTCTAAAACGGCTTATTGCGCGCATATGAATCCTGTACCTATTAATAAGTTAATATCAGATTAAAAAATTGTATTAATAAAAATTTTCATTTTGCGTATTGTTGTAATGGTAAAAAAAACACCATTTCTAGGCCTGTTGAATTGGATCCGCCGCCAGCGAGTTCTATAGTAAATGTCATTTGCCTCAGTGAAGCCCTTAAATAAGTCTTCGCCCGCGCGTTACAAGGGGGGGTTGTAACGCGCGGGCGTTATAGTTTCTTCATTTTTCTCATTTGTTTGGGAACAGACACTTTCGAAGTGATTATGGTCGAATTGATACCAAAGGTCGAACACTTATCTGCCTTTATTGGACAATTTTTTGTAAAAAAATGTTTCTGAAATGTAATATTAATTTTATCATTCATCTGATTTATATAAATACAACAAAAAAGTTTGTTAAATTAATTGTTAATAATTTATTAATATGTTTGTTTATTTATGTCTATGTTAATAAATTAGTTTAAATTGCCAATGATCCCCACTAAAATATAATCACATCACCGGTGACTATGAAAGATTATGTTATTAGTAAACTTTATTTTTTAAGTTAATTTGTTTTTTTTTTAATTTTTTATTACAGGTTCACAAAACTGGTATACAATTCCATAGGTATACAAGTAAGATGATAATAATATACAAAATAACATTTACGTCGGAATGCAACCTACTACAAGTGGACACAACATACAAAATAAAGTCATAAATAAAGTCATACAAAATAAGTTTTGTTTTTTCATTTTTTTTTTAACTTTTTTTGGAGATAGTATACATAAAAATAAAGCATATAAATATTTCCTGGTTTGGAAACTGAAAAGATTTACGTAAATTACGGTTCGATTTTAAAACATATATGTATTTCGTGGCTTTCATTTTATGACTCCCTATTCAATTTTTATAATAATAAAACATTGGAAATATGTTGCATAAATTAACATAAGTATAGCATTAAGCCGATATACTAGTGTCTAAACTAAGCAAGGCCTGTATTTTAGACACTAGTTTTTCTTCCTATGTGGGTAGATAAAAACTACACATAGTTGACTGCACCGCAACATAAAAGAGTGAGTAAAGTAAATAAGTTCAAATACTTTAAATAGGGACTTGGAAAATTTTTGTTTTTAAATTCATTAAATTTATGAAAGGTTGAGTATTAAGCACATACAACAAAAAGATTTTCTGTGTCCTGATAAGATAGTGTAAAAAGCCAATTAAGTAATTTAGTTTTTATTTCACGTTTAATTAACGAGTAAATATTTAGAATTTTGTTGATCTAGGAATCTAATAATATCTAGGAACTAAAGAGAATACCGTCCAGCACCTATGTCGGGTTTTATAATTTAAATATTAAAATTTCAAAATGCATGCAAAAAAACTAATTTGATAATTTTGGGTTTGAATACTGCAAAAAGACATTAGTGCACAAATCAACTTACCTCCATTACTTTCATTCATTAGCACGTGGAAAATTATTTAATGGGCACTTTTATTAATTACCTACTCTTTACATATGACTCATAATCACTAAAGTAACCATCTTGTGAGGTCTTGTAGTTGATGGATATACTACGCTGAGGAAACCTCTGCGTAGGTACTAATCTGCCGGGTAATGTCGGTGGCTTTTTTTAAATGTTAAGGCTGACGGTCCACTTGATGGTAGGTGGCTACCGTCGAGTACAAGCAACGCCACAGCTGCTGCAAGTGCGCTGCCCAGTAGGATTGGATAAGGGATTAGGAGGGGATAAGGAAATGGGCTCTGGCATCCCTTACTCACTCATCGAAACACAACAGCACGTATATGCTGTTATTTCACGATGGTATTCTGTAAGGTGGTGGTTACTGCCGCCAGACGGGCCGCCCAAATGACTGCGAAACGCAGTGTGCCCTACCACTACTTTTCAAATCCAGACCAGAGTCAATTTTGAAAATTACATTATAATTTCCAAACTTGACCCCGCCGGGAATCGAACCCGGGGCCCCTGAAACGTTAGGCAAGCACTCTTGCCACTCATCCAACGGGCCGTCAATTGTCGTTGTCGTTTGTCTACGGATCTCGTAATTCCTCATTAATATAATTGCAAGTAAATAATTTTAAAAATAAAAACTAATATAAGCTAAAAGAAAAAATAAAAGTCTAATTCAACTCATTTCAAGAAGAACAGCCTTGATTTCGTGTTTCCATTCTCTTTTGTGTTTTGATTGACTAATTTGAATAAAAAATAGTTATTGTCACTTTACTATTACTTATTACTTCGCTAACTTATTAGACATATTACTTCGCTAACTTTTTTTTTAGTAATGATGAGTAATACTATAAACGTGTATCATGAACAGTTTTCGCAGCGTACGCTGCCATAATCGGGGAGGTGTTCTTCTTGGTCAAAATAATGCATTCGTCGGAGGCCACCGAGGAGACGTGGAACTCCCAACTCCACGTCCGAATGTCCTAAACTAAGAGATGTGCCGTTGCCCTCATTTGAAATGTCCTCAATATCGCAAAATGGACAAATAAATTTATCTCTTCCCATCGTGTAGGTATTGTCTGCTGAGTAAACATAACATAACCTCAATTCAATCAGTATTGGTTTCAGGCTTCTGTAAGAACTGGTTTGAGCTATGTGTATGTTATATCACTATGTTTTCTTACTACATTAGGACAAATGACAGTCACAATTTTAATCACCATCCCGAAATTCGAACTCACAGATTCCATTTTGGAGGTGTACCTAATATTCATTTACTATAGTGTAATACTATTTTTTACTACAATTTATACATTTTTTTTACTAGTTGAGCCCGCAACTAGTAAAAAAATGTATAAACGCGAGGTATTCGGTATAGCTTAGCGAGCAACTTTTTTGTTTACAAACGGATTAGAATAAAAATAAACACTAAATGTTACGGGAAGCTTACTACAATATATCTGTGAAAACCGCATTCAAATCGGTTAAGCCGTTTCTGAAAATAGCGTGCACAAACCCACAGACAAACAGACAAAAATTCTAAAATCTATTGTTTTGACCTTAACGTGTTCAAATTGTTTTTTTTTTTTTAATCGGCTTGTTTACGATTTTATTATATGTGTAGATATAAAGATATAAGATAAAGATATACAAATGTAATGCGGTTTTAACTGGGCAATGCGGCAATGTCCGCGAATTATTAAATATTTTCAAATCCCTATCTTTATAATATTATAAATGTGAAAGTTTGTATGTTAAGTTCTGCTGTATGCTGAAAAAAGGTCAGGTTCCTGTGGGAATTTAAAAAAATCGGTGCAAATCACTAATATTTTTTATTGCTTATAATTTATTAAATTACTGTTAGATGTGATGATGAATTGATGAAACAAACCAATATTATCCTTTTTTGTGGCAATGCTACTCTGTGTTTAAATTTTATTCAGAAATACTAGGATCGAATCCGATTTTATTTAAAAATATCTAATTTGGAGTTAAAAACTATCAACATGAAAAGAGCAAAGTACTTACCGAATAAAGTCCAACGTATGTAACTTATTGTGGCTTAATTCTTGAACCTTAAAAAACATGAGTTCTAAAAGTGTCAACAATTAATTCATGATCCTAATTAAACGAAAATAAATTATTAAATTATGGTAATGTTGCAGGACATTTTTTTTTTGTTTACCCTCGTTAAATAAAAACGTTTATTCAATTGTCTGTAGATTTTTAAACAGTATTTTTGTAATCACCTTTAATGCAAGTAGCATCGTATTTTTAAAGCATCTATGCGTTTTAGTGAGCGAACAGTTTTTGTCTTTTTGATTTATTGTGTTTACTTGTATAGCATTAAAAAAAATTGATACATAATTTGTTTAAGTAATTAAAAGATTTTGGAAAGAAAGAAAAAAATAACAAACCTTAATTGTAGTAATAGCACAACCAACGTTTTTATTTGGTAACTAACTGAGCCTGCAATTTCGTATGCGTGGTATCGTAAACCGATGGGAATGAAACAAACACTAAATGTTACGGGAAGCTTGCGACAATACATCAGTTAAAACCGCATTCAAATCGGTTAAGCCGTTTCTGAGATTAACGTGCACAAACGCACAGACAAACAGACTCTGTCTGTATGTACCTACACCTTATCACGGTGTCAAAGAATTCGGTTGAAATATCGGATTGAGATGGTCTTTTCTCTCGTTACATACCTAAATCGTTTCATATAAAAAAGTCGATCTTAAATAAATCTACAAAACCTGGACAGTGTCCGTCTAACTCTTAAGAATAATTGAATAATATTAACCGTTTCTATATTTAACATTTTTATAAAAATTCATTGCGAAATTCTAAACGTTTCATTGTGAAGCTGTTGTAATCGACATGCAGTCGATCTAAAGGCTGATTTTCATTGATCCAGTAGCTGGATCCAGCGTCACTGGATTCCAGCGTCTAGTATCCAGCACTGGATCGGAATAGACCACGTTCCTATTTTCAGTGTCGTGTCAATGTCAATCCAGTGTCGTCGTCCCCCCCCCCCCCCGCACGCCGCGCACCCCGTGCCAGCGGTACTGGATCCGTGTAAACTGTAAACCCGCTGGCACCAGTCGTATAGTGACCACTCGTGTTTGGTAATGTCTACTGGATTATGTAAACGGCGCGATTCAGTGCCAGTGGCAATCCAACGCTGGAACCCAGTGACGCTGGATCCAGCTACTGTATCATTGAAAATCAGCCTTTATATCTAAATAAATATCTTATCTCCCACTTTCTGACTTCATTATTAAAAAAAAAGAATTATTTTCTGTTCGTACGCCAGAAAATAATAAAGATTGTTGGTCTGTTTCAAAGCGCACCAATTAGATTACCCAGGCGCTACCCACTAGGTCAGTTCTTCTGATCTAGACGACCGCCATTTTGTCTGCCAGATAAAATGGATTTTATCTGGCAAAAGTGTTCAGCTATCGTTGTCGCATTGTACAACTTGTAATATCAATTTTAACATTAATTAAATTTTGTTTCTTGCATGTTATTTCCTTCGGCGTTCCAAGTTTCGGCGTACAACATGTACGTATAATTTATAGATGGGCTATACAACTACTATTTTAAATGAAAATAAATGAAAAACTTCAAAATAACGACTTTATGTAGTCTCGATTAGTAACAAATTATTATTGCGGACATATATCTATACTTTTGGGGGAGATTGTTCATTTGTGGAGGATAATCTCCGGAATCACTACACCTATTTGAAAATATATTTCACTATTTGAAAGGTACATAATTCCAGATGGACATAAGGTGTATATTATTTATATTAATCTCACCAACCGCCGCGGGTGAAGCCGCGCGTCAGTCTAGTTTAAAAAAAATTGTAATTAAGGAAAAATAAACTGTCTTCGAAAGACTAAGCTATGGTTTTTAGATCACCTTGTGTCTTATGCTTAACATGTTGTAATTTACCTAAGCCTGATTCTTCTATAGTTATTAAAAAAACTCAATAAAATTCAGATTCAGAATTTTTGATCCATGTTTTGTAAAGTGATTATTAATTTAAGCTTAAGAAAAATAAAATACCAGACATTCACTGAAATTCATTCAAGCATATCTCTACCTACCACCCTGACAATGAAGTTTGCCTTTTAGACTTAGTTTTATGGTTTTATTGAACGGCATTGTTCCAAAGGCACTACCGCCTTCTATGCGGCAAAAGAATGCGGCAGCTCTTAATATGCCGAGTGACGCCGACGACAAATATTGAGGGAAGGGGGGCAGATCAAAATGCTTGGAATTTCAGAGCTCGGTGGATCGGCGCGGCGTCCGAGCCGTTCTAGGGACGTGACACTTAGATATCGATGATAAAAATTAAATTCCGGGTATGCCTCCCATTCATGGGCGTTAAGGAACATAGCGGTAATTAAAAAATAAAGCACACGATTTATATTAATTTTATTTTTGAATAAAATCTCTAAAGCAATACAGAAAATAACAACACACAATTGAGACAGCATTACTAATTACAGGGTTTATGTGTATACAAATGTTAAGATTTTGTAATTAATATTGTCATTGCAATTAATAATTACATTAAATATGTGCGCCTGGCACATAGACGCAAAATTGCCTGTATGTGTTTATTCTATAAGATGTACTGCGGAGTGTGTGCTCGAGAGCTGCACGAGATGATACCGCCTTCCACTTTCTTCTATCGGACATCCTCACCTTGTCGAAATCCCTCTAATTCGGACCAAGCGCTTCAAAATATCTTTTATAATGCGCACTGCTAAGGATTGGAACTCCCTGCCGGCGTCTGTATTTCCGAACTCATACATCTTCTGGGTGAGCTCGCTCCATCGTCGGCCTCATTTTTCCTACACGGATTAGATGCTGGCCAAGAGCAAACCCATCTTTAATAAAAAAATAAAAAAGAAAACCAATCATGTATGTTTCTTATTGTTTATCATCAAGCTCTGTCGTGCAGAGTGTCTTCCTATAAAATTTAATCAAAATTTTGATGTTTTATCGTGAGATTTTAATAATCAAAATTTTTTTTTTAATTATTTTAGTACACAATGTTAATAAAAGTCGCAACATAACCTCGCTATCCTAATAGTTATGAAATGATCGCCTAGCATTCAATACTGTGCAAGCATTTTTTCTTCGTCAAAAATATTTTGTACAAAGCAAAGCTCAAGTCACAATTCCACAAACCGTATCCTGTGAAATAGTTGTCACATAATTTCGAGTAGTCTACAATATTTAGGTATGTTACCTACACTCGAGTGCCCTGGAATCCGGGTTCATACCGCAACGTCGCTCGTCACGATGACGCATTCCCGGGCGTCTAGGTCAGAAAACCCTCACTCCACTTAAAGTGGTGGTCGAGTTTTTAATTTTATATCTGTCTTTTTGTTTAAGCCTGTATATATTAATTAAATATTACTTCCATCACCATTAGAACAAGTGTCATTATTTCCAATATTGACGAATTTGACAATTTAAACTTAAGGTTCTCTTTGTTTTACTTCTAGACTACAAAAACCAACAAATTCTTTTAAAGGTCAATGTATACGGTACTATACATTGACCTTTAAAAGTACTACAATAACTATCTTTGACTAAATTTAAATCGTTTATCTTTCGGAGATCCGGACTCATTTAATACTCCGGAGATTTGTTGCCGGTTTCTTCCCCGTAGAACCAGCTTTAATTTTATCGTGTTTGATGATAAATAAATACTTGATAAAGTTTATGTGGAAATGTCAAAATAAATATCAAAATATCTCATCTACCTATGAAATCTTAACACTGACCAGGATCAAATCGAAATAAGAAGTTATTACGTTATGTCGGCTACTGTTTTAAATAAATATATAATATTTTCAAATCAAATGTTCTATTACGCAATCCTGTTGTTCGAACGATGTCCACTTAGGCCTAATTTAAAAATAATAATATTCAGTTTGACATCTATAATAGGTTGTCCTAAGGACAATAGTTAGATTTAAATATATTCATTGGTTATTAAGTTTATTAATACACTAACTTAACCTCCAGCTTCACGCGCAATAAAATATTGCAAGAATAAAGATACTAGGGCCAAAGTTCTTTTAAAATACTCGCGAGAAACGGAATGTTTTATCTAAATCCGATAGTTGTAAACGTCGCTTATTCTAAGTCTCTGCGAACGATAGAATATAAAATTTTAAATGACTTGCAGTTTGTTTAATATCGACAAGGGTGTTTCGATGTCGGCGCATCCCTATCTCGGGTAACGAGGGGGCGGGGCGCTCGACGTGCCGTTGTCATGGCGACGACTACGCGTTTGAAAATGGAATGAAGTCGCGTCCTCTATAATCGTACATATTCTATACATTACGGACTCGTTTATTTTCATTTGTTTAGCATTAGTTGTTAGTAGTGGGAGGCATGGTACTGATAAGAAATAATTCGGCCAAAAATTCGCGATTCAATGAGTAAGTCTTAAGTGTATTCATCAGGAGTATACTAAAGAGACAAGATGAGAGTAGTCTACCTCGACACTTCTACTGAGCTAAGCCTCAGACACAACAATACACACATAAAAATAAAGTATAAACTAGGCCGCAGGCTACCGAATGTTGATTATTTCCGGTACGTTAATTTTTCTTGAGTTTTACAGGTGATGGTAGACGCCTACCATCAATCAAATGCACCGTCAGCTTGCCTGCTGAATTTCAGAGGAATTTCTATGGACATATCCTCACTCACACACTGAAATAAATACATACTTATTCTTATTTCTATTGCCAGATGGGTTACTGAGTTGAAAACTGTCCAATATAATTCTAGATTATTTTAGCACTAGCTATTGCCCGCGACTTTTTAAGCTGATCCCATGGAAACAGTACCTTTTTGAGTTTTAAGCCTTAACTACTCAACCCATGTTAATTCATAGGTAAGGTTATGTTATCTACCTAAGTATATAAAACAATCTTATTTAGTAACCGTTGTTAATTTACTTAGACCTTTACTTACTGGCTGAGCCCGCAAACTTCGTGCGCGTGGTAATACAACTTTTTTGTTTGTAAACCGATTGGAATAAAACTAAATGTTACGGGAAGCTTGCTACAAATGCATCGCTGAAAACCGCATTCAAGTTGTGTAGCCGTTTTTGAGATTAGAGTGCACAAACGCACAGACAAACAGACAAAATTTCTAAAAAAATATTTTTTGACCTCTGTAACATAAGTATAGAAATTGTATTTATTTTTTTGAAAAATATTTTATATACACTCACGCTTCGTTTACGATTTTATTATGTATAATTACAGATACTGAAAATATAGGTTCTGTTTATGCTTTGTTTTCTCTGTAAATAAATGGGTGATTTTAGGGTATTTCTTCGAAATTTCATTCTTCGACTGATTCATATGGCCAAAATTTAATTTCACTTTCAGCTCTGTAACACATGTTCATATGAAAATAGGTAATACCAAAAACATATATTTAAATGAGGGACTCGTTTTTATAAAGTAGTTTTCAAGATATCGACGTTCAAATATTTTGTGCCCATATGAATCAGAATTTGTTACAGATGAATCAGAAACAGAAATAATAATTAAAAACTTTATGTAGATGGGCTCTATTAAGATAATAATTATGTTTTAACAACAACAATAATCTAAATTATTATACTTATTGACTTAGCTATAACTTGTCATAATAAAAAGTCACAGAAGTAAGTACAAACTTATTCTAATAATGGCACTTTTGACATCAGTCTTAGTTAAGCAGTCTTAATTATTAATTAGAATAAATAATCACATTACTGTATTTATTACTAACAATAAAGTAACAACAATGAGATCAACTTTAAATTTTTAACTTTAAAGATAAAGTTAAAAATTTAAAGATACATTATTAGCAGGTATGGTTACCTAATAAGTTATGAAGTCAAAGTTAAGAAAGTACTAAAAGAAATATTTCCTTGGCTTTTTGCAAGGGACGGAGATGCTTTCAATATCATCCTTAAAGCCTTTTTCTATTTTGCGAGATCTTGAATTTTTGGAGGAAGATGGAATAATCATATCTTCACAAATGGCGTAAGACTCTTTTGTCCGTTTATCATATTGAGGCTTTTTATAGATAACAATGTCCTCATCGTCAGAATCTAAGCGATCATCCACGCTTTTCTGATGTAGGGTCGATAGGATATCTCTGGTGAATTTTGGAGTTATATGTTTTCATCGATTGCCGAAGTCTCCATCCAAAAGGTATCGTCATTGGGCAGGTCGATGTCATGTTGGGCTGTATCCGAATCTTTTTATTATTGTTAATAAGGAAAATTAATGTGTGAGGTCAAATGTGTCATTTATCGAATAAAGTTATACTCCTGTGATTTTTGAATTATTCAAAAGGTTATAGCTAAGTAAATATAATAAATAAGACTTTGAAATACTGACTTGTACACGGTAAAAAATTAGACAAGGAGAATTATGCAACAAAAGCGCTCTTTTAGTGCTGGAGAGGTGAAAACAAATTTATTTTATGATTCATATGGGGTTCTGACCATATAAATCAGGCACAGATGAATCAGGATTGTGCCTAAAATCATGCATAACTCATCATACATACAGACTTCAGTATTGTCATTTTTCTACACGAATCTGTAACCCAAAAGCATCACACGAAACTCAGATTAAAGTTTTAAAACAATAAAATAAATTTTATGCAGTAGGCATTGTAATCAGTATGCCACCTGAACCAAGCACAGATGAATCAGACATTTACCTTCGTAACACCGGGATCTAAGCCAATCAGCCGCACGTTCACCTTCTAGCTTGTCCTTTGCATGACTAACTTCCCCCGCACGGAAAGCCAGACTCTCATTATTATTACCCGACCAAGTACGGTCAAGCGCAGCTTTCGCCACATGAATCAGTATTATATGCCGGACACTTCTTATTTACTTATTTATGAACACACGAATGTAGTTATAACTAATATACATTTTTTTTGTAAGAGGACAATTCATTTCCTTTCGATTAAATTGTAATTGATATTGATGTATCAAAGGGAAAATGTGCCATCGACCATTTTGTTCCGGAAAATGGCAAACGGACGCGTCATATGAATCAGAAGAACAAACTTCAAATATTTTTATTTTGTATCTAGACAGCAATTATTTCAAAAATATCACTTGTCCCAGTTAGGGATAAAGCTAAACTGTACAAAAAAAATTTTAAAATGCCGTTTTTTTAGTTGGTTACAGAAATATACCCATAGAAATCGAAAATTTTGTCTCTGAAGAACTACCCTTTAATATTATAAATATTTTATTTATTTGAGTAGAATAAAATGCTTTTTATTTATTATAAAAAAAGTCTAATCATCTAAAGCTAAATGTCGATACGCTTATTTGATGGTTTATCGGTTTTTCCTCGTGCGAAAGGAGACAGATATTGAATCTGTTCCGATATAAAAATGTATTCAGCACCGATCCAACGGTCACAAACCGGGGCTTATCCGGGAATACACGGATATAATTCACAGTTTGCGATCGGATAACTACGGATACGGACGGATATATGCCGGATATAACCGTTACACGGATAAAAGGGGTGATTTGTTACATCAATTGTTTCCTAGTAACGTTTAAGGTTTTTCATTTTATTGCGTCGATTCAAAGTTCAAAAAATCTAAGTTATTTTTCGAAAAAAGCGAACTTTTATATCAGATATCATTAAAAAATAATAACTTAATTGTGAATTACTTACAGAATTGCATTTTATTAATTTTACTTTTAATTTCAATTTTTAAGTAACTCTGTCTGTCTGTTACCTTTTCACGCCTAAACCGCTGAACCGATCATCACGAAATTTTGCAAACACGCTGTCAGGGATGCAGGAAAGGACATAGGATACCTCTCATCCAGAAAAAGTACTATTCCCGAGGGATCATCTAACGCCTGATAAAGCTATAACTTCAATAATAAAGATGTTAGACGATACATTGCTCATATATTTAGTTAAGTGTTTCTTAATGCATTTTTAACGCTGGCGAAGCCGCGGCGACCAGTTAGTATTCAATATTGCTTAGCCATCATCTTAGGCACAGAACAATATAATTCATGGGACATGGGACTGGTGTCATATGTCAATTATATTTAGATTCTTTTGAATGTATCACTATCGTTTTCACAAATATCATGGTACGATCCCGAATTCAACTCAAACATTATATTTTCAAACTGATGCACCTGAGAAGATAAACAAAGAATATTAAAACATGGATAAGCATCAATGTGCTTATGTTTGCACACAGATTTAGCCGACATGATTGGAATTTTTAAAACAGTAATTATGTATGTGTTACAGTTGCGCTAACGGCATAACATTTATACTAAAAAAATACCTAATGATATTTTTATTGCTTTTATCTTTACGATTCTTATATTTTGTTGTTTGAAAACTCATCATTTGTTTTTAATTAAGCTAAGTTTTAACTGACACCATCGAAGCTGGTTCATTCTTTCACCGAGAAAATTTCATAGGGCACAGCTAGTTCATTGTAAAATAAAATATATGTACCTATTAATTATATTAACCCATAAAAGATTTGTCAATATAAAACGACGAGACATTGTATTATTAAATTTGAAAGAAAAAAGAATAGGGAACACTCTCCCAAAACATTCGCGAACCTACATTATAACCGCAGGTTTTTAATAATGTATTGAATGCTTAGTCGTACGTTACGTAATATTTTTCGCGTGAGGCAACACCGAGTGGATGTCACGGGACAATATTGAGGTGCATTGGTCCGTCATATCGGCGCAGGACACCCGAGCACGCGCACGCTTCGCTTCCCCTAATTATCACTGACTTTCTTCAAAATACACTCTCACTACTTTAGACTCTGTTTATAAAGTCAATAAATAAGTGATATTTTATTTAGTAATATTCAAGTAACCATTTTTTTAAATTACCACATATATACATATAACATGTACTTTGTATAATATAATATACTAGCGACCCGATCCCGGTTTCGCACGGCGTTGAAATTTCCAAAAATCCTTTCTTTTCGGATGCTTACGTTATAAAATAAACCTATGTTCAAAATTTCAGCTTACTACACTTAGCCAAACTAAGCCAAGTCTAGAAAGCTGTGCGTTGAAAGTCAGTCAGTAAATACGATTTTATAATTTACTAGCTGACCGAGTAGACGTTGTCCTGCCCGAACCCGAAAATAATTCTGTAACCCGATTGTGGCGCCACCTTTCGGGTCCAAATTTATTTTCTGCCACATGTCAAAATTTTGTAATATGTCACCTACGTAGACATGTAAGTAATTTTTAGAAAGAATGATAATCTTAATATATAAAAATAAATCCCTATTTCCCTTGGTCACGCCATCACGCGTGAACGGGTAGATCGATTTTAATTCGGTTTTCACTAATGGAAAGAGGGAAAACGGGGAATGTTCTTGGTCACGACATCACGCGTGAACGGGTAGACCGATTTTAATTCGGTTTTCACTAATGGAAAGAGGGATAAACGGGGAATGTTCATATATATGTATATAAATTGCACCCTGGGCGAAGCCGGGGTGGGTCGCTAGTAAACAATAAATTAAACACAAAAATGTAATAACTATTACAACCCCCTAAAAAGAAAATTTTACTAGTTGGTGAAAATTATGAAATTATAAAAATTATAACGCCTGACAAAATTTGTACAATCTTTAATGATATTATAGTGCTGGCGGGAACAGTACTTTTTTTCGGGATGAAAAATCCTTCCTGTATGTCTTTTCCTGTATCCCTGAAAATGTGTATGCATATGAAAGCATATCTAATAAACGAGCAAACAAACTCACTATAATAGTCACCAGCTCCTGGCCTAAAACTAGTGCAATTTTATTCTGCAAATTATATGTCCACCTAGCTCGGATGAATCGCGTTCGGGAAGACATCTTCCTGCCAAAATACCTCACAATGTGTGTTGCCAGCTCTAAATATGGGCCACGTAAGAAAGCTCAACGCTCGACGAGCTATGGAGTGGGCTATGCTCGGAGTTACACTGCGAGCCCGGCGGTTTAGTAACTTGAAATGGCAGTAAATACCTAGGACACATAGTACGGAGAGCCTTGGGCCGCTGTGACTGGAAGGTTCTCGAGCGCAGCGTAGGACGTCCACCTGATAAAGGCTTCGGGTCGACGTTGGATCCAGGCTGCTTCTGACCGGTCGTTTTGGAAAGTTAGAGGGGAGACCTTTGTCCGACGGATGAGATAATGATGATGATATATAAAAACCTTGCTCGTTTAACGCTTTTTTAGGGTTCCGTACGTCCGAATAGAAAAACGGAACCCTTATAGGATCACTCGTGTGTGCGTCTGTCCGACCCCCCCCCCCCCATATCTACGAAACTACTGAACTCGGTTCGGTTGCGGTTCGGGTCAACTTCTTTGATTCGAACTGCTAGCGTGTGGAACCAACTTCCAGCACCCTTGTTTCCACAACACTACAACCCTGGACTCTTCAAGTCGCGAGTGAATCGGTTCTTAATAGACAAGCATGCTCCATCTTAGATCGCGTCATCACTTACCATCAGGTGAGACTGCGGTCAAATGCTTGATCTATCATTATAAAAAAAAAAAGAACTTAAAATTATAGGATAGATTATAGGAAAACCTATAAGATGTCCATGATATTAAAATAACGTGGTAAATCACTCAATATTGTGCGGGTAACATCGTACGGAACCCTCTTCACGCGAGTTCAATGCGCACTTGTCCCGTTTTTCATTAGTGAAAACTGCAATAAAATCCTTTTAAGAGACAGATAGATGCGGGTAGCGATTTCATTTTACACTATGTAGGATAATGATACTTAGGATCGCTATGAGTCGCCCGAAGTGGGCCGTCTTACATTGGCTGCTAAATGATATTTACCTGGTTGCTTTGTGGCCCTACGGTGGGTTGGTAATCAATAGAACAAGGGGATATGAATACAGCAAGCGCGAAGAGGCCAATTATTATATCAAAGCGAAGCGATCCCGTGTCAAACGCACGCGGGCTCGCTCGCGAACCGGAAATTGCAGCCGCCATCTTGTCTGTCGACCGGAAGCGCGCCAAATTATCGTTCCGCTGTACTTATGCGAGTATGTTGAGGATATGTGCGTGTGTTAAAATGTATGTTAAATTACTTGATCGCGAAATATTGTAATTTTACGTGTATGGTTAATGTATCATCAAGAAATGGCTCACTTGGCGGTAGTGAGGTTGTCCCAAGTAAAATAGTGAGGCTTGCCAGTTCCATTGCTTTGAAGGCATTCACCGCTGGGCTAGATGTGTTTTCGATGTATGGTCTGTGTTATTTGAGAGTTTGTAGATTCTCTGAACATATATATTGATTGACGTTGTTAAATTTTTATTTAATAATTCATTATTCGGATTACTCAGACCCAACGTGTTAGTCTTACAATACCTATTGTTAGTATATACATACATAACATAAACATACATATATTGTACTCATATATAATCATTTAAGACTTACTTCTCTCCACGCGCATCATCAAGCAATGGTTCATGTAAAGAGCCAAGATGCGATTGGGGCTGGCTCACATTCTGTAAAGCAGAGACGCGCACTGCTTGCGTATGATAGTAAAAAAACAGTCTACTAGAGCCTGCGCGAACATTCCTGATGCACTGCAGAATCGAGGCAGCCCCAACAACGACCGGAACGCGTTATTGTATTGAATCCGCAGAGTGCTGTATAAAACGATGTAGGTACAGTATGCTCTAAACAAAGTAATTTTTGCCCCTGTGAACACCGTGAAAACCTGTGGGCAAGACAGTTAAAGACGTTTGATTTTTTATTTATTTATGTTTTTCATGAAGTATTTTTGCAATCTAGGCGATTCACACCGAGGAATGATGGTAATTGAATTTATTGCAATTATTACTAAGATTTGGCAAGTAGAATAAGGCTGTCGCGCAGTAACAAGTGAAGTAACTAAATCAAAGGCTTCAATGAACGGATCGTGCACAAAGCGGCTCGGTTTTCGTTTTCATTAAACACAATAATTCTATTTTGCTACTAGTCGGCTCCGTGACCCGTTCACTCTTATTCATCCAGACTACTTATTAATCGCTCCTTCATTATTTTTCGCCCTCTTGTCTTCGGGACGCTGTTCCTGTAGCAGCTTACCTTCCTTAAGAAAGAATCAATTTATTAAGTAACTAGCTGAGCCCGCAACTATGTACGCGTGGTATTCGGTATAGCGCGGAACTTTTTGTTTATAAGCTAATTGGAATGAAACAAACACTAAATACATCAGTGAAAACCTCATCCAATTCGGTTTAGCCGTTTCTGAGATTAGTATGTACAAACGTACATACAAACAGACAATAATTCTAAAAACTATTTTTTTTTGACGTTCGGTAAGGTAAGTACAACGTATAGGTACATAATTGGTTTTTTTTTTAATATTTAATCTAGACATTTTTTTAAATATATTAAATGTAGACAATGTAGACATGTATTTAAGACATGTGTCCATGTCATGATTGCACAATTAATTGTAAATTATTAAGTTTTGAGTAAGTGATTTCATCATTCAAGTAAGTCGCTTCGTGTAAACGAGCCTCGCATCTTACTTCGCTACTCAATAATGAAATTATCTGTACCCGCCGCCCGCCGCCTTAAGAATCTTTGATTTATGTAATCAAAGAGCGCCTAACAAGATTTGTCGACAAGACGCGCGCATCCGTTCACCCATTGGACCTCCTTCTATTTATTGTAAATTTAACAGAAGCCAGCCTTTTTGTTAGCGCCACTTTATCCTTGTCTTCTCCTTCAACTCTTGCATCCAGTATTATAATATAAAAGGGTGGCAGGCAAGTTGATGGTCCATTTTATGGTAAGGAGACAACCAACACCAGGGGAGGTGCAGATGCTGATCTTGTACGGCTCGCTTGAAGAAGCCCATTTCGTAGCTAGGTGGAAACACCTCAGAAGGGACATTGTTCCAAAGTTCGCGCGTCCACGGGATGAAAATCTACAAATTCGGATAAGTTATTTTTATTTTTGTATCGCTCCATTTATAGAAGCTTTGCCTTCACTTTGAAATAAAAGTCCAATTTTTAGCAAGGAAGTAGAAAAGCTTTAAGACTTTTCATAAATGGATTATAACCACTATTTCCTATAATGGCAAAAGAAAACCTGCCTGTCTTATAAGTCTAGGAATCTTCAAAGTTAATTGAATTCTACTAACTCACTAACCTGTATCTGGGCTCTAAAATTATGGTCTAAAAAAGGAGAAAATCCCATGCTAGGTGACCCAGCCTTTCTTACATGTCCAGGGGCCTTAGACAAAGTAGCATTCGCTCTGTAGCGATGCGATATCGAAGTTCGTTATCGTCTCAGAGACAAAGAAATCATGACAAGGTATCACGTGCTACTTTGTCTAAGGCCCCTGATATCCTCATTGATCTTCATCATCTTCAAAATTTCAACCTGAGGATATCCACTGTTGTACATTGGGTCTCCCCCATAATTTCCAGTAGGACTTGTCCATTGTGTGTGGACATCCTACGCCATATATGTCCGTCCATATATGTGCTCCTGCTCATTGCCACTTCAATTAATTAATGTCCGAGATTATATCGATGAATTCTACAGATGTTTTCTTGCTGGTTCAAGGTCTATAGTTAGAGACCAAATTTCAGCACCATATATTATCACTGACAACATATATTGTATTTTTGGCGAGAAGATATCCCGGAGCTTACCCATTCGCCTTTTAAATAGTATCTGGGAAGAAAATTGCAATAAAAGAATGCAACATATATAACCAGAAAGACAACCCGAGACAACAAATTCTATATTTAAATCATCAATACAACATGCCAGTACCTACTAAATATTAGTTTATATAGCTTATCAATTTTTTCTATATGTTTCTCTATAATCGTAGTTTATTGGGAATTTCAATAGAAAAATCCATCTATTTAAGACCATCGTGAAATAACAATATCTATGCCGCTGTGTTTCAGTGTGTGAGTATTTATCCTTTATCCTTTTTCCAGTCAGTCTGCCTATCGCCTTTCATCATAAGAAATTTTGGAACCATTGATTAGTTAATGTTGTTTAAGCCTGTTAAAATATTATAGCGAGCCGTCGCTTGTAGCTGTGACCGAGATGTCTCAAGTCGGTCACTGAGTTGTGATTGATGTAACGTAATTAATATCAAATGTAGCCTCTAGTGAAGGATCACTTGGCTAAAACACAAGTCATGTTCATATGAAAACAAGTATTTTGGCCTCTTAAAAGGAGAAGCACTGCCTATAGACAATTCTTAGAAGACTTTTATTTCTTAAGCTGTTGTGGTTAGGACGGAAACTTAAAATAATAAAAGACATCATTGGAAATATTTGGTGCGTGAATAAAGTTTGTCAGAGCTAATTCACTATCCCCCATCTTTTATCCATCTATGCCTAATCCTTTATGATACCTCGGCATGATCATCACACTTGCAGTCCCCTGACGTTGTTTTTTATTGTTATAAGTGGAAAAATTATGTCAACTTTTTCGACTCGTTGTCATGACACTATCCAATAGTCCCCTTAATTGATAAGGTTTTTAGAAGGGTCTGCGGTGATAGACTCTCACTGTATAGCGAGGGTGGTGGCGGGCATTGGGAAAGCCCTATATCCAACAGTCGAGAGACACGGCGTGTGTTGTGTAGTGGCAGGGCACACTATGTTTCGCAGCCGTCTGGCGGCAGTAACCACCTCCTTACAGAAGACCACCGTGAAATAACAGCACGTGTGCTATTGTGCTTCGGTGAGTAAGTAAGGGATTTCCCTATCTCTTCCCAATCCCTTATCCTTGATCCTATTGTAGTCGGCAGCGCACTTGTAGCAGCTTTGGCGTTGCTTGTGTTATAGGCGACGGTAGCCACCTACCATCAAGTGGATCGTCAGCCTGTCTGCCGATCTTAACATTAAAAAAATGAGTATAATTATATTTTTTTAAATTGCATGCAAAAATGATTTGCAAACCTGATAGGCCAGTATATGATTATATGAGAACTTTATAAGCAATAAGAACTAGATAATAACACCCAAGTAGTAGCAAATAAAATTTATTCATTTTCATTCTTAATTCAAAACTTTTTACAATATGTATCTATCAAAAAATATATATTACAAAAAACTTAAGATAAGTGATCCCCTAGTAGCGGGGCAAAGCCCAAGCTACCGGTGGTTAGGGCTGCAGAGTTAGGAACCTCCTGACAATTCGTACCGTGTTAAGAAGTCTGCCTTCTGTATCTGTCCCTCGATTCAGCCATCTAGCGAGAGCCTCTTGAGGTGTTGGTCGAGGCTCTTCGCTATAAGACCGTTCGCCGAGACGACTATTGGGACGATAAATTTCGAATCGACGTTCCACATGGCGGTCACCTCGTGAGCCAAGTCAATGTGTTTGGTAAGCTTTTCTTCTTCGGCTTTTTCGTCATGCGGGACAGCGATGTCAACAAGCATCGTCCGGCGCTGGATCACGATGTCAGGCTTATCGGCGACAATATGTCCGTGATTATGGAGCGATCCATTATTATTATTATTATTATTATCAGTTATTCCTAATCCTACTATAATATTATAAATGTGAAAGTTTGTATGTTTATGTGTTTGAATGTTTGTTATTCATTCACGCAAAAACGGAAGGAATTTGAATGAAATTGGCACACCAGTTAGTTAAAATCCAGTCAAACCGCGTCCCAGGAATCCAGTCAAACACACCTTTTAATTTCAGTCAACTCATATTTAACTACTGGAAATGTACGTAAAATATCCAGTTATAGCGATAATAAGTAGAACCAATATGATAGTGTAGTGCAAGTGGTGTTGTGGATTTGCGAGGATGTCACGCGCGAAAACGATCTACCCTTTCACGATGCATTACTCTCGTGCCGGTGTCGGGTGTGGTACAAGCGATAAGATAGTGGTCCAATTCGCCCTTACAGTTTCGTTCTTATTTGACATGATTCACCTGTAATATGTTACTTGATATTTTAACATCTTACTTTCATAATATTTCGCGTTAAAATCTCTTGCAGCCACTTGCTTATACTTGCTTGCACTTGCTTATAATTAAATGTTTTTTTATAATCTGGAAATACTAAAATAAAAGCAAAAGCGAGTTTGTTTGTTACAACTTTCACGCCTTAACTACTCGACCGATCATTATGAAATTTGCATACACCTTGTCAGGGATATACAAAAGGATACAAGGTACCCTTCATTCAGTAAAACTATTATTCCCGAGGTACATACTTATAATAAGATCGTAAACGAGTCTCGGCTGTACATTAAAGATTTTTTTAAATAAATAATATGTACAAGTTGTACTTATGTTACCGAAGGCAAAAAAAAAATTCTTAAAATTTTTGTCTGTCTGTGAATTTGTACACGCTAATCTTAGAAACGGCTTCACCGAATTGAGTGCGGTTTTCAGTGATGTTTGTTTCATTCCAATCGGTTTAAAACAAAAAAGTTACGCGCTATAACGAATCCACACGTACGAAGTTGCGAGCTCAGCTAGTAAGTATTGAAAAGTAGTGGTAGGGCACACTGCGTTTCGCAGTCATTTGGGCAGCGCGCCTGGCGGCAGTGACCACCTCCTTACAGAAGACCACCGTGAAATAACAGCATATACTACGTGCTGTTGTGTTTCGGTGAGTGAGTAAGGGATGCCAGAGCCCATTTCCTTATCCCCCTCCTAATCCCTTATCCTTAATCCTACTGTAGTCGGCAGCGCACTTGCAGCACCTGTAGCGTTGCTTGTGTTATAGGCGACGGTAGCCACCTACCATCAAGTGGACCGTCAGCCTGTCTGTCGACGTAACATAAAAAAAAAAGTATTGAATAAATTATTACATATATATTTTTGTGAGACGATGATTTTTTTTTTAATTTTCAACGCCTAGGAAAGGGGGAGCAGACAAAGTCGCGAAAAATCTATTTTAACTGATATACAACAAACAGTGTTTACCGTGCTAGATGCCATATCGGGAGTATGATGTTGCCATATGCAGCAACATCATAGGCATACTCCCTATGCTGTTATTTGTGTTATTGTTGGCGTTAAGTTTAGTCTGTACGAGAGTTTAGTTAATTTTAATTGAAATTATGCGTTTGACTTGGGCCATACGCTAAGACATCTCTAGCGGGCGGTAACTGAGCAATAAGTCAGAATTTTCCTAATAATCGCACCGAGTAATACAGCCAAGATGGCGGCATTAGAACTAAAGTGCGCGAAAAGATGGCGGAAAATATATTGGTGCTATTACATAGACTTGCGGAATTATAACGATGTCTATATTTACTCACGTACTTTGACCCGAATTCATCTTTATAAGAAGAGTCCAACTTTTTTTTTCGTTTTGCCAAAACAGATATGCATTATATTTATTACAAACTAGCGGTAGGCTTTGAGTTTATTCATTACAAACATACATTTGTATGGAGGGGAGGGGGGGTAAACAGAGGAGGTGGGAGGAGGGTGAGTAGCCTATGTTACTCGCTGATAATGTAGCTTTCCATAGGTGATTTTTTTTTAAACGGTCCCGTAGTTTTTGAGTTCATTCATTAAAAACATACAAAAATACGTACATACATACATACAAATCATACATCTCTTTATTAATATTAGTATAGACTAGTATAGATAACAGGAAACACGGGCGTTATGTTGTCATAAACCGTTAACGACCCCTTTATATAATTTTTTTAAAAAAAGGTATTTTTCGGAAATTAAAAAAAAAATACATTCTTAAAAATTGTGACGCAAGTAAAAATTTTTAAACTATAAGAACATAATCTGTTTGCCTGGTTACTTATAATATTATCTTAAATTGTTTTTCTGTCGCATAAGCGACTAAGTGCGTGACTCGACACTATCCCTTTTTCAATTTTGAAATAGCAATGACTCCACAGTGTTCCCAGTGTAAATACATTTTCTCGCTCTGTTACCAACAAACAGATTTAGTGCATAACAAATACACTCCCCATAAATATGTATGGGCCGCCTCCCGCTTTCCCGCGTTTTGTGTCGAATTAATATGGATGGCCACCCCAAGGAACCTTCACATAAATGGCTATTCACGCATTACCAAGCTGTTATCACCTTTTAGCCTGCCACGTACAAAGGCACATTTATTAAACTGGCAACATTTTATTGTTCCTAACTAATTACATGCTTCATCATATCATATATACATACATATTATAATAAAATCGTAAACCAGCTGTATCTAATACATTAAGTATGTTAAAAAAAATTGTACACGTTGTATTTTTGTTACCGAGTTCAAAAAAATAGTTTTTAGAATTTTTGTCTGTTTGTGTATGCTAATCTCAGAAACGGCTGAACCGATTTTAATGCAGTTTTCACTAATCTGTTATAGCAATCTTCCTGTAACATTTAGTGTTTGTTTCATTCCAATCGATTTACAAACAAAAAAGTTACGCATTATTCCGAATACCACGCGTACGAAGTTACGGGCTCAGCTAGTTAATTAGTAAATATTCAGAATACTAGTCTTTGAGACAAAAAATAAAATGAATAACTGATTTGCAGCTTAAATAAGAAAATTATATAAACCAATTCACTGTATATTAAAAGAAAAAGACTGTATAAAAATAATTAGGCAATTAGTTAAGTAAATTTAACTTCATAATAAGAAAATACTTAATACCAAAATTAAGTTGTAATACAACAGATACATTCAAATTATAATTATGTACCAGTAGATTGCTGACAGAATTACGTCGCTGGATACCTGTAATTTTAATTAATTAACTAATTATTAAATCTAAATAAAATGAGCATATATATATACATTCTTCATCCTCAACATCATCTCAGCTGTAGGACGTCCACTCCTGGACAAAGGTCTCCCCCCTAATTTTCCAAAAGAACCGATCAGAAGCAGCCTGGATCCCCCTCGACCCACGGCCCTTATCAGGTCGTCTGTCAACGTTGTGGGTGGACGTCCTACGCTAGGCTTGCCGGTACGTGGCCTTCTCTCGAGAACCTTCCGGCCCCAATGGCCCAAGGCTCTCCATACTATGTATCCTGCCCATTGCCACGTCAACTTACTGATGTGCCGGGTTATGTCGGTAACTTTCGTTCGCCTACAAATTTCCTCATTCCTAATTCGATCTCGCAGTTTGACCACGAGCATAGCCCTCTGCATAGCTCGTTGATTGACGTTGAGGTTTCTTACGAGGCCCATAGTTAAAGACCACATTTCAGCGCCATTTATCATCACTGACAACACATATTGGTCCAAAATTTTTGTTTTGTGGGCGAAAAGATGTCTCGGAGCTTGTGAACGCTGCCCATCCTGGATTCGACTTCCGGCCAAGCAAGATGGCCGTCATAATTTCCGGAAAGTGTTCTTGCTTCGCTCTCTTTATAATTGTATTTTTAAATTTATTTGAATACGGACACACACACACATACACACACTTTAAACATCATTCTCTCTGGCTATATGCAAAGAAACATACTGAACACTTAATTTTTTAAAGTTTCTAGGTAGTTATCCTTAATTCTACTAATCCCTTATCCTTAATTCTACTAAGGTCGGCAGTGCACTTGCAGCACCTATGGCGTTATGGCATTGCTTCAGTTAATATGTGACGGTAGCCACCACCCACCATCAAGTGGACCGCTATAAATTATGTAAATATGTAAACTAAACATTATGTATTTGGTTTCAGGTAAATATCTGCTGCAACTGATTACCCAATCACAGGTAACCTAGCTCCTATCTCGGTATCTTCTACCTAGCTAGGTGTCCCAGCTTGAAGGTCATCACACTCAATAATATCTTTGTTATCATCACTGGCAACACATATTGGTCCAAAATTTTTGTTTTGTGGGCGAAAAGATGTCTCGGAGCTTGTGAACGCTGCCCATCCTGGATTCGACTTCCGGCCAAGCAAGATGGCCGTTATAATTTCCGGAAAGTGTTCTTGCTTCGCTCTCTTTATAACAAGTCTTTGTAATCTCGTGTATTTTCATTATATAGTTTTTTTTATTTTTTATTTTTTTATTAAAGATGGGTTTACTCTTGGCTAGCATCTATCCGACGATGGAGGGAGCTCACCCAGAAGATACCTATTTACACGAACCTTAAAAAGATTTGGGTTGTGTGAGCTCGGAAATACAGACGCCGGCAGGGAGTTCCAATCCTCAGCAGTTACAAACTTTTGCAAAAATATAAACAAGCTTATGAATGAAAATATTAACTAATTTGTTAAATTATTACTGCTCACATTTAACGATTAATATCAATGATATGCATTCGGTTATCATTGATAGTCCGATCTTCGTGGATCGTTAACTTTCCATAAAAGTATTCATTGTGCCCAACGATCCTTCCTATCATTTCTCAAGAATACCTATTGGTTAACTTGTGTCGCCTTAAGTTCAAGCCTGGGGCGAAACTATGCGCATGTGTGTACACAAAAGGTAGCTTTAAACGTTTCAGTAATTAAGTCAATCGTTCATTGTAATTGTTTTTTTATTCAAGTCATATAATACCTCCTCATATTTCATAATTCCTGCTCTCCGTCGGAACCCTTCTCAAAATGACCAATCATTCCACCTTAATTGATGGCCTCAGTGAGCGTTTCTTAACCGCACGTGCACACCTACGCTTCATACTTAGTATGTTCTTACTAAATATAATAAATAATAAAACTCTTTATTTCGACCATGCCTGATCGTTTGTTAGTTACATTCAACTTAAGGCTATGTTAATACAAAGTTGACTTACTGCTGTCCTCATAGCTGAACCAAACAAAAATAGTTCAGTCAAGCCTTTCGCCAAATGCATTGAGGATGCTATTGGAGCTGATCCGAACCCTGCGCACCAGACATGCACACCGTCTCCTGATAGTTGCATAGAATCAGTCTACTCTGGATTCAGCGAACTTCCCCGACGCACTACAGAACCTTGGCGGTCCCAACAGCACCCTAAACTCATTATTAAATTGGACTCGCAGGGCGTTATACTGTTAAACTCGCCTATAGACTACTCGTATAAAAGGACATACAGAATGCTGTGAAAAGGCTAACCTTGACATCCCTCGAACATCGCGCAAATCTTCGGACTATCATATTAGTCCTTAGAGACGACGCCCTGCGCTCCCTCTCGATGTCTGCATCATCTCCCAGATCAGAAGGTTAGTAAGTGATCGAGATATTTAAACTGTTCGACCTTTATCAACGGTACACCATTCAATTTAATATAGAAGATATTTGAACACCTTGCATTAACCCGGAAGACCATGCATTCACTTTTTTTAATCCATGTCGTATAGCATAATTTTCAGATATATTAACTAATTCAACAAGACCACAAGTAACCATGTCGTCTGCATAGCTGATATTGTTCAGACAAACACCATCAACATAGCAGCCAACACGAGTTCTGCTCAGCTCCTCTATTATGGCTATTATGGCCTTATGGCATTTATATACAGGTTGAAGAGCCCTGGCGAGGTCAACCCATCTCGTCTCACCTCGTCATTCAACCTACTATCAGTCGAAATATTTCTTTTTACTTTCATTTTAAAAAGTCTAGGATTTTTTTTGTGTGTTACACAAAGAAAGGGGAAAGAAATGAGTCATTTCATTTACGAGTGAACGGCCAATGTTATGTTCTTCCTTTACAAAATATTTCTAAAGTAAAGTAAATTAAAAAAAAAAACGCATCTGATTGCACCGCCACCTATCGGGCTCAATAGTGAATTTAAACCACCGACGGAACTGAAACACACATTTTTGAAATCGAAACATATCGCCATCTATTGGATGATTATTAATAAAATTCTCGTGTCACAGTGTTTGTAACAAAACTCCTCTGAAACGACTGAACCAATTTTTATGAAATTTTATTTGTATATTTGGTAGGTATGAGAATACGTCTTAAAATATTTTTCACCCTCCTACCCCCGACCCCAATTTTTTAATTAAGTAATTTTAGTATTTTTCTATGAACAAAATTTAAATAATTTAACCGTCGTTGATTGACATGAAGTGACGTGTCACTTTGACATATGGTTTGAAAATAAAATTGGACCCGATAGGTGGCGCCACAATCGGGTTACATAATTATTTTCGGGTTCGGGCAGGACAACGTCTGCTGGGTCAGCTAGTAAGTATATAATAATAGTTGATATATGTATGTATGTTCCCTATGCACTCCAAAATTATTAGCTCACCTGGGGCCTTAGACAAAGTAGCATTCGCTCCGTAGCGATGCGATATCGAAGTTCGTTATCGTCTCAGAGACAAAGAAATCATGACAAGGTATCACGTGTTACAGTGTCGATTCCTTTGTCTCTGAGACGATAACGAACTTCGATATCGCATCGCTACGGAGCGAATGCTACTTTGTCTAAGGCCCCTGGTTATCACGTAGTAGCGATTGGATAAACAGATTTTTTTTTTAGATTTTTTGGTAATGAATACAAAAGTAGATTTTTTTTCTATTTAAAAATAAAAATAAACCCTTCGGTGCCTGACAAAAATATATGATGAATAAAGATTGAATATGTTTTAAGAGCTAAGAGAAAGGAGCGCCGACGAACTGCTTCTATTTTGTCGGCATTTGTTTCAATTTTTCAAGCGATTTCCATTTCAATTTCAATTCACACAATCGAAGCCATTTACATAGGCGGGCGATTTTTTGCCGAAAACCTGTCCGTGATTGATGTACGGTATCCGTTGCTGTCCATCCGATCGCCCTTCACCACCCCTCGTCACCCCTCGTCGCCCCTCATCGCCCCTTACCGTCCTGAACACATTTCACCGATGAGTATTTCTTGCTAATTTTGTTTGGCGCACGTACAAAATTCGTGTGTGCTTTGTATAACTAAGTCGACAGAAAGTATTATGTCGTAAAATTTTGCTAATGTTACAAATGCAAAAGTGATATGTATAAAGCGAAGTTTGTTTGTCTGTTTGTTACGCTATTACGCCTAAACTGTTCAATCGATCATCGTGAAATTTTACATAAACATTGTCTGGTATACAGAAAAAGGACATAGGCTACCTTTCGTCCAGAAAAAATACTGGTCCCGAGGGATTATCTAAAAATAACAAAAATATATGAGCAAATAAAGATTTAATAAACGTATCATTGTACATATATCATAAAAGCATATTTTGGTGTTTATTGTTTACTTTGTTCGAATAGGACTTATGTGAAAATGAACACACATTCATTTTGTACTTAAGTCATTTTGTATGTCCTGCTATATAATATACTAGCTGAACTTGGCCACGCTTCGCTGCGGCCCATGCGGCGGTGGAGTGCGCGCTCGGTACTGGACACTGCTTATATATAATACTATTGATCGTAGCGTAATGTTATATAGCCTATAGCTTTCCTCGATAAATGGACTATTCAATACAAAAAGAATTTTCCAATTCGAACCAGCAGTTCCTGAGATTAGCGCGTTCAAACAAACAAACAAACAAACTCTTCAGCTTTATATATTAGTATAGATAATCGCGAAAGTTTGTATGTTTGGATGTTTGTGTGTTTGTCACTCAATCACGCCAAAACGGCTAAACCGATTTGGATGACATTTGGCAAACGGATAGTTTATTATCGGGATGAACATAAAGGATACTTTTTCCTGGAAAAATGTTGGGTTCCCGAGGGATCGTCTAAAAACATAAAAAAATTGGCGCCACCGTCGTCACAGCGATAAAGAATGTCAGGCATTATATTATTCATATGTTTTCTCAGATGCACGAGCTAGTACAATATATGTCTGAGAAGATTTTAAAATTAATAGATTTTTGAACTAATTTGAATTAAAATACTTTTTGCGAATTTGTTCAACCTCAGATCAAACATTTCCAGTTTTTATGAAAAAGGATTTTTCTTGATCTTAGACAGCGATCATTGGCTTTAAAGATTATGAAAATAACACCAAGATTATGAAAATTATTGAGGAACTCGTTGGATGAGTGGTTAGGGTGCTTGTCTTAACGCTTTGTTCTAGGGTTCCCGGGTTCGATTCCCGGCTGGGTCAACTTTGAAAAATCAACTTTTCAAATTTGGCTCTGCTCTGGATTTGGAAAGTAGTGGCTGGGCAGCCTGTCTGGCGGCAGTAACCACCGCCTTACAGAAGGCCACCGTGAAATAACAGCACGTGTGCTGTTGTGTTTCGGTGAGTGAAGTAAGGGATGCCAGAGCCCATTTCCCTATCCACTCCTAATCCTTTATCCTTAATCCCACTGTAGTCGGCAACGCACTTGCAGTAGCTGTGGCGTTGCTTGTGTTATAGGTGACGGTAGCCACCTACCATCAAGTGTACCGTCAGCCTGTCTGCCGACCTTAACATAAAAGAAAAGACCAAATAAATAATAAGGATAAAGAGTAAGAAATAACATCCCTAATTAGTTTTCTACGAGGGATACCGTCAAAATGGTTAGAGTATTATTCTTAATTACTTTTCTTTGTGTCTTATTTATGTCTTTTCTTATTTATGTCATTTAAGTACGCGAAATGTTACGAACATTTATTTGAACAGTCTCGATATCGGAACTGCCTTTATTTTCATTATACCATCCCACATCTGTCGATATCCTGCCGGTATTAAGTTATGCTAACGATAACTTTCCCTTGTTCTGCCTATTTCCTATTGACTCCGACATTTCCGTGCGGATAAACTTGATTTATCACCTAAATATTATTCATTTTAAGGATTTGTATTGGCGATAACACCGCAAAATCATTTGAATATTTCCGCTGAGGTGATTGTGTACACTATTTAACATTAAATTTAAACTCATAACTCATTTTAAATAAAACTAGTATTTGTTTATTTTATTCCAGCAAACATAACAGCATTTCATCTATACATATAACAAAACGTTTTTTCAAAAAAAAAAAAAATTTGTACACGTTGCATTTATGTTTACGAAGCCAAAAAAAATTATTTTTAGAATTTATGTCTGTTTATCTGTTTGTCTATGCGTTTTTGTCTCTCTCTCTCTCTCTCTCTCTCTCTCTCTCTCTCTCTCTCTCTGTGTGTGCGTGCGTGCGTGTGGGTGTGTGTAACTTTTATATTATTTAAAAAAAAATTAAAAGTTGATCATTTTCGAAAAAGAAAACACGAATTAAATTAATTTTATGATAAACTAGCTGATGCCCGCGACTTCGTCCGCGTTATAACACAATATAACAAAATATAACACCGAGAAAACAAATGAGTATAAGACGACGGTGGCGCCGATTTTTTTATATTTTTGGACGATCCCTCCTGAACCTAACATTTTTCCAGGATAAAAGGTATCCTACATGTTATTCCTGGTAATAAACTATCTGTGTGGCAAATTTTATCCAAATCTGTTCAGCCGTTTTGGCGTGATTGAGTAACAAACACAGACACATCCAAACATACAAATAATATTAACTAGGATAATAAACATTGAAAATGACTTAAATTTAATACAGTAATTTGAATTTAAATTATAAAATTAGAAGCTACGAGCAAATTTCCCGCTTTTAGTGACGTTATTACATATTAAATAGAATGTAATTCATTAAACCCTACACCCAAGAATTGTTAAAAGCTGTCATGTTCACAAGGACGATGGCTTTGTTCTCGCAAGAGTGGATTGTTTGAATTCGGAATCTCTGTAACGGTAGTTACGTGCCTGCTACACGATGTTACAGTCCAACGTAATCTGGCCACTGTCGCTAAGTAGGTGCGCTAAGTATTTAGCTAAATTTATAAGGCTTTCACTGTTTTCAATTGCCATTTTCCTACGGAATCTATATAGAGGGAGAAAAACTAGTTTGTGAATTGTGTTTCTAGCGTCTAGCGGCAGTAACCACCCCCTTACAAGAGAACACCGTAAAAAAACGGCATGTGTGCTGTTGTTTCGGTGAGTCAGTAAGGGATGCTAGAGCCCATTTGCTTATCCCTTATCCATAATCCCACTTTGGTCGGCAGCGTAAAATAGACAACTTAATTAAACAAAGAAAAACCCCCTTTTTGGGCTATGAATAGACAAGCCAAATATATATACCAAAAAAAATCTTCTTTTTAGGGTTCCGTACTTCCGAATAAAAAAACGGAACCCTTATAGGATCACTCGTGTGTCCGTCTGTCCGTCAGTCACAGTCAATTATTTCCGAATCTACTAGACCGATTAAGTTGACATTTGGTACACATATCCATTTCTGTGACCCAAACGCAGAGGTGTGACGTGAATAGATGAAATCTCTATATGTGAAGTCATTTTTGGGGGGAAAGTGGAAAATTTAAAAAAAAAGGTTTTGAAAACTGCATTGTATGACATATCAAATGAAAGGTCTTGTTGTAAAGATCTTAAATGTAAATAGTTTACATTTAAGATCTAAAATAAATAGTTTCCAAGTTATTCAAGAAAATAGACGAAAATTGACCATTATCTCCGAAACTACTGAACCTAAAATTTTGAAAAAAAAATGCAAAAATTACTTTTTAACTTATAGATTATAGGAAAACCTATATAAAGTCCATGATATTAAAATAACATGGTAAATCACTCAATATTGTGCGTAGATTTAAAAAAATATGATAGGTAACATCGTACGGAACCCTCTTCACGCGAGTTCAACTCGCACTTGTCCCTTTTTTTTCCAGATTAGCCGAGCTAAAACTTTGCCTCATTAACGATGGCCAAATGCAAAAAATACGTGAATTTTCTTTTTCCGTAAACACACCTTGCTATATACTCTGTGTCTTGCTTCATGCTATACTCTTTAGTGTTTTTGAACATCGGATTTAAAATAACAAATTAAAGTTGTTTCATTAAAAAATACTTGTCAATTGGTGTTTTAAACGGTACATCGATAAGCAGGACGTAAATAAAATGCAATAATCGTAATAGTGATGAAGATTTTACCAACTTATTTTTGAATTTTTAGGTGTCTGCTTTGAGTTTTGCTTCTAGAAATTGTATTGTATGCATGTATGTATGTGCTATGCTACGACAACGACGCTCCCTATCATCTCTTTGTGTCGTGCGCTTCTCGTGTCGTGATTTATTTATATTTCTTTCTGTCAAACGTTAACCTGCTGATACCGGACTTCAAGATCTATTGCTTCATAACTGAATTTTACTTGAATAGTGGACACCGTACTCTGCTAACGAGTCAACCGCTGGTGGCCCGAATAATATAATCTCAAATTTTATGCCTTTTAATAATTTGTAAACCTAAATACAATTATTGTAAAGGCTATGAGACTAAATAAAATATTTTATATTTAAATAAAATTCTATACATATTATGTATAATAAGTGGCATATAATGTAATTTTATGACATAAAATGTCACAATTTATGATTTTTCATTGCAATTATGATTCCCATCGTATCAGAAAAAGTAACACGCATCCATGATCCACGACATAACCTCAAATGTGCATATTGTACAATTTATTTACAAACTTGGCCGTTGCTGATAATATGAAAAGTGGGTTCATGGAATCTTTTTTAATGTCCTAGTTGCATTCCAGTTGTCAGACCTTTAGAGTCATAGCCCAGGCTTGTATGGAAAACGAGGAATAAAAAATAATGTCTGACTAAATATACGAGCAATGTAACGTCTAACATCTTTATTGCAGTATAGCTTTGCCATGCGTTAGATTATCCCTCGGGAACAGTACTTTTTTTGGACCCTATGTCCTTTCCCGCATCCCCGACAACGTGTATGGAAAATTGCATGATGATCGGTTCAGTGGTTTAGGCGTAAAAAGATAACAGACAGACAGACAAAGTTAGGTACTATCACATTTATAATATTAGTATTGACAATATAAGTATGGATTTTTACAAAATTATTACAAAAAACTAAACGTTTTAATTTTACATTTAATGTTCTATTTTCTTAATACTAGTCTTACTTTTTAGTCAATCAAATGCACACAATTCATCCTGTGAGTTTGTTTATTATTTTTTTAACTGAAATAGTTTCATCGGAAAACGCCACAGCCAAGCAATCGTTGATAAGACACTTAAAGAAATGTCGAGTGGTGTCTGTGGGTAATTTAACTCCACGCTCTTGAAGCTTCGTCTAAATAAGCTTAATAAATATACCAGCGAACGCTTCCAGAGCGGAACGGTAAACGGTTGCTGTCAATAAATTAACTTGCAAACAACCTCCGCCTCGCCGGAATAATAGGACGTTTGCCGCAAGTCATAATCGACCTGCTTTTTTATATCTTTTTGAAATGATTGGCAAGGCTGTCTAATTTAAAAAGTAATGAAAACACATCGATGGGGTCCTATAAACAAACAAAAAAATTGAGCTATTTCCCATCTAAATATCATTGTATTGTTTAATTTCATAGTTAAATATCATAACGTTTGTGGAGATTCTAGGAAAGGTTTTGGTACTTCTTACTATTAACAGAATATTTAGTTAAATCAGAAAAAATAAATTGATCTCAAACCTTAAACTCATTTCACATCGTAAAAGGAATCTCCTTCATATCGTCATTGTCAAACCAAATCTCCTATGTGCATTTTTTTTTGAGATTCTAACATTTTGACCTTAGTGAATAGTTCCCTGCACTATCAATCGTATAAAAAGTGCTTATGAGCACTAATTTTCGAATTACAACCTCTTAGTAAAATATGCTACGTGTTGCATCTAAAATCTGATGTGTTAAATTTACTTTATCATCAAAGTAATCAATAAATCAAAGCAATAACTTTACGTGTAACAACCTTAAGTTTTAAATAAATTACTTTTCTTTTAAATAAACCTTCATGTAAATTTTTAGGAAAACTTTCTTTGTCAATATATCAAAAGTATACTTTTTGCACATACCAGATTTTTCACAACGATGTACTGATACCAAATAAAAAAGTGAATAGGTTTTTGATTAACGGTGTGTGAAAATGAAGATAGCATGAGATAGGTCTCTAGCAACCAATTTAAAATCGGCAGACATGCCGACGGTCCACTTGATGGTGGACCGTCCACTTGCCGACTACAGTAGGATTAAGGATAAGGTGCTGGATAGGAAAATGGGCTCTGGTATCCCTTACTCACCACTGAAACAAAACATCACACGTACTGTTATTTCATTGTGGTCTTCTGTAAGGGGGTGGTTACTGCCGCCAGACGGGTCGCCAAAGTGACTGCGAAACGCAATGTGCCCTGCCACTAACTACTACCGTGTTGATTCACACACATTGGTTTTAATTCCATATAATATGTCCAGATCGCTTTCGCTTATGATTTGGCCCTTCGTAGGTAAAGTGACCCTAGAGTGTGCCCACTTGAAGAAAAGTGGCGTCGGACGGCGGCTGCGGATTGACACACGCATTCAGTTAGCGTTAATTCAATGAGCAACTATTAACTAAGCTATTATCGTTCACCGTTATTTTTTACTGTCCTAACAAACAGCAAACTCGCCTATGTTACTATTAGAACTGCGAAAATATAATTATATAAAATCACATGGTCGCATTTATTCAAAGCTCAATTAAGAACTACTAAATAAAAATATTTTAATAACGGCAATTTTTTTTTTTTACTATAGATGGGTTTGCTCTTGACCAGCATCTATCCATGTAGGAAGGATGAGGCCGAAGATGGAGCGAGCTCACCCAGAAGATGCCTATTCACTCGAACCTTGAAAAGATTTGGGTTATATGAGCTCGGAAATACAGACGCCGGAAATATAGGAATATAGGAATAGGTTCGAAATGTGCGACATAAAAATCATACATTAATAAAATTGTTGTTTGTCTGTGCGTTTGTGCACGCTAATCTTAGAAACTGCTAATCGATTTCAATGCGGTTTTCACTGATTTATTGTAGTACGCTTTTTGTAAACTTTAGTGTTTGTTGCATTCCAATCGGTTTACAAAGAAAAAAGTTACGCGCTATTCCGAATACCACGCGGGCACAACTAGTATTTAAATATCTTTTTTTTTACCAAAAATGATTAATGATTAATTAAAAACATTAACGATCTGATCACTTAATTAATGGCAGCTATTTTTATAACATTTTCATAATGATAATGAATCTGTAATAATGATTGTTGACACGTTTCCCGTTGCCATGTTAACACATTTACCTTTTTAATTTTAAACTGTTTACTACAAGAACACATGTAGGTACGTATTTAGTTAATATTGGGAAATAAAATAAATTTTAATTTTAATTAATTAACTTTTTAAGGTTCCGTACGTCCGAATAAAAAACGGAACCCTTATAGGATCACTCGTGTGTCCGTTTGTCCGTCCGTCACAGTCAATTATCTCCGAATCTACTAGAGCGATTAAGTTGAAATTTGGTACACATATCAATTTCTGTGACCCAAACGCAGAGGTGTTACGTGAATAGATGAAATCTGTATATGGGAGGCCATTCTTGGGGGGAAAGTGTAAAATAAATTTTTTTTATTGAAAACTGCATCGTGGGACATATCAAATGGAAGTTCTTGTTGTGAAGATCTTATATGTTTTTTTATTTTTTATTTTAAAATAAATAGTTTCCAAGTTACTAAAGAAAATAGACGAAAATTGACCATTCCCTTATCTCCGAAACTACTGAACTTGAAATTTTGAAAAAAATACAGAAATTAGTTTTCTACTTATAGATTATAGGAAAATCTATAAGAAGTCCATGATATTAAAATAACATGGTAAATCACTCAATATTATGCGTAGATTTAAAAAAAAAACATGATACGGAACGCTCTTCACGCGAGTTCAACTCACACTTTTTTTACTGTGACTTTTCTGTAAAGAGCTGCCCGGACGAGCTGTCCAGCTTGTAACTACTGAATTCAAATTGCCCTACATCTACTAAAATTAATTTGCTCAAAATCTCTAACAATCTCTAACAATAAGTAAAGGTTATTACATATTAAAAAACATAATTATGTAAAGCAATGAAGAACAGACATATACTCGGTCCAATTACATAGATATACTTATACCACCTCACGCACACACACATACGAGGAGGTCAGTGCAAAGGGGTGCAAAGAGGGTGCTCTGGGAGGGACAGGGGAGGATGGTGTTGGAATAAGAAAACGTATTTGCCCCCAGTCCACTTGCGTTCCGGCGTAACTTTACACCTAAACGCCCGTAGGGTTGTCAATTTCAAGTTTACAAAGCGTGCGATGAATATAACCCAAAGCCTTTTCACAAAAAATATCAAGTATTGCTATTATTATCAAATACAGGTCAAGTACATTTGAAATAGCAGTTTTTTATATGGAAATTGAAAAAAAAAATGAACCAACATTCATCTTTAATCGTTATAACCAAACATTCATCTATGATAAACATTAACACATTGTTTTATTATCTTGTAAATAGCTTTAGAATACCTCTTCTGCAGTAAGCATGAGAATCGCAACAAAAAGTTGCTTGAACTTCCGTAAAAGTGGGTGTGTCTATTGGGCCAAAGTGTAGAAAATAAGGTGAACGGGGAAGAGTGTCGATCGCAGTTGTGGGCTAGTCCAGCACGCTAGCCCATTCGGCAGGGCATTTGCAGTACCTGTGGCGTTGCTGTGGCGACGGGTGCCAAATATATAAGATCCTCATATACACGGGTATCCTAAGAACGTTGTCCTCAATCATTAGTGATGCCATTTATTTATTAAGATGAGGAATTTTCATGAATAATTATGTTATGAATAAAACAAGACAATGATAGGTTTGCTGTACACTGAACGAAGCTTACGAAAGTCAATAATGGCGTTTCTTTATATCAACGCATACACGTCTAGAATGAGGTGGAAGACATATATTCAAGCTCAAACGTTATGCAATTTTTAAACGGAACAAATTACTTGTTCATTTTTATGATTATTACTCGTATAAACAGGGTTACTTGTAAGTGGTCGTATATACATTGAGAGGTGTTAGTATTGATCAAAACTAACAATTTTCATTCCGAATACTCTATCCAAAAATTAACCGTTTTCGAGATATTTAATATTTTAGGGTTTTTCAGAAAAGAGTCACCCTGTCCAGTTTTTTTGCTGTTTTTGTTTAAAAGATGTTTAGTTTTAACTAATTAGTTAATAAAATTATAATTATAATTCTATAACGAAATAAACGAACCAGCTTAATAAATGATATTTTACTTTAAAATTTTTCTAACACTTATCACTTTAAAGCTATCCCTCTTTAAAAGAAATATGAAACTGTATGATACTGTACGACCACTTACAAGTAACTCTGTATATATTATATACACACACACATATATATATATATATTATTTCGCATAGTACCTCTTATATGTATACATATGGCCTCTATGGCATATTGTTAACATGGAATATGCTTTTTGAACTAGAGGTAAATAACAGAATTGACTGTTATAAGACTTAAGTTATAAGTATTTTTATACTTTTATGCAAGTCAATGTAAACAACAATAATCCTATGTCAGGCACTACAGGTGATCTTGGACCTTTTTAATACTTTCTTAGATTTCACACATAAAAAACATGTTCGTTTCATTATAGGAATCATATTTGTATCTGAAGAAGATCATTTTCCGCTGTATTCTCTATGATGTGATTTTAAAGTTCGTTCTACTCATCGAATTTATTTTCTTCTAACGACACCAAAAATTCTGTTATATTACAAACTAGTTGAGCCCGCAACTTCTTACGCGTGGTATTCGGTATAGCGCCTAACTTTTGGGTTTGTAAACCGATTGGAATGTAATAAACACTAAATGTTACGGGAGGCTTGCTACAATAAATCAATGATAACCTTTTCTGAGATTAGCGTTCACAAACGCACAGACAAAGGACAGACAAAAATTCTAAAAACTATTTTTTTTCCTTGGTGACATAAGTACAAATTGTTTTTTTTTTTTAAAACCATTTAATGAACAGACACGGCTCTTTCACGATTTTATTTAAATGTACAGATGATGAGAAGTATCAAAAAACTGTTCCTGCAATCTCCGCAAACGTTGTGATGACTACAGTATTCAACAATACAATAGCATTCAGGTGATTCAGGTTGGAAATCACCCAACCTTTTGTTTCATTTACAGAGCACCCGTTCTCTTACTTTTAATATCATTCTAAATTATTATTTTGTATACGAAACAGTAATTATAGTTGTTTTTAATTAATTTTGGTGAAACGACTCTGGATGAGTGCAAACCCTGAATTCCATCAAAGATCCCACGTTAAGTATATCAAATGAATTGTAAATGAAATCAACGGCAAGTGACGGCAGTTTATCGCAACTCGAGTGCTCCTTCGATGCCCGACTTCGGATTTTTATTTAACCCACTTGCGAACAAACATACGCCACTCACCATTCAGTTGCTGTTCATTAATTTCATTAAGCTTGTAATATGTATAGCTTGTAATAGCTTGTAAAGCCAAAGAAAACTTTATTAAAAAAACACTTAGATACTTTATTAAAAATAGTAACTTTTAGGAAAATAAGCTCTAGGAAATTTATTAATAAATTGTTATTGAAATATCTTTTAACTGTTATATCTGGTAAGTTAAAATAGCTGAAATGTTAAAGAAAAATTTAAGGAAAACCGACCACTTTGTATTATTTTTGGACTTATACAATGTTACAATGATTGAAGTACTAGATAATACATAATACATACATACATAATAGTACTGTAAGTGTAACAGAAAAACATAAGATTCTTCTTATAATAATTTGGTTTTAATAGTCAATCATACTTTAGACTTATTTATCTTACTTATTTTTTTACTTTGGTTATCAGTTAGTATTTTATGCAAAAACTTAGATTATGATTAGTTTCTAAAAAATATATATAAAACCTAAATATGTTAGAATGAAATGTACCTGCAGTTATTAAGATGGCTAATAAACAACTACTAGGTTTACACTATTTATATTTAAATTTTTTTAAACAAAAAAAAATTCCATAACCAATTATAGCACCAAAAAATGGACAGTATTTTTATGTAAAAATAAAATTTCAAAAACAGTAATACAACTCTATTATTGCTATTAAAAGTGACATTGTATCACTTTGTTTCCTCCAGAAATGTCAATTATTGAAAATTATTTGTACTTGAAACTATATTTTAAAGTTGAACTAAGATAGACAGACAGCCAGGATATCGTCAATTGGGAACTGACATTTATATTACTCATCCACTGATACAAAATAACAATGTGCTCTTATTTCACAGTGCTCTTCTGTAAGAAGGTAATCGCTATAGAAGGTAGTATCTATACTTCTATACTATACTTATACTTTACACTTTACTATAATAATATTATAAAGAGAAAAGATTTATATGTATGTTTGTAATGAATAAACTCAAAAGCTACTGGGTCTATTTTAAAAATTCTTTCACCTATAGAAAGCTACATCATCAACGAATAACATATTATTTTATAAAGAGACGCGGACGAAGTCGCGTGCGACAGTTAGTCTTTTATAAAATTCCTATGTTTTAGATTACCTATAAGTGCTTGATAATTGAATGTTATCTAGTTTCAAATGCGACTAATCTATTCTATACATATAATAAAATCGTAAACGAGCCGTGACTGGACATTAAAAATTTTTCAAAAAAAAAAAAAAGCAATTTGTACACGTTGTACTCATGTTATCAAGGTAAAAAAAAATATTTATAGAATTCTTGTCTGTTTGTTTGTGCGTTTGTGCACGCTAATCTCTAAAACGGCTTAACAAATTTGAATGCCCTTTTCACTGATGTATTGTAGCAAGCTTCCCGTGACATTTAGTGTTTGTTTCATTTCAATAGGTCTACGAAGAAAAAAGTTATACGCTATACCGAATAGTAGAAAACTATATATTTTAACAAAAACCACATAACTTTAGTAGTACAATCACGCGCCGCAAAATCCTTTCCTTTGTCCAAATCACTTAAGCCCTTACATTATCACGTATGAAGTTGCCATAACTCACGCACGAAAGAGAAAGAAAGGCCACAAAACTTGTGCTTTTGCAATGCGTGCAAAAAAGACGAATGTATTTCGGTGAATGCGCCGCGTTCGTTGGACAATTTTTGCGCCGAGTGTACGGCCACGTAAAAGGTTTTGACTTTTATTTTTACGCTAATGCATACTTCCTCTAATGCGACTTATTGGACCGGTCGTTTGAGTGAAATCAAATGTGCGGTGCCATTTTATGAAAAGCATAACTCTAGTGAATTCGGTTCGCCTTTTTATTGGGGGAGGTGAACGAGATAACTAAATGAAGTTTCCGTTTGGACCATTATTTACTAATATCGTTTACATTTAATGTCGTCATTTCTAGCAGCTATGTAGAATAGATAGGTGTTTTATGGCACAGAAACGTACCATAAGACTGGAGAGACAATCGTATACGTAACTTATCTATCTATACGTATAATAAAATAATAAACGAAGAATCCACCCGTCGCCTTTTTCCAAATTTGGTCGCAGAAGACGTACGCGATCTCTCAAGCGCTTGAGAACCGTGATTTAGGAGACAACCTTTACTGTTTGCCCTTGAAGAACGAATTCATGGTTAACAACACCTTGCACATTAAAAAAAACAGCATGGATATTGATTTTCGATCTACTTTTTCTCAGGGCTCGTTTTTTTCTTCTTTCCACTCCTTGCTTTGCGATTTCAGTTCTATGTCATACTCGTAAAACTATGATTCATCACCAGTCCCCCCCCCCATTTTTCAAGTCAGTAACACACTTAATCCTTTCCAACTTTTGATCCTGCGTCAGCAACTTGGACTTTTAACCTAAACGTTCTGTTAGAATTGTGTGCACTGTTGGCTTACCCAAGTTTATTTCATCAGCGATCATCCGCACAGTTTTTCGACGAACAGTAAGGGCGAGGGACCTCATACACTCAATTAACACAAAAGATTGAAGGTCGTCCAAATCTTGCATCATCCTTGATAAATTTTAATCACAATGGAGAACCCCGTTTCCCGTATGGGTTCCCGTTTCCGTTTCCGTATTGCATCCTGAGCCATACAGCTGAACTATACAGGTCTGGAAATTTGCCATCCATTAGAACATTGGAAAAGATTGCTTGAGCTCAATCTTCATGATTATCAGCAATGGCCAAGTTCAGTTAGAATGATCAAACACATAAAATTTATTACATAAAATTGTAGATGTAAAAAAATGTAGTTCAAATAAATACCCTGATTTAGTTAAGGGTAACTCTACATTGGGCATTGGTCTAAATTAAATTATTGATATTATTGACGTTGTTACACATTAACGCTAATGTTTTATATGTTTTAAACAATAATAATATAACAAAATTAGAACTATGTGTTAGAACTGTATGTATAAAATGTTATGTAATAAATGGCCCAAAAGGGTGGTGTTTTATTTTATTTTTTCCCCTAGGGAAAAAAAACATAAACAGAACACTATTGCTAAGTACGGTCAATGTATAAGGAAGAACAAAAAAACAAAATGTATGGAAAAACAAAATTCATGTATTTTCTGCTTTTGGTCATTAGTAATGACGCTACTTTTTAGTTGGAGTAATCAAGTAAAAGAAGGATTTTTTGGTAGCTGTATGTAGCTGTACATGTACATTTGGCTTGTACAATTATGGTCCAAAAACGGGGTTCTCCTTCACACACATGACATCATATCGTAGCGTAAAAGAGAAAACAAATGGCTTAATAATCATCAATGAATAAAATAAAGTAACATGTCACCGAGAGGATAAAATGAAATTATAATCAATCATTTTTCATGGGATAAAATGTGCAGTCTAATAATGTTGAGTTTTTAATGAATACTCCAAGAATCCGAACTCACGCCGCTAGTCGCTGTGTGTTGAATTAGAATTCAGTTTGCATGTAATGTACGCGTCCAGTGTTATAATCGCCTCATATTGTATAAAATAATGCGAGCAATTTGAATATTATATCAGAATATTGTACGCATTTTATGAAACTGGGACACCGCATATACGTATTAAATACCCTTGCGATGCGTGCTTTAAATGGTTAAGTCAAATAGATAGACCAGCCATACGTCTCACAGAAGACCATTGCGAATTTATTGTATAATACAGAAGATTACAACTATTCTCGAAATTAAAGGAAAAAGAAGTCATATTAATCTCTAATTCGGACCAAGCGCTTTAAAACATCTTTTGTGATGCGCACTGCTAAGGATTGGAACTCCCTGCCGGCGTCTGTATTTCCGAGCTCATACAACCAAAATCTTTTCAAGGTCCGAGTGAATAGGCATCTTCTGGGTGAGCTCGCTCCATCGTCGGCCTCATCCTTCTTACATGTCAATACCCATCTTTAATAAAAAAAAAACTTTTCATAAAAAAAACAGAGTTAAATTTTTCACTATTTTTTATGTATGGTCAGACCAACTGTTCCCTTTATGGTGAGTAGTAACTGCCGACCTAGCAGAAAAAAGGCTAAGGGATTATGAGGAAAAAGGTTAATGGGTTCTGGCATCCCCTTACTCATTCATCGAAACACAGTAGCACACATGCTGTTCGCGAAACCATCTTTTTCTGTAAGAATTTTTCTATTGCTGCCTTACGCATTGCTCATGTAATACATAACACAGATTGTCCATTATTTATATTTAATTGTTAACTTATTATAAAAATATACAACAAGATTTTTCGTTAGTCAACTCTGGTGACAGTACCCATCCTAAGAATATGTGGTGTTGTGTTTTTGTGAGTAAGAATCCAGTAGTTTTTCTCCTTCTTATTCTTTATTTTATCGAGGTCGGCAGCATACAAGTAACCCCTGTGGCGTTGATTAAGTTCATAGCGACGGTAGCCCACACCACTTTACATAAAAAGATAAACCAAAATCTACTAAAAGTATACTTTTGAGATATTGACAAAAAACTTTTCGTGAAAATTTTTACATGAAGGTTTATGAAAAAAAAAGTATTTTATACGTAAACATATTTGTCTTTTACAGATTAAAATTTAATAATTTATTTGCAAAAGCCGCTGTACATAGCACGAGGTCGTAGTTCGACAAATAGTACTCATAAGTGCTTAGCAGTATTTTTATACGATAGATAAAGCAGTGAACTATTAATTAAGCTCAAAATTTTGGAATCTCTAAAAGGTGCACATAGCAGATTTCGGTTTGACAATGTCGAAATACAAAATGTCTCCCGTCTCTCCATATATTTTTGTCTTCCGTAAAGAACGGCCAGGGTCATTTCCTAACGATGACATATATTCAGTTCCGGAGTTATATCGGCTCAAACAGATGGCTGAACACGACAAATCCTGAAGTTTAGGGTCCTAAACAAACATGGACCGGCTGTGTTTGGAAAACAAATCTCGCAAAGATCGTGTGTAAGACAAAATAACATATATGAACAAAAGAAATCCAAAAAACAGAGATATATCGTTGGATAGAACACTCAGCAGCTGTCGTGCGGATGGAGTTTCTTATCTCTCAGCATCTGAGTTCTTTCGATTTCATATATGAAGTGGAAATAGTAAACACTTGCTTTGATGATGATGGAAAACGTCGTGAACAACTCGTACCTTCTAATAAGTAGGATATGCCTGTCATGTCATATAGATTTTGTGCGTATATTTTAAGGCAATGAGTAGAATTCATAGAATCTCCATTAAACTAGTTAAAATCAGTTATGTGAGCCTATTTCCCTATCTCCTCCCAATCCCTTATCCTACTGTAGTCGGCAGCGCACTTGCAGCAGCTTTGGCGTTGCTTGTGTTATAGGCGACCGTAGCCACTTAACATTAAGTGGACCGTCAACCTGTCTGCCGATCTTAACACTAAAAAGGCAGAAGCTGGAGGCAGCAAAAAGTCAGTTCTTTTATTGAAATTTTCGATAGTATCCGTTGGCGTAGTCATAACATAAAAGAACAATTACAAAATTGGGCGGAGTTTTTTAAATAGGAAATTGTACTAACGGTCTACCTGCAAGGATCTAATATCAGGGAAAGTGACGACGTAAATGAACACTGAATGAGTGTGAGGGTGCTTGCCTTAACGCTCTGTCTCTGGGATCCCGGGTTCGACTTCCGGCAGAACCAACTTTGGAAATGAAAATTTCAAAGTTGGTTCTAAATCTGGAAGTAGTGGCAGGACACAGTGCATTTCGCAGTCATTTGAACAGCCCGTCTGACGCCATGTGTGCTGTTGCATTTCAATGAGTGAATAAGGAATGCTAGTTGACGGTAACAACCTACCATCAAGTGGATTATCAGCCTGTCGACCCCAACATTAAAAAAAACTTATCTCTCAGCACAAATGCGGAAAGTTAAAATCCTCTAAAACCATTTCAAATATTTTATTGTATATGTACTATAAATGCTGATAATTAATTATTTTATTACAAATTTGGTCAAATTCTTAAGAAATGGTGGAATATTTCGTAGCTTTCACAATCTGCTACGGTAAGTGTTGTAGAGTTCGTAGAAGAGCTACGACTCTACAAATACAATACTGCGAGTGTAGAATTGCTACGAAACTGCTATTATAGCACTCACTCGTGTGGTTCTTAAGAGTTAAAATTCAATCAACTTTCCTATTATTTTTTTATTCTGGACTATAATTACTTCCCCTACAATATACTATAATTACTATAATACTATAATCAATTTACGAGCCCGTTGGATGAGTGGTTAGGCTGATTGCCTTAACGCTCTGTTCTAGGGTTCCCGGCAGGGTCAACTTTGAAAAATGATTAATTACTCTATTTTTACAGTAAATAACTGTTTTGTAAGAGGATTTTTTTCTTAAATGACCTTATTCTTTGATAATTGTCACATAAAGTTATAATTTCCTATTGCAACTTTAAACTTTAATATATTATCTTATTCAATTATTACTTCCATAATACCAAGTGAATACATGTTAGAGTTGTTAATATATAATTACTTCGTATATGATATTTTTAAAAAGATTGCGTCTTATGTAGTTTACAAGAGAAAACAAGTTTTATCGAAGAAATCTCTCCGGAAAGCCGTTCTGTCAAGTGCATGCTATAATACTAAATTACTTAATGCATCGACCTATAAAAGATTTAACGCACACATACTATGACAACACCACGCCCCCCTTCGAGCTGCCTTCCTTGTGTGCGCATACCACCTCCTCTGTGTGTTAAGGGGGATATATTGGAGCAATATTTCGAGTTTAATTAAGTCAGTTTTTTGGTTTAATTGCAATTGTTTCTATATGCATACTAACAGTATGTGAAAGTAAATCTGTCTGTAACCTTTTCACGCCTTAACTACCCAACCGATCATCATGTAATTTTCATAGACCATAGGGTTCATCATTCAGAAAAAATACTCTTACTGAATAAATCATTGCTCATATATTTAGTCAGGCGTTTTATTTTTTATTTTTTAACGCAGGCGAAGTCAAGGGCCTCGGGTACTATGGTAATATTAGATGTATTAATCGAATGTATAATTCTCTCTTTGACAACACTTTATTCTTACTCAAAAATCTACACACAAAATAGAAGAATTTCAGAGATTGAGGCCCAAACTGGATTCAAACCTGAATGAACCATGCTTAGATACGTTGCTTAAATGATACATTTTTATTTAGTTTATAATATCTGAGTTAAGCATATAGACACGTCTCGTTTAAATTTTGCTACTTGTCGGTCGAAGAAACTGTAGAAAACCTCTTGAGAGTTTTAAAGGAAAATTTCTCAGAAGGAAAATCAAAGCTGAAATCCTCGATAATGATAATTACGATCATTATTAAGGGCACAATTCGACAGAAATCAACTTTTCCCCTCCCCATTAGGAACTGACAATGGTCGGACCATTTTCCTGAACCCTCTTAAGGCGGGGCTGTGTGCGTGCCTGCGTGTGTGCACAGGGGTGTGGCTGTGTGCGCATGCTTAAATACGTCGTAGCGGGGTTGAAGCCGGCACTGGCTTTTCGCCCGCTACAGACGGCTAACGTCCGTTGGCGCTACGAACACCATGTCATAGTCAATCGAACTTAGTAATCTTCTTCTTCTTTCTTAACTCCTAGTAGATAACGATACGTATCATGTACTTAATGTAGGAACTTTTCGGTGCTCAAAAGTTAAAGTTAATATTTTTGTATTCGGACTTCGTTATGGTTAGTTTGTAGGCTGTAGGGTTTATTAAGTGTTACAAGGCGGGCCAACATGAACTTCATAGGTAAGTTGAAAAAAATTTCTTCCGCAATTTTTTTTTAATAATTTTTTTATGTTTTGATATTTCTAATGTTTTTAAAATGCGAAAACTGCCATGTAAAATATTTTATTTACCTTTTTTTTTAATTCTTTAAAATTTTATAAAAGTGAAGCCTTATATCGCAAAAAAAATTAGTGCCACAATCAAATTATTAATATTTTATTTGATCTTAAACGCTCCAATAGTTTTTAAAAAGCCGGATATGTATCAGTTTTGTATTTCAGTAAGCATAACATTTTTAAGCTTATATATATAAAGTAGTCTAGTTACGATTCGCGTAGGAAAAATCCATATGAGATTTAAGATTAAATTGAAGAGATTGCGGAGAGATATAGAACAATAGAATGGTGAACCAAAAAGCACTAGTAATTACTAAAACAAAAGATTGTGCTTCAGTTTGCCTAAAACCCAAGGGCGTCTGTCGCCACACTGCGTATATGCACAGTATATTCCGCATGCAGTTGCAAAACCAAAGAAAATATTTTTATACCTTCTTTTAAATAAGCCATTTCACTATAAATGTCTCTATAATTTAAGAAACAAAAAAATATACATATAAATAATTAATTTAATAATAATATTTTTTAATTTAATATAACAAAAAATCATAACGTTACATAGTCGATTCATTTGCATATATTTTATGAAATAGATAAGGAATTGTATTTATAAAAAAGAAATTAATATTACTTTATTGTATTTATAAAAAAGAAAATAAAGAGATATTTAATGCATAGAAATTAAATAAAATTTAATTAAAATAAAATTATTGATGCATTATTTTGTCATTTAATGTCATTGGTAAAAAACTGCTGTACTATTTTCGTGAATGATTTATTTTTTTTAAGCTCACGAAAATAAGAATAAATTTAAAAATAATTTATATGGGTATATTATAACAGGCTTAGTAAAAAAAATGAAACCTAGCTAATAAATAAAAAAATAAAACAATTTACAAAATACGTTATGATTTTTATATTAGTAATTATAATACTTAAAATTAATCATAACTTACTTGACGAATAAGTACAAATTAACACTTACTGTTATGTAAGAGTGTTGTGCGTGTGACCGAATTGCATGAAGGCCGCATGATTCTGGCGTCGCGCCAAGTAGGTTGCGTCCCGCAGAAACCCCATCCGTCCTGGTGAGAGGTTAAGTGTTCTATAAAATTATACTTGATCCCGCACTTAAATCATCCGGCTGAACCGGATATAGTTATTCGGATCAATCGTCTATAATTATTGAGACAGCAATAGATAGCAAACTAAATTGCTAACAAAACTGATTGAAACTGTTTTATTCCCAACTAGACTGACGCGTACCGGCTTCCCCCACGACCAATTGCGGGATTTTTTTATGTTAAAATCGGCAGAGAGGCTGACGATCCACTTGATGGTAGGTGGCTATCGTCGCCTATAACACAAGCAATTCTACAGCTGCTGCAAGTGCGCTGCCGACTACACCAGGATTAAGGATAAGGGATTAGGAGGGGGATAGGGAAATGGGCTCTGGCATCCCTTACTCACTCACCGAAACACAACAGCACACGTGCTGTTATTTGACGGTGGTCTTCTATAAGAATACTAATAATACAATAATTATGTATTAGTGTACATAATAATAAATACTTGCCTTATATTCATCTCAAATAATATATCTATCAAATATTTAACTGTTTCACTATTGAAATAATTTTTCAAACGGTTACATTGGTTTCGGAGATTACCCTTCACATATAAATAAACACACAGTTACGTGCGGGGTTAGTAAAAAATCCCGTGTTAGGGTGAAAGGAGTCGATTTATTCCTGCGGACCAAGATTTATTCCAAATATCACAAGGGTTCTCGATTCAACCGTTAAACTCGCCAATGTCGTCGCTAATTCGTTCATTGTGTCGCTAACTCACTATCGCAGATTTATTCGCAAAAACTCTCAACTTTCGCTTCCGTATCGCGTACCCTAGCACACTGCTCCTCAAGCGCCCATGCCCGTTTTTATAATCGCGTAAAAACAGTCTGGATAGTCGTGGAAAGTACTCGAACTTTTAAACTAGTAAACATTGACGGTCGATTATTCTTTCGGTTCCTGAAATATGAACCGTAATTGTCAAAACCGTAAACACCAATTTCCTTTTGCATTTGTTTGAAGGGGCGTGATCACCATGTATTGGTAAACATTACCTCTTCTTCCTGAATGTTCTATTCCCCTAACGCCAACTCGCGTTCCTTCGAGAAGGTTCTGTTCAAAATCAGCCCTCTCTCTCTCTTGATTATATTAATATAGAATAGAACTATTTTCACAGTGTAAGTACATTTAAATTTGCAATAAATAGAAATAGACCTAAAACTGAGCCAACATTTGTAACCCAAACTAAGAAATGGCTAGCCATACATCATCTGATTTAAAACTGGTTAAGTGGAGGAAATATACTGAAGATGGTGTAATCTTGTTCCCACCAACTACATGCGTCTGTTGTCTCTGTCTAACGTAGGACGTGAGATAGAGAGAGCGAGGCGTGACCACTCTAGAAGAGCAAACAACATCGGTTTGCTTTTAGCTGGTACAATATCAAATAAGTTCCGGCATTAAGTAGAATTTTTCAAAAAATCTCTGCTGGGATAATCTCTATTTTAATCTTAATTTTTACTCTGTCACGTTTAAAACGTTAAAAGGATTAGGATAAAATGTTATATGTAGCCAGTGATCGTACTCAATTTTCCGAAGTAAATAGCTGAATTCAAAATTTGCATCGTTAAAATAGATTGAGTAATTCCATCGTCTTCAATTTTACCTTCTGAACAGAAGCTCCTTTTTAATTAATTAAGCTAACCAAACTACTCGTAAATGCTACAATTTAAATTTAAATGTTTAAAATCATCTTCTACCTTCATTTCTACACTGGCTTAATCAATTTAGATTTGGATCTAAAAAAAAATTGGACAGAAAGCACATAAGTCGAGCCTTAGTTATGAATGCAAATACTATATATTTTTCAAATCTAAGTTTTTCTCTATTACTTTTTAAGTCGAATTTCTTGCGAGATAAGTAACTTGTGTTTTAGATATATTTTAATATTTAAAAGCATAGTTGATTAATTATCATAATTGTATTTATAATTGTCAGAATTAATAAATATAATTATTTTTTTTGGTTATTATTATTGAGCTTTTATTAATTTTTTTTTTAATTATGCAGTAAGTAAGTATGCAGTACACGTAAAGATAGTCCTTCCTTCCTTCCTTATTATACATACCCAGTATAAATAGAGGTCGCTGCTCGTGTATGTTTGTCTGTCTTAATGTTCTCTAACTCCTTCTAAATCACGCAACGGGTTTTGATGCGGTTTTCACAAATGGAGGAAGGTTTTTATATATCTTCTTTTGTATATATAAAAATGAATTCCTATTTCCCTTGGTTACGGCATCACGCGTGGACGGGTAGACCGATTTTAATTCGCTTTTCACTAATGGAAAGAGGGATAAAATAAGAGGGTATAAAATGTACAATATGCATGGGAATATGTTTTTAGGTTTGAATTGAATGAAGTTGAATTCACAAATTGACAATAATTTTCCCGGTTTATAAAATTTGACACAATTTTGTAAATTTAATAAAAGCTCCTATGAAATTAACAACATTCTCGTTTATCTTATTAAATAATTAACTATGTTGAAACAGAATTTTCACTAAAAGGAAATATCTCAAAACATCGCAATATTCTGCGTCAACAAACATTCAATTAATTGAAATGGATCAGGGTTTTATGGGGTAATTACGGTTTAGTACTTATTTATATGTAGTTAAAGTTTAAATTCATTTGATTGGATTTGCATTTTAATTATATATGAAATCACTCACTCTATTTCACGCTTCAATGTAATAAAATTGCTATTTTTTTGTCCTAATAGTTTATACTTGGCAGAGTTTTGCATGCGTTCACTATACATTTTTTTTTTTTATTTATTTATTTCCAAAAACTTACGACTATTTTTACAGGTTTTGTACCCAATACAATAGCGTAGCTTATTTGTATAAACAATAATATCTGCATTATATCCTTACTTAACTACACTTTTATAACATAAAATAAACAGAGCTATCCTTGAGAATTCACTCAGAGTACAGACGAATATATCAGTTTCATTGGCGATAAGATTGAGAGTGCGGAGCGCGCGCGTCAGTGGCGCCTTGGCTAGTAGGTTAGTGCGCGCGCGCGGCACAGCCAGTAGCTGCGGCCGCCGCCTGCGCCCCACGTACCCGTCCGGAACACACAACCCAACCAGTTCCAGTATACTAGCATTGTGTATCTTCCCTCTCATTATCTTAAATACATACGAGGCAAGTGCGAGATCCCTCCTGACCCTTAGCTCGTTGTATCCCACCATACCCAAGATAAATAACGTTGGATACATCAATGGATAAAATGGATATACCCCGTACTTTTGCATATATAAATAACGTACAAATTTATTCTGAACCCTCTCCAACATGAGACTATATTTAGTTTCATGTGGAGCCCAAATGACTGCGTTACATTCTAATTGACTCCTTACTAAAGCATTGTACAAGGCGACGATTGCTTTAATATTTGTAAAGGCTCGTACTGTCCGAAGTAGACAACCTAAATTTCTATACGCCGTCTTACAACACTTTACAATATGATCACGAAACGTTAGCTCCGTATTAAGACGAACACCTAAATCCTTGACCTCTGTAACCCTTACCATTGGTACTTTATCTACCTCGTAATTATAGGTGATTGGTTTATGCGCTCGCGAAAATGATATCATTACACATTTAGAGGTGTTAAATTGCAGTTGGTTCTGTTTACTCCAGGTTACCACACTATCTATGTCTCTCTGCAGTCGCTCACAGTCATCGAGAGTTTTTATATCGAGTGACAATTTAAGGTCATCTGCAAATAAGAGGCAACAGGCATCTTTTACAACCTTAGGTAGATCGTTTATCATTAATATAAACGCTAAAGGCCCTAGATGACTGCCTTGACTCACCCCAGATCTGGTGAAATATGGATTCGATGTATGTCCCGCATATTCTACATACTGCTGCCTATCTCTCATATAGCTGGCAAAAAAATTAAGTAGATGTGGAGTAAAGCCAAACGCTGCTAACTTTTTAAGTAAGACGTCATTATCGACCAGGTCGAAAGCTTTTTTAAAGTCAAAATAGGCAGCGTCGGCCTGGCCCCCACTATCTACAATTGGTACAATATTAGCCATATAGGTCAGCAAATTACTAGTGGTGCTTCTTGCCGGTCGAAAACCGTGCTGATCATCTGAAAGTTGCACATTTACCTGCGTAAATATGTTCCTGTGGATCGCCGCTTCAAATATTTTTGCTGGACTCGACAATATTGCTATCGGCCTATACCCGTCAACACTCTCTCCCGGACCACCTTTCGGCACTGGAACGACCCTTGTAATTTTCCACCTTTTAGGAAAGATGGCTGCTTTCAGACACTGATTATAGATATGCAGCAGCGGCTTGGCTAACACCAACTGACAATCCCGAAATATGTAAGGTGGGATGCCGTCCGGTCCCGCTGATCTCTTTGGTTTCAGTTGTCGAAGTGCGGATTTTACGTCACGTAACCGTAGTTGGTCTAAATGGACCCGCGCTGCACTGTTCTCGTTACCCGCATCCGCTATCGCTGCATCTACATTAAGCGCGGCCCGATCCTTGCTATATACCGAATGGAAATACTTAGCAAACTCTTGCGCACATTGTGCCTCAGGCAATGCCTCCCCATTTTTCAAAATTCTACGTGGGCTTCTCCTGCCCCTTTTAGATTTGACGTAATTCCAAAAGGCCTTCGGGTCTTTGTGTAATTCGTCCTGGATACGGCATTTATACTGTTCCAGTGCCAGTAATATCGCCTTCTTAACTTTCGTCCTATACAGAGCAAACGCCTCGTAATCATTTAGTAAGCCACTCCTCTTGTATTGTTTATGGAGGGTAGCTTTCACTTTTATGTCGCGAATTATTTCAACAGTGTACCACTCTGGATAATTATATCTAGAGCTTACACGACTTCGCTTCTTTCTGGGAACGCAGTCATCCATAATTGAATTAATTGTATTATAAAAATAATCTAAACTGTCCTCTAAATTTAAGTTATATAAAACATTCCAGTCTACGCTGCCTATTGATGAATACAATAAACAGAAATCCGCCTTATTAAAATTCCAACCCGTATGTGTTTGTGTGGTCACACAGGACTCATACGTTTGAGCGCAGTCGCCAACAAACGAGCACTGCCTACCCCGCGCGCACAGTCGCACAGACACCTCTAGCGGCGGGTGATGCGCGTCCACCGGCACGAGCGGCGCCCCCGCCGCGCGCACAGACACACCCCCCTCCCCCGACAACGAATTCAACACTAAATCCATTGATGTTTACAATATCGTTACTCTGAGTGAATTCACAATATGTTACAAAATATTCATAATAATTACTAATACTGGACGGACATGAATACAGATTAAAATCGCCTATTACAATTATTTCCTTATATTTGTTACAAAGTTGTTCTATTATCCTAAATAATAACATGTAATCATTTTCATGACTATTAGGTGGGATGTAAACAACGCACATTAAAAAGAGAAGTCTATTGTGTAGATAAACGTTTGCACACACTAGTTCAAATACCTGATTATCTATGTTTATGTCACTCGGCATCGATACTTGCCGCAGTTCGAAACGCGGTGTGGCCACGAGACACGCGCCGCCTTGTTTTCTGCCATCCGCTCGATCGCATCTTAAGATGATGTAACTTGGGGGTATAATTTCAGCATCGTGGATAGATTCGCTGCAACCAGTCTCAGTAATTGCGAACAAATCTGCACCAGAGGCTGTAACACCTGCATAAAAATCTTCTAATTTTGTTCGAATTCCTCTGATATTCTGATAATAAATCTCAATTGTTTTATTGTTGATTTTTCGACTTTTGGGGGGGTCTCCGAAACCACACCCATTCACAAAACTCAATATTAATTGCCCAATTTTCCGGTTTGCTTATTGTATCATATTTACTTTGGGGTACCCCAATAATAAATGACGCGTAATCTCTTTCAGTTTTGTGTTTTATTTTCTCTATAGTAACTGGCACCTCATTTCCACATATATATTTTACGTGTTTTTCCAAGTTTTCTTCGGTAGTGTTTTTCTGAAGCCGCCAAACATGTAAATATTTTTTTCTCTCAGTCCCTTGAATTTCGTTAGTGCTTGTGCTTCCGCCTCTTTTAACCTCACTATTAGGATATCTGTTTCTCCTCCTATTTATCGTAATCCATTTACCTTCTTCTGTTTCTTTTTCCTCCATATTAACTGGATTAACATTTAAATTTTTCTCGTGACTCGTTGTTGCTTGTATTTGCAGTTCAGAAATCGGTTTCGTGGCCACACATTCTTTTCTCGCGACATTATTTGTGACTACCGTCTTCTGATTTTGTTTGACTGCGTTCACAAACGATACCTTAGATCCTTGATTTTGTTCTTTTTTACCTTGTATCGGGTTTTTAAGGACTAGACTGCTCTCCAGTTGCTCATTTTTCTGCTTTAGAACTTCAATCCTTGCCTCCAATTCATCAACTTTGTTAGCTTTTTCTATAAGTACCTGCATTAGACTTCGTACTTCTCGTAACTCCGTTTCTGTTGCTACGAACCGCTTTTTTAACATTCCATACTCCTTGATTTGATCATCCAACCGAGATTTCATTTCTAAGCGAAACCTATCAAGCACCTCGAACAACCCATCCTCAGTATCAGTCGCCTTTTGACAACGACGACTCCCGCGCACTGTGTTTACGTAGCTGCTTGGCGTGAATGAAGTAGGATCCATTAAAGTGTTCTGTGCGCTTCGAACAGGGGTTTCTGAGTTAAATATTCCTGAAAATGAATTCATGAAAACATGAAAATATTCCTTTATTTTGCTAATAAAATAATAGTTAAATTTTATGAACACTATCTATATTAATAATTTCGTCAAGGGGTACGGTAGACTCGATTGAAACCTTACCTGAATAATAAAACATAAAAAAATAAAGATTTCGAGTCGACAACATATATCCGCAAAATTCGGATTATCAAGTATTTTGTTAAATTCTAATGGTGCTGACAGACAAATCGCAGACGCCATACTGGCCACTCTAGCGAAACGTCACTCACTGACACCTGTGACATCTTGAGTGGTTAATAAACGTTCCGTTTCATTCATACTAACGCACATACGCCTCGCCACTCAATACGTCGTCGCATCATTCATTTTAAAAACAAAGTGTCCATTACAAAGAACTGTGACTCATGTGTAAAACGAAACGTCTTGCCGCAAACATTGAGCGAAATCTATGGCGCTTTGCCTTTAATATTCCTTGAGAACCGATAACTACAGAAATATCTACTTACCTACATTTTGTATCTACACGTGTACATATTATGAGTCACATTACACCCGAGCGAAGCCGGGTTTTCATCTAGTATTAATATAATATTAGTTATAAATACCAAAACTAAAGACATCAATTTCTTCGAAAGTAAACACTATAATGACTTTGTGTTATGGATAAAACTACACAACGGAGTGGGGGCGAAACCTTGGATACTCAAGAGACAACTATGAAAGTTTATTCTCAAAGTAGGCCCCATCGGTAATCGAAGCTGACCCTTGGTCAGCAAGCGCTTTAACCATTCGATTAATTGGGCTCCACAAATTATAATGATGAAAATCAATAAGAATCAGAAAATCAATTAATATAAAGAGATACATTTAGTCCCACTATTGGCCATAGGCATATCTTTAATGATGTCTTCGTATCACAATGTTTTCTTTGTCTGTTAAAACAGGCGAAATTTATTTCTAATTCACATGTATGAATGAAGAGACATGTAAATCAACCTGTCTGCTATTTTATAGTAAAAAAGGAATAAAAAAAGTGTGTGTGTGTGTGTGTGTGTGTGTGTGTGTCAGCTCCGACGCCGGACTGGAGTTTACTCCTTTAAACGTATAAAAATAAATGCATATAATTTTCCTCCTGTCAATTACAACTGGATACCTAATTTATTTATTTATTTATTCTGCATACTCAGATGTCACGTGTCCCAACAAAAGTTATGTCAGTTACGTTCGTTATACACAGATGTCACTACGTTTTATAAATTCAAGTAGTTCAATTTTCCAACGACAGATGTCGCTGCGCCGGCAGGTTGTAACGCGCTGTGTCGTTTCGTTCCACAACGCGGACTACACTTTTCATACAAGATTTCGATGTTTGGTTTTATAAGCCCAGAGAATAGAATTAGGAAACATAAATACATGCGTCAGTGACAGAAAACGTAACGCTTTTTAGTTAACGCTTTATTTTGCTCCTCATAAAATTTTCATACCAAGGACCCTATATGAAAATCGTTTCTTAAGGAGTAAACTCCAATATATAATAAACTAGCGACCCGGCCCCGGCTTCGCCCGGGGTGCAATTTTTATACATATGAACATTCAACGTTTATCCCTCTTTCCACTAGTGAAAACCGAATTAAAATCGGTCTGTTCACGCGTGATGCCGTGACCAAGGGAAATGGGGATTCATTTTTATATATAGAGAAGAGCTATAAAATAATTTGTCGAGTTATTTGTCTGAGCTCATATTTAAATATGTACTAGTATTTTAAACACACGACAGAAAACTGTTAGCAAAGTGTTTGCATGAGTCCGGTATAAATACCACATTCAACAATACTTGATTATTCCAAAGTGTACAACGAAAATCAATATTTGGGTCACGAATCGCGAACGCCTCTTTCTATTCAGAGCGGTACATTTGATCAACTTATTCCGTTTCAACCTACATTTACAAGTTCGTGGCGATGTTACTCTTTTACTCAAAAACTACTGAACGGATTTTAATGAAACTCTACAATAAGACAGTTTATTGATCTGAATAACACGAGGACTACAATTTATAAAGATACCCGGACGAAGTCACGGAAAAAAAGCTAGTTTATAAACAAACACGGACACATGCGTTTTATTTTTTATTTTTGTGTTAAGGTCGGCAGGCAGGCTGATGGTAGGTGGCTACCGTCGCCTATAACACAAGCAACGTCAAAGCTGCTGCAAGTGCCCTGCTGACTATAGTAGGATTAAGGATAAGGGATTGGGAAGGGTTAGGGATATGGGCTCTATTATCCATACAAATACATATACGACTGTAACGTAGACAAATAAAGATTTGCCTCTCTGCAGATTTAAAATATTAGGATTAGGACCTCCTCTCCTCTCCCTTATTTTTTATGCTACACAGGTAGCATAAAAAACAACGCATAGGAATTCGTGTAGAAGGAATTTTATATTAGAGCACATATTAATCTGCTATTATAAATTGGGAAATACCAGTGAAATAACAGCACTTATGCTATTCTGTTTAGTGATAAAATAAGGGATGTCAGAACCCATTCTCCTATTTATTTAATATCCCTTATATTTACTTGTCAAGGTCTGCAGTGCATTTTCAACACGTATGGCGTTGGCTTATTTTATACCAGCTATGGTAACCACCTAGCATCAAGTGGACCGTCAGCCTGACAGTCGGCCTCACATAAAAAAATATTATTTAAAACATTTTTCCATGGTCTTCGTTCTGCTTCGTATTCTTTCAACTCTATGTATATTTTTTTCTTTTCAACTGAAATTAATATGGAAGTATATGCCTTGTTCGCGCATTTTATTATTCCATTAAGAATAGTTGTTAAATTACTTTTGAAATTAAAGCAAAATGAAGTAATTGAGGCGGTAATTGTGTCGCGTGCGGCTTACGGTTCGTTAGTCGCTCGCACATACATACAAACACAGCGCACGTGCAAAATAACAATTTCAAACAGTTTTATGTAAATAAGCTTTACAAGCGATTGCAGTTCACTTTACCACCTTCTGATAGCTTCCCAATGATAGCTTTGATGTCGACTTCGTCCGCGTTATATGAAATTTTACAAGAATTCAATGTCAAGACAGTGACATTTTCCGTCAGCAAGATAGTAAGATTCAATGCCCCTACTTCTTTTCAATGATACGATCTTCTTTAGATCAATTTATTGTTTGGATAGAATCCATGGAACCCATTGTACACATATCTGATCAAATTTTATTGTATACTAGGCCAAGCTACAGATTTTTTTTTTCATGTAAGAAGTGTTAAAAGAAAATCAGCTTTGCCATTGTTTGGAGAATAGTTTCATATAATATACTAACATGTTTTTTACTCGACTTTATTATTTATAACTTTCTTATTGACAATTTTAAGCAAAAAAATTGCTGCTTTTTAGTTTTTTTGCTTATAAAATTAAAACTATCTGGTTAATCGCGACAAATATAAAATTTATATTAATAACTAATAGTGTGCTGGAGAATCTATGCTACAACTTAAGAAATAACCGAGTTATGAATTTTTGAAAGAACTGCATTTTGGCCGTTTTTCCCAATTTTCTCTCTAATCGAGTAGGTCGATTTCTTCGTATTTTCATTCTCTACAATTTCCCTCTTGGCACTATCACGATTACCTTAATAGTTTTAATTTTATAAGCAAAAAAACTAAAAGTTATAAATAACAAAGTCGAGTGAAAAACATCTCACTGTATCAAATGAAACTATTCTCCAAACAATGGCGCAGCTGGTTTCTTTTTACACAAAAGCTCACTCAAAATGTCTGTAGCTTGGTCTATATCAGTATTTAGAGTTTTTGAGAATTTTTAATTAATCAGAATTAATAAATAGTACCTATATCAAAACATATTCTCAATGATAATTACTATAGTCTTATTAGCTTTTATAGTCTTATTATTATTCATACTTATTTATTTCTTTTCTTAATTCTAAATTTTTTACAATATGTATATAAAAACAATAAATATTATAAAAAACTTAAAATTAGATGTCTTCTCCACTAGTAGCGGGGCAAGGCCCAAGCTACCGGTGGTTAGGGCTGCAGAGTGAGGAACCTCCTGACAATTCGTGCCGTGTCAAGAAGTACCGCCTTCTGTATCTGCCCCTTGATCCAGCCATCTAGTGAGAGCCTCTTGAGATGTTGGTCGAGGCTCTTCGCTATAAGACCGTTGGCCGAAACAACTATCGGGACGATGATTGTCGAATCGACATCCCACATGGCGGTCACCTCGTGAGCCAAGTCTATGTACTTAGTGAGTTTTTCTTTTTCGGCTTTCACGAGGTTTTCGTCATGCGGGACAGCAATGTCAACAAGCATCGTCTGGCGCTGGGATCGGTCGATAATCACGATGTCAGGCTTATTGGCGACAATAGTCCTGTCCGTGATTATGGAGCGATCCCAGTAGAGCGTTGCATGACCATTTTCGAGAACTGGCGCAGGTACATATTGATAATATGGAACCACAGACTCAACAAGGTGGTATCGAAGAGCAAGTTGTTGGTGAATAATCCTGGCTACTTGACTATGTCTGTGCAAATACTCGCCGTTAGCAAGATGAGAACAACCGGAAATAACATGTCTCAATGATTCTCCGGGACGGTGGCATGCTCGACAAATGTCGGCCGTATCGTCCTTGAGAATATATTCCGAATATATTTATTATTATTATTATTATTTATTGGTAAAATCGGCAGATGGTAGGTGACGACCCTTAGCCAATAAATACAAGCAACACCAGAGCACTGCTGACCCTGGCAAGATGATGGCACCGAAAGCTAATCTTATTTCAAAATGGTCTTCTGCAGTGGGGACTGCCAATAAAAGGCCAGTTCCACCAAACTAAATGTTAAAACAGTTAGAACTTGCGGTCGTAGCCCAGCGGCAGCTGTGTCCGCACAAACTTTTAATTAACTAAAAAGGTTGTACTACACACAGGACGCAATACGAATGAGCTCACAAACACCAACTAGATGGGACTTTTACTTTTATCGTGCCAAAGGAAAATGTTAATTTGGAGACTATATCCTTGAGACACCTCGTAACCAAGCCAAACGAGTGCATAATTAAAAAAAAATAGGTTCCCTCAAATTAATTCTCAAATAAATATTATACACATTATAAATCATGTTTAACTCCCATTAATTGGACTATGTAGGCCAGCAATAATCTATATAAAGAGAAAATATTTGTATATATGTATGTATGTTTGTAACGAATAAACTCAAAAACTACTTGACCAATTGTAAGAAGTCTGATATTCCAATTTCTGATAATTGTCCTGGGGCCTTAGATAAAGTAGCATTCGCTCCGTAGCGATGCGATATCGAAGTTCGTTATCGTCTCAGAGACAAAGAAATCATGACAAGGTATCACGTGTTTATCACGTGTTACAGTGTCAATTCCTTTGTCTCTGAGACGATAACGAACTTCGATATCGCATCGCTACGTAGCGAATGCTACTATGTCTAAGGCCCCTGGTGCAAGCAAATGTCGACCTTAGGTGACAAATCTTTTCTTACCCTGACTTTGTATTAAAAATACCTCTAAAGATAATTTATAAAACAAGAGAAGTATCTTCTTCTAGTGACTTTAGTTCTGTGGCGTGGCAACTATATCTCTGTCCGAGTAAATTAAAAAAGGAACGGAAAGTACATAGTACATACTTTGGTGTGTGTAGCCGAGCTTATGTAACAGAAGTGCGCTGAGGCTAAAGTAATTAAATGTCTTGGAAATTTGAAAAGACAGAGCAGTTAACTCCTATTTAGACATGTCAGGACATGGTCACAACTATTGACTGATACCATAAAAGGAGTATTACCAGTAAACGAAAAATAACTGCTATTTTTATACACATTAATAATATCTTATACTTACTATAGAAAATAACTTTTTCTCTACTAGTCAAAACTTTTTATTCGTGAAGATTTTAATTTTAATTAATTATTTACGAAAATTAAAATTTATTATCTATTTAAATTAGAATTTATTTAAACTAGTTTTAATTAAATGAAAATTGTTTGAATTGGTATTTGTTCGGTTTTCAGTGTCAATAGAGAACTTTGTTGGTTGTTCGGCTAATTAAATTGTTGCTAAGATTTTGTTATCAAAACATTTGAAAAAGCTTTTGAACTTTTTAATGAATTTATATATTGTAAATTAATTATTTAAGTATTTATCACATCATTTCAAGTTCAATTTCTTAAATCTCTTGGTTTAGAAACATTAATTATGTAATGTACTGAGTTTTAAAAAATCTTTAACAGTTTAAAGATGCCAAGGTAAAAATCCCATTTTTTTAATTAGATATATCTATAGTTAATATTATAATAAAGTTATAATATATATAACATAATTATAATAAAATTGTAAACGAGCCGTGTATGTAAATAATTAAAAAAAAAAAAAACATTTGTACGCGTTGTACCTACATATGTTACTGTGGTCAAAATATAGTTTTTAGAATTTTTGTCTGTTTGTCTGTGCGTTTGTGGATGCTAATCTCAGAAACGACTTAACCGATTTGAATGCAGTTTCCACTGTTGTATTGTACCAAACTTCCCGTAACATTTAGTGTTTGTTTCATTTCAATAGGTTTACAAGGAAAAAAGTTAGGCGTTATACCTAATACCACGCGTACGAAGTTGCGGGCTCAACTAGTTAAGAATATATACTACTCAAAACAAAATAAGGGCCACTGGTTTATTTACATTTAAGTGCACTTTAGTAAACTGAAAGTAACTGATAAGTAGCATTATATTGATATTACGAACTCTTTGGTGTTTGATCTCTTTTATGCTTCCTAATTTGAAAAATATTGGCCATCGTTTTAAGAAAAATAATAATTGGAAGTCATTCTTATGTTTTTCTCCGATTGTCTTCTTAACTTGTTTCGGTTATTTTAGGAAAAAAGTTTTACTTTTTCAATTTTAATTGATTCATTTCTCATCTCGCGTTAATCATGCCACCAGTACGAAGGCACATGGATACAATTACAGCAACCAGAGCCATAACTATGATTCAAGAAGGACGTTCTCAGCGTTACGTGGGTTTGCAGTTGGGTTTTCTCGAAGAGCTGTCCAAAATGTATGGAATCACTTCCAAGAGACCGGCAGTGTTGCCAGGAGACCCGGTTCAGGTAGAGTTCGTGTAACAACGGCGCACGAGGATCGGTACGTCCAACTAAGTGCTCGTCGTGATCGTACAGCAACGGCCCGTAAGTTACAACACCACCTACGGCTGACAACGGGTACCTGTGTCAGTGATCAAACTATACGTAATCGATTGTACGAAGACCAGCAAATGTCAAGACGTCGAGTTGTTCGAATTCCTCTGACTAGGGTTCAACGTGCAAACCGTTTAAGATTCTGCCGTCAGTATTTGAACTGGGGGATTAATCAGTGGGGCAAGGTGCTTTTTACAGACGAGTGCAAAGTAATTTTTTTTAATGATGATCGGCGTGTTAGGGTGTGGAGACGACGCGGCGAGCGTTTTTCGGAGTCCTGCATCCACGAAGTTGACCGTTTCGGTGGTCCCAACGTAATGGTTTGGGGTGGGATTAGTTTACACGGTAAAATCGAGCTCACCATTTTAAATGCGGGTACCGTAACTGCAAAACGTTACATCGAAGACGTCATCAGGCCTCAAGTGATCCCATTTGCACAGCGAGTGGGGCCTGGATTCATCGTGGTGCAAGACAATGCCCGTGCACACACAGCTCGATCGACACAAACTGTCCTAGAAGGGTCTCATATTGAGGTATTACCATGGCCCGCTAACAGTCCGGATTTAAATCCAATCGAGCAATTGTGGGACCAATTGAAACGAAGGGTTAGAGAGAATGAGCAAGGGGTCTACAACCAGCAGCAGCTGATTGACGCTTTAAAACGTGCCTGGGAGGAGATTTCAGAAGAAAACGTGAGGAATTTTATCCAGAGTATGCATACGAGGCTTCAGGAGTGTATTGCTAAGAGAGGAGGACATACTCGTTACTAAAAAGAAGAAACAAAAGTGACAAGAACAGTATTTTGTCTTTTTCCGGTGATTTCTTTTGTTCATGTTTTTCATTCAAAATGGCCAATTTCATTATGAACTTAAAAAAAACAGTTCATGATCATTATTTTAAACAATTATTAGCCTATATTATAACCAATAACATTATTTTGTAGTTACATAAGTTAAACAATTTAATGTCTTTATTGTTTTCATGATACAACAAAAAATCTTAGTGGCCCTTATTTTGTTTTGAGTAGTATATTTATTGCTACAGTATAAAATATTCTTACTCTATATATACTTTTAAAAGGTACCCACCTTTTAAACAACATGAGCCCGTAAGTGTACTCTTTCTTAAAGCCATCTGGTCATCTATCTCTACTCCAAGACTCGTCTACTTCCACGCCCATCCGCAGCCCGAAAGATATTTCCTGACCATTCCAACTCCAGCTGACCAATTCTTTGGACTTTGTGGACATCTTCGTTCTCCGAAGTATTGCTGTAAGCTGTAATATTTAAAGTTACTTGGTTAGTGTAAATGTTACATTAGTACTGTAATTCATCTAACTTTAGCGGTTAAACATATCAGACATCATAACTGAGATATTATAAATGCTAAAGGAGGATGTTTGTCTATTTGTTTGTTTGCTACGATTTCATCCAGAAAAAAAGTATTGTTCCTGAAGAATCATTCATATTATGTATAAATACTAATAAAAAAATTAACGCCTGATAAAAACATATGAGAAATCTAAATTGAATAAATATAATAATAATAAATAATAAGTCGCGCCCTAAAGCTAGTTATAATAAATATTGTACGATCGTAGACCCGTAGCAAATCGTTGTAGGTGCTACTACGAAGTTCGTAGCGGAACAGGAGTTTTAACTTATTAACAATGATTTGACGAATCAACTTGAATCTGAGTTGGGTAAGTTAGGCCACAATTAACTTAACGAGGGCACTTTGCTAAGTTATTGACTTGAAAGGTGCCTCTTTGTCTGAAGTACCTCGGGACATTTCATTGTTCAATTCTTTCCGTAATAATGGTTGTAAAATTAGCGTTTATTGGAAATGTGCCAATTTCACAAATGCATGCAATTATTGATTTGATCAATTGATCCACAAAGTTGAGAAAAAAATTCTATTTTATTTTATTTTTAAATAAAGATGACTCAGATTAAATAAACTTGGTTACTGTCAGAATTGCCACTCTTGGTCTGTGCTGCCCAAGCATCTGATTTTTTTTTATGTTAAGTCGACAGACAGGCTGACGGTCCACTTGATGGTGGGTGGCTACCGTCGCCTTTAACACAAGCAACGCTACAGGTGCTCCAAGTGCGCTGCCGACTACAGTAGGATTAAGGATAAGGGATTAGGAGGGGATAAGGAAATGGGCTCTGGCATTCCTTACTCACTCACCGAAACACAACAGCACGTATATGCTGTTATTTCACGGTGGTCTTCTGTAAGGGGGTGGTCACTGCCGCCTTAATACCACGGTATATTATTATTATGCCCTCAGCAACTTCGTCTAGTTTTATGTTTTATTACATACTAGTTGGTGCCGACGACTTCATCCGCCATTGAAAAATTATAAAATATATGAGTAATAATAACGTCTGCGTCTACATCAAGCGAATCCTATTGTCGCGTTGCGTTGGTGCGAGACCGCTTCAATTGAATGTATTTTCTCGTGCGTACTTTTTAATTTACGATAACTCTTAAGATATTCATTTAAACTGTATGATGTAAGGGCTATTATAATGTGTATGATATGAACTGCTTAAGGTAACTAACGTATTTAATTTAATAATCATTAATACTGTATCCGTTTAAAAAGTTTTTCCAAATAACACATTATATTGACATATGCCTTCGTAGACTTTTTTTTAGACCTATAAAAGAGAAACAATTCCACCATACATCATTTTGTTATATCTCAAACGGATTAGGCGGCGTTTTCGATGTTTTCCCAGACGGCTTGACATCTTCAACAATCTTAACCAATTATACATCTAAACCTTTTTCAGGAAATACTCTGTTGATAGATGAATTCCGCATACATACAGACGCCGCGTGAGACTTTGTTTTATAATACGTATAAGGAAGATATTAAAGTAATCATATATTTACAATAATATATACATATTTATATTTAATACGTGAATTGAAAACATTGAATCCCTCTTTATAATGTTTACCTTTTTTGTTTAGTAACTATTGACGAATTATAGTGTTATCATAAAAAAAATTTGGAAAAAATGAGTGTCCACTATCAAAAAATGGTAGAATTAGTAAGAGAATAACTAGTCACTTTATATTCAGTATAAAATATAAAGTGCATATACATGTAGAAGTGCAATAGTTTATATAGTCTATATGCAATAGTCAACTCGAGGACAAACTCAGGGCACACTGCGTTTCGCAGTCATTTGGGCAGCCCGTCTGGCGGCAGTAATCACGCCCTTACCGAAAATCACCGTATAATAACAGCACGCGTGCTGTTGTGTTTCGGCGAGTGAGTAAGGGATGCCAGAGCCCATTTCCCTATCCCCTCCTAATCCCTTATCCTTAATCATTTCGACTCAGGGTCGGGTTGCTAGTAGTGAATACATAAATCATGCTGCAATAGTCCAAGTGCGGGCAGTACTTTTTTAATCTTTAATTTGTAGCCCATTTTTAAACATTGAACTTTAAATTTGCACCTCTGAGACTTTGTAGAAAAACTTGGGGTCCTTGTAATTCTGCCATGGGTTAAAGCGGTACACAAGTCCCACACCACACAATAGACATTTTTTGTGGACACGTTCTGTGTCTAGACCGTGATAAATTTATTTAGTGGCTTTACAAGTGAAGCGACGCTAAGCTATTGAGGAGTATAGGCAGCCTTCAGTATCGATCTAGCTAATAATAGGCTTTGCTAACAAACCGCACACCGCTGCTACAGAATATGTTTCTTCTACCTTTTATTTACATAATTTTAAAACAAAATGGGCTTGATAACTAAATCATCAAAGTGATTAATTATTAAAGTGAATACACTTAAATGAGACTTATGTAACACTATCTTTTGCCCGTGACTACATAGACACATGTTTTTTTAATATTTTCTGGGTGTCCTGTTCCCTGACAATGTGTTATTCTATTAGTTAGGATTTTCATATGGCTGAAAAAACACTAAAAACTCATATTTTCAGAACACTGAAACATGGTTGCAGCATTTATTGTGTTTGTTTTTTTTTTCCAATCTATAAAACCTTAATAAAAAGCGCATCTTTCAAATATACAACTTATAGAAACGAAGTGCTGCTGTCGAAAACCGTTCCCCGAAAAAACCCTGGACATAATATTACAGTAAAGTATCAGACCCAATGTCCTATAGAGATATGTTTTGTTTTGTCTATGATATCAGAACTGGAAGGTTGTGTTACAGCAGGTCGTAACATAACATTGATAAGGGAAGAGAAACGAGCGGTCATGTGATTACATTTATACGCCCGTGGTTGCGGTAACCGAGCGATAGCGATTTATGTACGGGCAAATCAATGATTTGAATTTGAATTTGATTTGTTCCTAGTTACTCAATAAAACTACGATATCTTATCAAACTTATTTTGGAAAATTATACAAAAATAGTAAAATTGTAAGGGTTGAATCAACCCTTATCTTCTAACCTCCCTAACTCTGTTAATTTTTATTTTAGTAAAAAACTTTTTTTATAATTTGGAATCATTTTATACAATTTGGAAAAAACGTCAATTTTTTTTTTCATACTTCTACGGTGTGGAATCGAAAATTTAAATCACCTATCGATATTTCGTATCGTCTAGAAACTTATAACAACAATGGGATTTAAATTTGATTTGTTAGTAAATTTTCTTGGACTTTTGGATAATAAGTAATAGTGATTTGAATTTGTTGCAAATGAATTGCTTTTTTTTTTCAAAATTTCTTGACATTGAATCGCCTTATACATAAAGCGATAAGGCCAGGCCGCCTTTTGTACTATTACTTGTTGTTTCTTTCTTTTTTTTTATCCTTTTTATGTTTATAGTACAAATAAAGAGTTTTAATAATAATAATAATAATTTATTATTTGATAATGTTCAATTACAAGGTTTATTTTTTAATAAAGGCAACCACGGAAGTCTCTTGCCGGTTTCTTCCCAATAGAAACTTTCTGAACCTGTGGTAAATTCATATGACATTATGTTTGTCGAACCGTAAATGTAATTGCAACAATATTACATCACTTCACAGTAATTTGGTCCGTTCCGCGCGGTCACCGTGTGCTCTCCCTGTTATAGACTTATACGAGTCCGCGTCCCTCCAGGGGGCTGGAGTGAGGCTAGGGGAGGCGTAATGTTTACCGAGCCCATCGCATAATTATAGTAAACATAATAATTTACGTCGCCATTCTATTGCTGAAGGTTTAAGACCCCGGGCAAGCTTGTTACGAATTTATTCACAAAATTTTACTTTGATCTGACACAGTATTTACTTTCATGTTTTTCTACGAAGTGAAAAGTATCTTGAAGTCTAAAACAAATAGTAATCAAATTTAACTATAACAAATAAACCAATGTTTTTGTTTATTATTAAAAAAATATTACATAGCTGAGCCCGCAACTTCGTAAGCGTAATTTTTTGTATGTAAACCGATGGGAATAAAACGAACACTGAATGTCACATTAGCGAAAACCGCATTAAAATCTGTTAAGCCGTTTCAGAGATTAGCGTGCACAAACGCACAGACGAACCGACAAAAATTCTAAAACGTGTACAATTTTTTTGTACAAACTGCTCGTTTATTAGTCGATATTAGGTGAAAGGAGAGATAATACTGATCGTCTAGATTTATCTAGAGTCTAAATTTAAGTCAATTTAGGGTCTGAACATGGATTTTAAAATCAAGTTGAATTTTAGTTTTCGAAAAGCTTCGTAAACTCAACTTGACTATTAGTAATTAATTTATTAATTTGACGATTAACTATTGTAACGATTATTTATTATTAATTAATTAAACGACTATTTAACAAGCGTCATGACTTCACTGCTGTAATATAAATTTTCATTTACATTCCACTGTTATTAATAAATTGACGAAAAGTTGACGATTACGACAAGATGTTACGATTGGAAGCAATATCATAAAGTCATGTGCGACGAACCGACGATTTTATTTGTTTACTTCGGCTACGTCCAAGCGGTAAACAACGACATAAAATTAAAATATTCTCACGTAAATGATGTCGCATTCAATACTAATTAATAGCTTTGTAAGACATACATTTTATAAGATTTACATATATACATATATGAAATGTAAAAAATTAAAAAAAAAACTTTTTACCTTAGCGTTGGTTTACGAAGACGTTTACACAGATTTTTTTTTTTATTTATTTAATTCAGGTTACATACAGCCGTTATATAAAACTAAATTATATATTATAATAAAGTACAAATAGGCCTAAAGAACCATATTTTCATTAAAGAGATAACTAAACTAAGATAAGAAAAAGAAATTAGAATGGTATGTAGAATGGTATTTTAAATATTAAAAAAGATTAAAGCACATCTGCTGTTTCGTTCAATTGTGTTATATAAGAAACACAATTCTCCCATCATCATGTGTGTGTGTGTTAAAAACACATTTAAGTAACAAGAAAATTCTAATTCATGTCAATATGTCAACGGATGTTAATGAAATAATAAATCAAAACAGTACTTCAGAGTAAATACTGTCACTTTTCAATATCGGTCTTTTGACAGATGATTTCAGCCTTTCTGACAGTCGCCAAACAATCAATCATTGTTGGCTGCTCCGTTGATTCTATTCTGATGGGGAAACACATGGCGTGAAACATAACGATGTTGTTTTGTGGATAGTTACATGACAGTAACCTGTAACCCTTTTTTATAGAATTAATTAAAATAATTCATCAATCAAGTGACTTCACTTGCATTTTTTGTTGTTATTATAGTAGTTGTGAAATACTCAAATAAAACAACAGATTGGTAATCCGAATATTATGTTAGTTCCAAATTAAAAAAAAACACAATCCTTATAAAAATTATTTTTATTATATAAAAAAAGATGTGCAGAAAACGCCTACAAAGGCCGCACTGAAAGTTTTTAGAACTGGCTAGAAAGTGAAGACAGAAATGAAAAATAAATACAAATTTCGAATTAAGAACTCTTTAGAGGAAGCTGTCCATGCAATTTCATTAAGTTGACAATTGTTTTTATAAATTTGTGTTCATTTAAACATTGTTTAAACATGTTTATTTTCGCTCTATGATTTTCGTTATGGTCTTAATCAACAACAAAGTTATACAATAGGGGATCGGACAAATTTTCAGAAAGTGTTTTAAATTAATCTTCATGGTTATTTATTCCCATAAAAAATACTATTTTATTTATTTATAGCCTTTTAGGTACTCAAAATCATGTTTTAATATTGTTTGTTTGAAAATGCCGCCAAAACGCCACGATAGTTCATCTGAGAGCGCGTAACGTCATTTGCGGTCATATCATAACAAAACAGCTGCATTGGCATAAGACAATGATTGCCCACAAATGACGTCACGCACTGTGATTGGTGTTTCAGTATAGATTAAAAATATTGTAAATAATAAAATTTTATTTCTTCGTTTAAAAATATTTAAATGAATTATATTAAATTATTATTCGATAAATAATCGTAAAAAAAATATATATTTTCTTTCTAAGTACATTTTAGATTTTAATCTGATTACTGTCCGATCCCCTATTGGCATTTCATGACGAAGCCTCATCCCGTGCCATTGTTTGTAACTGGTTCAGTGAGTTTAATCGTGGTCGTAGCAATCGCACCGATGATTGTCGTAAAGGACGTCCATCTGCGGCGATATATGAAAATAATTTGAGTGCTGTGCGGCTCACGATTGGAACAGATAAAAGAGTAACCAACAGATTCGGTCAAGTTAAGCATTGGCATGACTCAAGTGCCGCATAACTTGAGTTATGCGGCATACAACTTAGACTGGTGCCGCGAAATGTATGAAAAATATAACGGAGGCGAATCAAATGCTATATTTGACATTGTCACAGGAGATGAAACCTGGATATATAGTTACGAACCCGAAACCAAAAGACAATCTACACAATGTGAATTACCAACAAAAGTGAAGAAAGAAAGAAATGAAGGGAAAATGATGTCCTCATTCTTTGAGCGCACAAGATACTTTGCAAGCATTGCTTTAAAGGATCAAAGGACCGTTACTGCAGACTAGTACTATATATTAGTACTTGTTTGCCAGTTGTCTTGGAAAATGTTCGACAGAAGCACCTAATAAGTAGGATCCTCCTTCACCACACGACAATGCTCCAGCCCACTCCACCAAATTGTACATATGACTATGGAAGGTGTGAAATTAGTTAGTCATCCTCCTTATAGTCTCGACTTGGCACCGTGTCATTTCTATTTATTCCCTTCGATTTCTATACTTAGAGGAATTCGCTTTATGAGCCCTGAAGATGCAGTAAAAACGCCGTGAAGCAGACCCCTAAAGAAAAGTAAGTCAGTGGTACCATCGCATGCTTCAGTCGGTGCTTACAAAGGCACCGTTTTATTTTTTTATTTTAAACAAAGGCGTTTAAACTAAAAAAAATGTCAGAATGTCGTATCTCTTTCTCAAAAGAGATACAACACATTCGCATTTGCCAAATATCGTGGCACAATAAGGTAAAATCTTAATGAATGTTTTTTGTTTTTTTAATAATATGTAGTTATAGTTTTAGTAAACTAATATGCGTTATTAATTAGTTGAATTGAGTGCACAGACGACAAGCTGTATCTGATAGAAACTCCGAAATCTGGTTAGTACTGCGTTCTAGTCTAGTAAGCAATTTAATTATGAGTTGAGAAGCCTTATTCGTGCAGGTGTTTTTTAATGCAATACTAAGGTCACTGTTATATGAACGGCATGAACTTCTATATTGACCTAATAACAAAAAAATTAGACGATTGTTATTATTCTTCTACTAAATCCTCCGACTACCTCAGTCAATGTTAATATCTTTATAATTATATAATTATCATTTAATACCAAGGATGCGATTTTCCGGGAATTTTTTATAATTTTTCTGTTCACCTTCTTCGGACTTCAATTAATATTTAAAAAAATAACCGAATTGATCCATCCGAATTTCCATTTAGGAGAAGGACTTCTAGGTTTTCTTAGGGTCTGAATCGGTTGGCCAAAGGCTGAAGTTGTCAACATGTCGACTAATAGCTCACTTCAGCTCGCATTTATTCTTTTTTTAGAACAAACTCTTCTAATTGTCTAGAATTTTGATATTTTTGAAATGCACTTCAAAAAATCCAAAGTCACCGGATGTTTCTAAATTATAGACTACTTGTATAGATAGTAAGGCCAAACCGTATACTAAGGTTAATAACATAATAACATGCCGAAGGTGCATTGCGGTCGTTTCTGTGCTGTATACTACCTTCAAAAAAATATGTTTCTTAATAATGTTTTTTTTTTTTTATTAGATCAGGGTAGCGCTTGACCACTATCTCACCTGATGTGAGGTGTAGATGTGGCCGAAGGTGGACCACGCTTACCCAGTAAATGCCCATTTACCCTGGTTTTGAAGACCCCGAGGTTGTAGTTCTGTGGGAACACAGACGCAGGCAGATGATAGTGGTAGTGACGATGAATTTATGTCAGCTAGCACAAAATTATATTTGTTGTGATGGTTTTTGTCCTGCTTACATAAAAAAATTATTCAATCAATAACTCCTTTTTCATAATATAATATTTAACAAAAAAACAAGCTAACGAACAAACGAGTTGAAGTGAGCGACACTCGTGATTGCTGAGCCGACTGAGAGGCAAATCCATTGGACCAATCTCAAGTGAGATCACATTAATGTATAAACAAAATATTTTGTTTCCACGTAGCATCGTGGTAAACCTTCATGTAGACCGTGAGGTATAGCAGTGAGGTATCTTTCGGCATTTGCGTGCTTGTTTATCGGCATGCATAACCCCATTTGTTTTACTAGGAGGTGACATCGACGTAGCGATCTAAACCGCAACCGCGAGATATCTTCGGCATGTTTTTATAGAAACAGTATGTAGTACTATTTATGGAAATAGTACTCTAATATTTAAAAATATTAATTATATAGAATATATAGAGAGGGCATTGAGAAAATTTTCCTACAAAAATATTGATCCTTGTCGCCATAATAGGGATGGCCATGGCGTAGCTAAATAGCCTTGTAAAGTTGGCGATGGACTGAGCGATTTTGTACCACGTGGTTCTAAATGTCACATTACGGATTCTTTCGTCTTGCCCGATCTATACAGTTGAAAATCTTTGGTTATAATGCAACGAAAGATTCATTTTCATGGCCCTACACAACAATATCTGTCTACTTAGGTTTTAAGGTTAATTTTTGTTATGAAATGTGTAATTTTGTGTTATTATTATTATCTCTGCTTGGGTCAATTTTCAATCTTATCATGTGATTTAAATTTAAAAAAAAATCAATAAATAATTGTTCCAATTTTTACCCAATCACTTTGTCGCCCAACTGTAATTCTATCAGAGAAGGGCGGGATAAAAAAATCTATCGAATGATTTTGTCGTGGTACAAACATCGAGGGCAAAGTACCCTAGTCAAAGATCGTTAATTCCATTAACAGTAAACATTGGTCGAAGTTTATTTATATTTAAATCCGTCATGAATATTCAGAGCGAGACGTCGGAATGTCGCGGTTAATTAAATAAAAAAAGCCAAGTCCGCGAAAATATCTCGGAGGAAATTGGAATAATGACTCTGTCAACGACACGGCATCGGAAACTGACGATCAATTAATTGGGTGGAATGGAATTGTGCCGAGTACCTTTTTGTAATGGCGGGGCGTCAATAATAAATTGAATTGCTAGGCGGGCGCCCGTAGGAATTCACTTAAGACGGCGGATGCGGTGCGATCCTGACATTGTTCATCGTAATATAGACGTGCCGATGGAAATGATCCCGAATGCCGACATTTCATACATTGTTTTATGAACCTAACCAAATGATAAGGCATTTCTACAAGAACCGTTCATTTTTAATCATTAAATTACAGGGCGTCGTGTAGTGTAACAACTCTAGATCACTGTAGGCGGTTGAAAAGAAAGATAGAGACGTCGAGGAAACACCGCACTTTAATATCACTTAGTGTCCCTATATGTACACTAGAAATCGCTGTGGCCCTTATAATTGCCCTTCGTTCAGTGAGAACACTTAAATAGATGAGGCTGTGCACAGCGTTGGAACTTCCGTGTCCGATAGGATCTTCGGTAAAAATAAGTTATTTTATTAACTCGTCGACTTAATAAAATAGGATTTAGCTTCGTTTAGCCTTTTGAAAAGAATCTGAGTCTCAGTTGTTGTACATATATTTCTAGCACCTTTTCTTTTCGATTCCGTCTCCAGAATGCCTTTTCCTCCGTGAGACAACCTGTCAATCCACTTCTCTCAATCTTTTTTCGCTGCTTCTTTTTCGTTCAAATATGTTCCAAATCTCGCCGGCCAGTGTACATATGTAAGGTAGATAAAAAAAGGTTACATTAAAACAAAGAAACAACAAGGTTTTTAATGAATGAGAAGCGAATGATGATGAACCCTACAGTCGTTTACTCTAATTGTTTTCATTCGATTTTTGCAAATTTCTTTGTAACATGATATCCTCTCTGTACAAACTGTACATGTAAACATGTAAAATAGATATTTCCAAATTGTAAATATACTTTTAAAAGCATAACTGCTTATTATTAAAGCTTTCACTGCCATCCATAATCCTACACAAATAATAATCTATAAAATCGTAAACATTAATTTTTTTTCCAAAAAAAAAAAATCTGTACACGTTGTAGTTATGTTACCAAGGTAAAAAAAATGTTATTAGAACTTTTGTCTATTTGTCTGTGCGTTTGTGCACGCTAATCTCAGAAACGGCTTAACCTATTTGAATGCGGTTTTCACTGATGTACTGTCCAAAGCTTCCCGTAACATTTAGTGTTTGTTTCATTGCGATCGGTTTATAAACGAAAAAGTTACACGTTATACCGAATAATTAAATAAATAAATAATTGTTTCATGACAGTCTCTTAAAACAGTTAATTCTTTCCTCTGGGTAGGAAGAAACCAAAAAGAAATAGCCGTAGTTGCATCTTTGAATTAAATCTTGAATTTACAACAGTGTGAACAAAAAGAGTTCATTACGACAAACGTTTGTTTTATTCAAATAATAACTTGTCACGCTTCAAATTTGTCTTTAACATAAGCCTTTGCATACAACCCTGATATAATTTCACGCTTTCTAGATTACTCGTTTACTTAGAACTTTAAGCTGTGATATATTATAATAGATTTTTTTTCCATAACTTAATAATAATATTATATAAAACTTAATAATATTGCTTCACTTGTAAGTAGGCTGATATTTATCTGACATCCACTTAATATTCCATTATTCGCACAATACCCATTACACTGAAGACGATCTCGCGATAAGAAAAAAAAATGTTGAACCAACCCTTTGTTGCCAAGCGACGCTTGTAGCGTTGCATTTGACATCGTTCTTATTCATATTTCTATTTTTATATATTAAGTACATTTATGTTCTATACTTATTCTGTACTTATAAAATTGTTTGTCCTGACTGACTATCAACGCACAGCCAACTAAGTTGGAACTTAGCTTAATTTTTTAAAGTAAACATCTGCTAAGAAAGGATGTTTAAATTTTTTAATTCCGTGCAAAGCCGGCGACATGCCGCTAGTAACTTATATTTATAGTATAATAACATTAACAAGTTGCCATAGACGCTCCAAGTGAGCTGCCGATCTTAGTAGGATAAAGGATAAGGATAAAGGATAAAGGATAAGGGATGGATGGGACAATGGGTTCCAGCATCCCTTACTCGCTCACCGAAACACAACAATAATTAAATTTTATATAAATGATGATATTTTCAAAGTTGACTCTGGTTTGGATCTGGAACGTAATGGCAGGGCACACTTGGTTTCGCAGTCATTTGGGCAGCCCGTCTGGCGGCAGTTACCACCCCCTCACAGAAGATCACCGTGAAATAACAGCACGTGTGCTGTTTCGGTGAGTGAGTAGGGGATGTCAGAGCCCATTTTCCTTATCCTTTTCAATACCTTATCCTTAATCCTACTGTAGTCGGCAGCGCACTTGCAGCATCTGTGGCGTTTTTGTATTATAGGCGACGGTAACGGCCGTCAGCCTGTCTGTACTATTACACAGTTTAATAGGACAGTGTTAGAATTTAGGCTTTTGATTTCTTGTTCAATAAAGAAATAGATGAATATACTCGTACATGATGTTATTTCACGATGGCCTTCTGTAAGGAGGTAGTTACTGCCCAATTGAAGTTTGCAAAACACAGTATACTCTTACCATAGCATATGATGTACACCTTTTCTGTCTGCCTGTCCGTCGCTAAAATTCTTCCACGGTAAAGCATTAATTAAAAGAGGACGTGGCCATTTGTATAGCAATATACATATGTGAGGAATTTGCGTGCGACAGAAATACGAAGCCTCCTACATCGAATGAATGTAAGCACGCTACACACGAGCTCCGCGCGTTCGTCAAATGTTCAGATTGACGTGAAATGGATTTTTGAATGGCATCCATATTGGATCGGCCACTCTACCGCAATAACCGGCACAAACCGACTTATCTAATTTCGATTTCAATTTAAACTCTACACTTCTTTTTTAATTGAATCTTCTTCGAGTTAAATGTTTTACAATAATAATAATAATAAATCTTTTATTGCCAAACAATTTAACAATGTTTATAAATACAAAAGTTTTTTTATCTTAAGATGTTTGGACGTTAGCAGACCCCTCTGTCTAACTTATTAAACGCTAAAATATGTCTTAATATAAATACTATATTTAAATTTTTAAATTAATATTAAAGTTAGGTTTAAAAATTATTTTGATAAACTTAAAACGCGACTCCACAAGATAAGTAATTCTTTTATGGGTCATTGTTTATGATTTTATAGTAAATTTCCTGGGATAATTAGGGCCTTAACTATAAATAAATTTAAAACCAAACTCTGTTCAAAAGGTTATTATAAAAATCGCTGATATTTAAGCGACAATGAAGCCTGGATTTAAACTATTGTGACTATGTTTAGTACTTTATGTACTGTAATTTGTTTAGAATAACTGCAATTGTTATATTTATTATTTTAAAGATGACAAAAGGAAATTTCCATCCTAAGTTTCTATCGGGATTTCTTCTCGGGATCTTCATAATTTTGGCTGTTTTTTTTTTTTCCGAAACCCTGGCAAAATAAATAATCGACTTCAAAAAAGCGATCTTGCTATCCCATTTTTGAGAAATTAACTGTTTGATTTGATTTGATATTATTTTTTTAATTTGCACCCCTCTAACTCGGTTGAATATGTGGAGAATCATATTCAGCAAATAAATGAATTAAAGATCGGACGATTATAATTATGATTTTAAAACTGGTTACTGAATACAAATGGATATATTGAGGTTTCCGGCCGATGCATTTTCCATGCCACTACGAATCGATTATAAATGAAAGTAAATGCGACGCACGATTCAAGGGATTTTTCTTTTATTGCATTTATCCAATAGTAGCCGATGCTCGCGTCTTCATTCTAATATTTTTTTTAATTAATTTTTTGTTATAAACAATTAATTTTTATTTTTTAATAATTAACTACTCGTTTATAACGCAAACTTCGAATTTGTGAAACCAAAGATATCCAGAGAAACCAACGATATGAACATTCATATTTCATAGGAATAAACTCAAGTTTCAAAATTGATAACAGTTGATGATGTTTGGCAACAGGTGCTGTGGGGGGTGACGGCGATGACAGCGATGATAAGGAAAAGGAAGAAGAGGCAGAACGCGAGCGGCAGGAGGCCATCCGGGAGGCGGAGGAGAGGCGTAAGGAGAAGCACCGCAAGATGGAGGAAGAGCGAGAGAAGATGAGACAGGAGATCAGGGACAAGGTACGTCACTATAACAGCAGTCGGAGGATACTGTTTAATGTGCGATCGATGCAGAAGACTTGTAATGTATTGTAGACCCAAAGACTTGTAATGGACATGTGGTGGAACAACAGATTGTGAGTAACACGCAACAAGGTCCATATTGGGTCTGCCACTTATCGATTTTCTATGTCGTCTGCTAATAAATGGCTCTGTAGCTTCTTTGGCTCTTTGATGGCTCTGTAACGTGTGTTTTTACATAATAAGGCTAATTTTCCACTCGATGGGAACTATCGTCGCCAATAAACAAAGATCGCTATGGTGTTGGTAAGGTATAATGCATAAATCGAGGGTAGATGGAAACTGTAAAAATGACTTACTGCGATGAAATCAATATTGCAAAGGATTTTTTGATTCCTTTCGGATTGAAACTTGTCTTAGCGACTGTTTAATTAGATACTTGATCCCCCAGCGACCTGATCCCACCTTGAGTCATCTGAGCTTTCCATTAAAGTTGTTCTTTAACTGCGAAGACAAGCGGCACCGAAGCGTTGCATGGCGGTAGATCATTGAACTTTATCGATCGTCGAATGCATAAAGTAAACAACTGCTGAACACACAGTTAGACGTTCATAGGTCAGTTAGCGAGAACAGTTACAACTTTACATTTAACAGTCAAACCCATTCATTTGTTTATTAAATAAACCTCTACAGGTATTTATAGTTCGTCAAATATAATTAAATTATATTAATCTCCCACGGATCCGGGAAACTCGGAGAATAAATATCAAAAATACTTCGTTGTTTATTTATTTATTTAATAAATATATGTTTAATGATGAATACTATAAGCATAGGATATTATATGAAAAAATTAATATAGGTACTGTGCTCTATAAGCATGTAGTACATTACTAGTATTATCAATAGTTTTCGCAGAGTACGCCAAATAATGAGTTCTACAGGTAAATTTTTGATACCTTGGGTTATATTATTGTAATTTTCGTAGGGATCTCTATTTTTTTGGAAAATAAAATACAGCCTACGTTACTCGCTTTATACAGTTACCAGTTTAGTGGTTTTTGAGTTTATCCGTTACAAGTAAACAAACAAAAAATAAAATCTTCTCTCTTTATATATTAGTGTAGGGAGAAGTATAGACTAAATATACATTCAATGTCATTGAGAACAAAAACAATTCGATTTACATCAAAAAAAAAAAAAAAAAAAAACACTTTGTTACTACATTCAAAGAGTTCATATAAAGTTAAAATTGTAACGAATTTAAGCAAAATTAATTAAAGACGTTTAACAAAAATTAATAGAATCACAACACGTCCACACGTATTTGAGAATTAAAATTTTAAAGTTAATTGTATAAATTCCATCTGAATTGGACAAAAATAAACAAACAGAAAAACAAAAAGAAACCTTCAAATAATCGTTATTAAAGTGTATTTTTTCTTGACGCTTGTGGTCAACGATAAATTTATTACAACACTTGCTGTTCGGTATAGCGTGTAACTTTCTTGTTTGTAAAGAGATTGGAATGAAATATACACTAAATGTTACCTATCGGAATCTTGCTACAATGCATCAGTGGAAACCACATGAAAATCGGTTAAGTCGTTTCTGAAATTAGCGACCACAAAGGCATAGACAAACAAATAAAAATTCTAAAAACTATTTTTTTTTACCTCGGTAACATTAGTACAACGTGCATAAATTGTTTTTTGAAAAAATATTTAATAAAAAGATACGGTTCGTTTACGAATTTATCTATTATATTATATTGTTGAGTATCATCTTCTTTACGGCGCAGTACCTGTATTAACATGTTCTGTCACCTTTTTAGGGTTCCGTACGTCCGAATAAAAAAACGGAACCCTTATAGGATCACTCGTGTGTCCGTCTGTCCGACCATTATCCCCCCCCCCTTATCTCCGAAAACTATATTTTTGACCTCGGTTTTTTTTAATAGGTATTTAATGTACGTACAGATATACGATTTAATTGTTCTAGTATCTTTAAAAAAATTAACAAAATAATATTTTTTTAATTAATGTATATTTCAAATTGAAAACTCGATATATTTTTTTTTAATTGTAGAAAAAGTCTCTTTTATTTGTATTTCGAACTATTGCACTTAATGCAATTAAAATGGCGAATTTAACTATTAGCTTTTTACCTTTTTCCATCCTAATTAAGCTAATGAAGGTACATTAAAAGCTTTGCAACGAACATTAGGGCCCTCCGGCACTATTCACCTGAATTTTGAAGAAGCCATCGCTTTGCGCCACACAGGGTCGACACAAAACGCACGTCAGTTTGACTGGCCCTCTATGTGGGTCAAGAGATGAAAAGTGAGGAGTCAAGCCCCCGTCGAGGGTCCTCCACGCGGCGCTGGTGCGAGGCTGTTCCGACACGTAATTTGTTCGAAGCATGAAGGGCTTTCCATACGAGCTACCGTGTCGTGGTACATTCGTCGCGCTATTACCGTTGGAGTGGCGTGTCATGTGAATTTCGCCCTCGTTATGGCGCTGGCATTCTATTGTACTTTATTTTCTGCACAATTGGCATTCTTTCTTATGGAAATTAGCAGCGTGCACAATGGCCACACAACTCCCAAAATATCTAGGAACATTTAAAAATATTTCATTTGTTTTTTGTAAGAAATGATAGCAGACAGGCTGACATTATACATATTTTTTTTGTGAGTAGGTGGTTACTGCCAATTAAAAACGTATATGTTATTGACAACCTATATTTAATTTATTGCATTATAGAAAAAAAATCAGTAAAAATTCTCAATTTAAAAAATCAACTAATTAATTTTTTATATAGGTAATCAAATTATACCTCAGTGAAATTTTTTATGATAAAGAATGACTCTAAAAGGACGGTTACTGCCGCAAATTTTATTACTTCTTTTATGTAAAGGCCCTCAGACGGGGTAACGGTCAACTCGATGGTAAGTGACTACTACCATTGTCTATAACAGAAGCAACGCCACATGTGCTGAAAGTGCGCTCCTAACCATAGAAAGATTAAGGATAAGTGTAATCGGCTCTGGCATCCCTTACTCACTCACCGAAGCACAACAGCACATATGCTATTCACGGAGGTCTTCTGTTACTGCAGTCAGAGGGGCTACCCAAACGACTGCGAGCTACCACAGTTTACTGCAGTTTACAGAACGACACATTTCTTGGATACAGATTCCGCTATGTATGCTCTGGGAGAAACTTTATCCCGCGGATTAATTGGTTAACTTCGGAGCAGCTTCCGTCTAGCTCCAAAATGGGCTTTGTCATGCAAGCTGTAAGTTCCTGCAGGATAGCTATAGCATCCTGCATATAGCGGATAGCAGATAGCTGATAGCTACCAACAATCAAGTGGACCATCGGCCTGTCTGCCTGCCACCCTTTATAATTAAAATCCACTCTGTGAACTTTTTTAAAGTTTCTTGTTTTTGTAACTGAGAAGATACATCCTTTTAGGATTGCAATCTAGTCGTAAGATTAATTAGTAATTTTAATGTAGGTAACCTCGATTACTAGTAAGTAAGTCTTTAGTAAGTAAATTAAGTAAGTAATTAAGTAGCAGTAACTTAATTAAGTAGCACTAACTTCACTACAACTTGTCATTACACTAATTTAAAAGGTTTTGTTTAACTATATTTGTAATATCGCGAAACTAGTAAAAGGAGAAAAAAGTGGAAAATTTATAAAATTTTGTAACAACATAGTCATTACGTTCAACATAGCAAAGAGGATATACGAGGTATAATTTTATGTTAGGGGTTCTGATCAGTCTTCCCCCCCCCCTTCTATTTAATTGAGGTTAAATAATTGGTTAAATAAATCAATATATTGTACTAATCAATATTAGTAACTGCTCAAATGCAATACTGTGTAAGGTCGTCCTTTTTATATAATAAAGTTAATAAGGAAATTTATATATATGACAAAATGTACTTCAAATGTAAAAAACTTATCGCGGATTGGCTTAGAACTAAAAATTATGACGAGGTGGAAGATATTTTAATAGTAATGCAATAACGAAATAATAATAATAATAATAATTTTAATAGTCGGTAGCGCACTTGCAGCAGCTGTGGCGTTGCTTGTATTATAGGCGATGGTAGCCACCTACCATCAAGTGGACCGTCAGCCTGATGGTAAAAAAAAACACACACAAACACACACACACACACACACACAAACATACATTGTGCCACACATACATACCACACAACACATAGTACATTCTCACACGAGCATAATAATAATTTTATTAACAATAATTTTCTATCTTAGTCCTTGTTTGGTAAAGTTTACTGAGGCTTGATTTGTTAATAAATGACTAGCTTTTATGTAAGAGCGAAGGCTCCTGACACAGGCTTCCGCTTAAAAGGAGTCTTCAATCTTAATTTAATTTGTAAACGAGTTTTCAGTGAATAAAAATATTTATTTATTTATTTATTTATTTATTGTAATATAATAAATTTATAATAATATTAAAATTACAACAGTATTGTAAAAAAAATTAAATAAACTCTCGTGAAGGTGGATTTACCCTTAGGGGAAACAATAACTTAAGTTCAAATGATGATGAAGTCTTTGTTGATGAGCCTCTGCGTATTATTTTTTTATAACTAATAACTCTGTAAACTAATTACATTTTTAATCTCGGACTAAACGAAATTTTCGCGAAATCCACTCGGAATAATCGCGAGTCGCGCCATTAAAAAATATTAAAGTCTTCTTCAACCTTTTGAAATTCTTTAGGAAAAGGCAGCGTAAGCAGATACGCCGCGGTAAAATGTGGCTCATTTTAATTAAAAAATGTAATAACCACTCTGAGTTTAAAAAAAAAACTGTAGAATGAAGATAGAAGCACGGACACTTCTTAAAGGTACAATTCCATTGAATCTTTTGCTGTATTTACTTTTTGGCACGTTCTACTGAGGAGTGAACGTAAGTGAACCGTCACGCTCGGGGTCGGTGACGTTGAATCGGGTTTACTCGGCTCCAGTCCATCAGCCTCTGTTTGTTTTCTCTTCTGTCGTGCGTCAAAATGGGTGTGCACACACCCATTTTGACGTTTTCCCGGGCAATTCTTCTCTTCATAAAAACCATTTACGATCTGTGCGCTGATAGACAATACATTTTCCCATATTTTTCTCTCAGAATTCTCACGGTTAAGGGGGAGACAAACGCTAAATACTAAAAATATCCATTGTTTAATGAAAATGTTACAAGAAATAGACAAGACAATTGCTTTGAAAAAAATATTAGAATTTTCGTTAAAGTAATAGAAACTCCACAAAAAAAGTTAGAACACAAGAAGAATTTGACCTTTTTGAAAATTCTCTCGAAAACGGCTTATTGCACGCATATGAATCCTGTACCTATTAATAAGTTAATATCAGATTAAAAATTTTTTTTTTTGTGTAATGTTCTAATGGTAAAAACAAAAAAACACCATTTCTAGGCCCGTTGAATTGTCTCCGCCGCCAGCGAGTTCTATAGTAAATGTCATTTACCTCAGTGAATCCCTTAAGTTGGATTTGAGTGGAAAATTTTCTTTCTTTGTACCTTTCCTTCGCTTGTAGTCGATATTAAATCCATTCTATAAATACGTAATTTAGTGGCATGCGGCGGGGACCGCGCCGATCGAATATCATACTTTATTTAGCCTCCGGCAGCTTTATTTTTACATCGTACCTTTACCGCCGAGTCGATAGAGCCTTATGGGAGCCTCACACGACAATTGCTGCTTGTAAAGCTGCATGTGCTTTTAAAAACAAATCCTACATAAATCCTAACTAATAATAATAATAGTTAGAATAAACTAAACGCGAAAGTCAGTTTGTTCATTTTTTACGCTTTCACGCCTTAACTACTTATTTTGCACACACGTCGTAAGGGACACAGAAAAGAACATAGGGTACCTTTCATCCAGAAAAAATACTGTTCCCGAGGGATCATCTAAAAATAAAAAACTCAAAAAATATATGAGAAATAAGATTTTAACACCTTTTTTTTTTTTATTAGATCAGGGTAGCGCTTGACCACTATCTCACCTGATGTGAGGTGTAGACCAGAAAGGGCACGAATTCGTATTTAGTTCTAATATATACTAAAACGGGACAAGTGCGAACTGAACTCGCCTGAAGAGGGTTCCGTACGATGTTACCTATCCGCACAATATTGAGTGATTTACCATGTTATTTTAATATCATGGACTTCTTATGGGTTTTCCTATAATCTATAAATAGAAAACTAATTTCTCTATTTTTTTTTTCAAAATTTTCGGTTCAGTATTTTCGGAGATAAGGGGGGGGGGGATGGTCAATTTTCATCTATTTTCTTGAATAACTTGGAAACTATTTATTTTAAAATTACAAAAAAAATCCATTTGATATGTCACACGATGCAGTTTTCCACCTTCCCCCCAAAAATGTCCTCCCAAATACAGATTTCATTTATTCACGTCACACCTCTGCGTTTGAGTCACAGAAATTGATATGTTCCAAATTTCAACTTAATCGGTCTAGTAGATTCGGAAATAATTAACTGTGAGCGACGGACAGACGGAAACACGAGTGATCCTATAAGGGTTCTGTTTTTTATTCGGACGTAGGGAACCCTAAAATGATATAAACCTTTAATAAAACAGTAAACAAGCAGTGCTCACTTTATAATAAGTCTGCCCTGTCTCTTATGAATTAAAGTTTAAAATTCCTAAATTTCAATATGTTCCATGATCAAATAAAATTATAAAGTTTACGTGGTCGCCTTTAGTTAGGGTTCGGAAACTTTAAGAGGCCACGCTCACATTGGCAAGAATAAACCAAGTAGCCAAGAAGTAACCAAGAGTTTAACGAGCGACTCGCAAATTTCACGTCTAAACTTTCGCTATAATGACATTTCAATATCTCACAACTCCGGACTCCGTTCGTTTTATAATATGTATTATTCATTCGCAAACATATACTATGTTGCAATAGGTGATCATTGCAACATACATATGCAAATCGATGCAAATGTATTCGGGAGTTAGCGTGTGTGAATTCGCTATTAAATTTCTACTATATTTCAATGTTAAAATGTCACCTGTGATTAAGGGCCTTTAAAATTAAGCTATTTAAAAAAACTCATGCTGAGGCGAAACATATAAAACTCACTATGTTAAAAGATATTTATTTTTTCATTTTCACTCTTGCTACATCCCTGATTTCAATTTTCCAAAAAGTCAAATTTCGACGAGTCATTTACGTATTAAAAATCCAGTTTATTTTGTTTCTAGTAAAATAAGAAATAACGGCGTCATTTACTTTGTTTTGAATCAAAAGAAGAAGTTATAATTGTGCTATGATAGTTTAATTTTTCCCAAATTTTCAAAAGTGACCATTGATTTTGCATTTTCTCAATTATCCTCAAAGGTCTCTATTAAAAAATTTCAAAGGAGAGGTGGAGCTCGTGGCCTGCGGACAATATCGAATCAATTATATGGTATTATTTCTTTAATTTTATATATTAATAATAATAAATTAATAATTAATAATAATAATTGCGTTCCCTCCCGGGCCAGATGCAGAGAGCGATGCTGCTCGACACTCAGGGCGACAACGACAGAAAGTTCTTCTGTCCCCGACCGACTGTTCTTCTGTCGGGGGTACACCGTCTCCCCTTCATTTTGGCTTTTGGAGGGGGAGACGAGTTAAAATGAATAAAATAATACAATAATAATAAATTAATAATTAAGTAAAATGATGATGAATAAATATATTATTAATTAAAATTATACGGTATTATCTCTTTAATTATATACATTACGAACATGAGGTAACCGCAAACTATACCATCTATCTGGAGCATCTACTTTATCTAGTGCTCTACTAAACCCTCAACAACAAGACTCTCTGTAGCATCATTCTAATTAGGCATGACCTGACATATTTCCGCAAGGTATCCCTTCAGTACCGTACATATAGCTCATAAGGTCTCCGAGTGAGGTGAGCATAGTTCGAGACTTAATTAATGTCCAATAACTCGATGATTTTCCGAGCGGTCGCCGCTCAAACTAGCTTCCTAAACCAATTATCAGTTCCCTCGTCCGTTTACGTAAAACTTACTATAAAATTATGTCGAGGCTCTTTGATACGGACACTTGGGTCATGAATTACGTTAGAAATTGTTAGGACGCGGACGCCTCGGCGTCGGGTTAGTCGTAATTGGACGGTAATAGCTACTGTCCAGGCGTCGACGAACGGGGAAATATTGTCTGCCTTCAAAAATATTCAAGAGCTCGGCTTTAAAATCTCTCTCGGTAGAAAATATGCCACTAACATTTTATAAACTTTGGCTAAGTTCACACATATTGGAAGCGAAACTAAGTTCAGAGTATTGGAAGCAGAACTAAGTCAGGATATAAAAAGCAAATCTTTTCAAGGTTCGAGTGAATGGGCATCTTCTGGGTGAGCTCGCTCCATCGTCGACCTCATCCTTCCTACATGGATAGATGCTGGTCAAGAGTAAAAAAAAAAGCAGAATTAACTTTAGGAAGATGAGAAAAACAAAACTAAGTTCAGATATTAGAAGCAGAACGAAGTTCAGAGATATTAGGAGCAAAACTAAATGCAGAGACGTTAGAACCACGTAAACTTGAAGCAATTAATTTAATGTATAAATTAATAAACACAAAATAGCAACCTTGGATAATCTCCTTCTTACACGGAGAAGAGGCCCGTTCCCAGCAGTGGGACATAATATATGTAAAACAGAAGTCATTTTAACCTCGTTTTACTGTAGGTTACATCGTAATAATATTCAAGAGGCACAACTCAAATCAATATAGTACAAATGTCTGAGCCATTTACATTGTTCGTGAGCGAACTTAATTCGTGATCTTATTATATCATTTCCTTCACGTTACAATGCGGTTTGCTCGCATTAACAGCGGGTATGTTTTAACTTATTAAATTTTACTTAATATATTGTGTTTAATATCCTCCCCATTGTATTGACAAAAAGATCTTATTGAAATCATTACAATTCTAAAGACGTTTTTATCTCTGCTTAACTGAACTTATAATCTTTCTAACTGCTCGTCAATAATCACCGAAAAAGCTATTATAAAAAATTTAAAAAAGTTTAATGGTCGGCTGAAATTTGCCTGCTACTGGCACGTTCGTAGCTATAGAATGATTTCAGACTCGCCTTTTAGTAAAGTCTTTCCCCTGTCGCCAGCTTGCCGCGCTTACCGGTAAAATTTGTATACTATTGAATAAATAAATAATAAATTAAAATATTCTTTATTGCATGGGATTAAAGTTCAATCTCTTAAAATTCTTTTGCATTTACCACCAGTCGGAATGCATATTCTATGAGGAAGAACTGATACAAAACTATTTAGTTGCTTTTTTCAACACTAGTTGGCCATACAAGTAATACAACAAACAAACAACTTTTGTAATATTCTTTTTTATTATTACTCTTTTGAGTTTGTATTATGATAGGGCTTGAAATATGACTTCAGACCTCATTATATAAGTGTATTGAGCATTTAAAAGATTTATTGATTTTCGTAAACCTTTTTCGATGTACACCCAACTTATTGCTACAATTGCTTATCTTAATAAATAAATAACTTCTTTCGTGTATAAAATAATGATTTTTTTATAAATATAAATTTATATTTTTTTTATAAAAAAAAATTAAAATAATGGTACTCTGTTTAAATTCATTTCTCAAAGAATGTCTATAGATTACAATGTGTTATTGTGGTACAAATATTGTTTATAAATCATAACTATCTTTCTATTACAGATTACCTTAAAAATTTAAGGATCACACTGTCTGTGATTCGCCTTATCATTCCAACCGCGTTATTTTTACGAAAAGGGAAATCTTCAAAAAGATACCTTGTGAACATTATGCCGCATGTGCATAAGGTTATGTGGGATTTTTACCCACTAAAATAACCCCTCGGTCCTAACCGCGTACGCTGTAGAACTAAACTTTAGCGACATGCGAACCACATTGAAGTTTGCTAGCTATCCTATGTGATTCCCAATAAAAACAAAACTATATACAAGGTCCAACCTCCAAGTAAAACCTATTAAATCATGGAAAGTAACTTTCCAATTGAAAAACGACTTAAGGTCTACAAACGCTAAATACTAAAAATTATCCATTGTTTAATGAAGATGTTACAAGAAATAGACGAGACAATTGCTTTGAAAAAATATATATATTATACTTAAACATGTGAAGAACCAATTGTATTAATTAGAATTTTCACTAAAGTAATAGAAACTCCGCAAAAAAAGTTAGAACACAAGAAGATTTTGACTTTTATTGAAAATTTTCTCGAAAACGGCTTATTCAGCGCGTATGAATCCTGTACCTATTAATAAGTTAATGTCAGTTTAAAAAATTGTATTAATAAAATTTTTTTGCGCGTTGTCCTAATGGTAAAAACAAAAAAACACCATTTCTAGGCTGTTGAATTGTCTCCGCCGCCAGCGTGTTCCAATCTAAATGGGCGGTTTTCCATTAGCCGTCCCGGCACCGGCACAACACCGGCATGGCCCTGGACCGGCACCGGCACCGAGGCTTCGTTTTTCCACTGATTCGGTGTTGATGCCGGTTTACGCCCTTGGGTAGTACAGTACTGACACGGACTTCAGCACGACGACCCTTACAACGCATAGGTATAACAATGGTGTCATCAAGGTCTGTTGAAAAGGCATGATGACGGTATTAAAGAATCAAAAAATAAATGGTTTTGGAGAAAAATATATGTTGAAAGGAGTCTAAAAAATTACTCATTTTTTGTATTAAAATTGAGATTAATAAGATTTTCAATAAAATAGAAGTATAAATAACTGCAATCGGCCATGTTAACTGAAACACCAATCAGAGCGAATGACGTCACGCCCAGGTAAGTGCCATCGTGTTACTTGACTTTGCTTTGACAGAATGAAAAATCTGATGAGATGTCGGTGACGTCACGGTTCATGGCGACGCGACGCCATGACAACTAAGAGCGTTTTTGCGCGTAATCTTATATATAAAAATGAATCCCCATTTCTCCTGGTCACGGCATCACGCGTGAACGGGTAGACCGATTTTAATTCGGTTTTCGCCAATGGAAAGAGGGATGAACGTGGAATGTTTTAGGGTATATAAAAATTGCACGCCGGGCGAAGCCGGGGGCGGGCCGCTAGTTCAAAATAGATTTAAAAAACATTCAATAAATTGCGTTGAAATATAGTTTTTTTGCTGAAATATTGTTTTTTTCGGATATGGTAGACGTGTATCTACATTATGGAAGGGAATTTCAAAATCTGTCATCATGCCTATTGTCTCCGCCGCCAGCGAGTTCTATTGTAAATGTCATTTGCCTATTTGCTTCATACTGGCACGTATATTTCCATTCGGCATATCAAGTTACAAGTAATTATTTCATTTTAAAAAATATCACAAACGGAACAAATGGAAAAAATACAATCTACAACACCGAAAAGTCAAAAATGAATTCGCCTTAACTGAAACCACACCCTACACATTCGTTTCCGTCGCAATTAAAACTTGCCCTATGACCCAACTTTTCCGAGTCGCTTCCTTTAAGTGCATATCAAACAATTTTCATCTTTATTACTTGCTCGTTAAGGAAATAATAGGCCTGCCACAATACAATTTATTGTAAGTAGAACAAACCTTCAAAGCCATTGATTTTACGCAAAACTTTAATGAGGTGGAATGAAAATTCGTTTAAATGCCTTCCCATATTATATAAACTTTTAATTCTTATTTTTTTACTTTTCTGTGTGCTTTAAAGGTCTTTGATATTCAAAAATAACTTATTTAATATTCCTTCAATAAAGTTCACATAAGTATGGTCATGTGAAAAAAAAATGGTGATCGAGAAACTTAATGTGTGCGTATACGACTACATTGACGAGCCCGTTGATGAGGGGTTAGGGTGCTTGCCTTAACGCTTTGCTCTAGGGTTCCCGGGTTCGATTCCCGGTAGGGTCAACTTTGAAAAATTAACTTTTCAAATTTGGCTCTGGTCTGAATCTGGAAAGTAGTGGCAGGGCACACTGCGTTTCGCAGACATTTGGGAAGTAAACACCTCCTCGCAGAAGACAAGGTTGTGTTTCGATTAGTTAGCAAGGGATGCAAGAGCCCATTTCCCTATCCCTTACCAATCTCTTATCCTTAATTCTGCATTATTAGGCAGCGCACTTGCAGCAGCTGTGGCGTTGCTTGTGTTATAGGCGACGGTAGCCACCTACCATCAAGTGGACCATCAGCCTTTCTGCCTACCTTAACATAAAAACAAAAAAAAGTGAGCCACCTCACTTGAAGGCATGCATGGATCTTGACACATAAATGGACCATGTACTGGATTAAATCATATGATAACTTTTATCCCGGTAATAAACACCAAAGAGTGTAACCATTTTGCACTTTTGTGTGCGAACTAGATACAACTTTGAATATAAATATTTAGGCCTCAGTTCCTCATTTTTAAACTAGATGGCGCCGTTGGTTGTTTAACAAAGGTTATAGTTATTTTAGCCATGACCTGCAGAAGACTCAGAAATATTTGAGAGGGTAATCAACAATAGTCCACGTTGTGTCGAGCTTCCAATTTATGTCGAAACAAATCCGTAAAAGGATAAATTTAACTAACCCACCCTCGTCCCTCGCGTCGGTCTTCGAGACACGGCAAAGAAATATAATATAATATATAGAGGAGTCGGGAACAGGGAACGTACCAATTCTCCTGGAATCCCTATTCCAATATCCTCGGCTCCTCCATTATCCACCACTCAATCGGCATCGTCTTGTTTCTTTTTTTGAACTTTTTTTTTGCGCGAACAAAAAGTCAAAATGTTTCAAAAGTTTAGCAGTTGCGTTGATTATGTTGACAAATAAACACTATTAAAGTTGGCAAACAGTCGGTCGCAGGCTGGAACGAGGCTCTCACCCGACGCGGAAATGAGAGAGAAGTGCTCTGTTTATTCTTTGCACACTAGAAGGTGGCTGCCAATAGGTCCCGAACAAATAACTAAACGGGATTCTATTGAAAATTGTGTCACAGGACACACTCGAGCTAATAGAGATTCCATTTTATGACAAAACTGCTGATAGTAGTCTATGTCAAGATTTCGACCATTGCTTTTATAAGCCCAGAGAATAGAATTAGGGAAGATATATACATGCATCAATTGTTATATATGTCAGCTATTACATACACAATTATGTTGTGTATTACATTCGGGCGAAATCGGGGCGTGTCGGTCTAGTGGTATAATAAAAAGATTTTCAAATATTTATTTATCAATTAGGTTTCCCCAAGAAACTCTTATGATCGTCATTTAGAATTACCAGTTAAATTTAAATTTACCAGGGTTTCGGAAAAAAGCCAAGATGACGATCCTGAGAAGAAACCCCGAAAGAAACTCAGGATACTATTCTTTTTGTCATCTTTACAATATAAATTGAGGTTTATATTGTATATTTATTGAGGTTATGACCTTTTAAATGAATAAAAGACACTTAAGTTAAAAATATATTTCTCCCTCGATTTTATTTAAAGTCTATTTCTGTTTAATTCAGCTGTAATTGAGTGATAAATAAGTAATGGTCTAATGAGATAACAATACATTCTAGACCGTCTGTCGATCGAGCGAAGGTAATATTTCAATTATTCATAAGAAACTGTGTTATTACGTCATGGATCTGTGTCTCGTTAAATATTAAATCACACAGTCACGCCACGATACAATATTATGTACGTTTACAATACATTCGTTACAATACAAAGGTTGTTAGTCAAAGATAGATGGCGTTTAACAAAGTACCCAAAGCAATGGCCTGAATATCGATTTAAAATAAAATTTATGATTTTCCAGACTTGAAATTTTTTATAAATCACATGTATTACCTAGTACCACGCGGATTTTATCTTTTTTACGGTTACGTACGTCCGAATAAAAAAAACGGAACCCTTATAGGATCACTCGTGTGTCCGTCTGTCCGTCCGTCACAGTCAATTATTTTCGAATCTACTAGACCGATTAAGTTGAAATTTGGTACACATATCAATTTCTGTGACCCAAACGCAGAGGTGTGACGTGAGTAGATGAAATCTATATATGAGAGGTTTTTGAAAACTGCATCGTGTGACATATCAAATGGAAGGTCTTGTTGTGGAGATCTTAAATGTATTTTTTTTTTCTAATTTTAAAATAAATAGTTTCCAAGTTATTCAAGAAAATAGACGAACATTACCGCCCCCCCTCCCTTATCTCCGAAACTACTGAACCTAAAATTTTGAAAAAATACAGAAATTAGTTTTTTACTTATAGGTTATAGGAAAACCTACAAGAAGTCCATGATATTAAAATAATATGGTAAATCACTCGATATTATGCGGATTGTTACCTATCCGTACGGAACCCTCTTCACGCGAGTTCAGCTCGCACTTGTCCCGTTTTTTTTTTATAAAAATATTAAAAAAAAGTAAAACATAACTGACCAAAATAACTTTAGGAGAACTGGACTATGAGTTCTAGTTCGCCAATAATCGCAATTCGACCATTGAGCCATAGACTACGGCCTGACCATAGTTTAAAATTCCACAATTTAAAATTTCTGTGATATATGGGCCTCATGCAACCCTATTTCACAATGCCATGGTTCACTACGTAAATCATCTATAATTTTTACTCAATTTTCAATGCAGTAAAAATTAGGCTCATAAAAATAGCTTTGTAAAAACAGAACATTCCCTAAATGATAGCACAATGTTCCCTAATCAGGTTTATGAGTCGTAGTTTACGACCTGAAAGAGAGCCTCTCCGCTACGCAATCTCTTTTGTGTTAAATTTAAATTTAATGTAAGAATTTTACACGTTTCGTTCTGAAGGTTAACAATCACTTCAGGAAATCTATACATAAGTATAAAATCTAAGTTCTATCTATTATAGAAGTGTGGATGTGGAAATGTGGAAAGATGTGCAAGGGATGAAATTTTTTTTGTAGAGAAGTGTCATCGAGCTTTTCCTGTTTCATAAGAGGTTCCTCTAAAACTTAGATTGCAAAAAAAAACTATTTATAAAATAAAAGAGAAATTTGTATATTAATAATATTAAATGACATACTTAATCAGTTATAATTATGTGTCTATAATTGTTAGTACCAATAGAACCTCCTATAATTATTAATTCGTTTTGATTATATTATTTTATTAAATAATGGGGTTCACATAAAATAAACTTTATTATGTTTATATTGTTATGACTCACCAGGGAAGGTTCTAGTTATGACTCACCATGGAACGTTCGAGAAAAGCGTCTTTTCCTGTTAACATAACTGGAAAGTTCCATAGTAGAATAGAAGTCATGCCACTCCCCGGTTATTGTCAAGGGAAATTAGTCCTTATGCACACAACATAGAGTTCACATTCAACAGAAATAGTGTCCCCGAACCTTCAATGACCTTGTTTACAATACGTGTGAATTGTTTACTTACTTGTTTACCTACTCGTATTTGTTTGTTGTTTGTTTGTACTAAATTCGAGAAAGATCTAGACGATTGGCAGCGGGTATAAATAGGCGAAGTGGTGAGCTAGCGGGACAGTTCGATTCTGCGATTCGAAAGCGAAACTTCGGAACTTACCTGCAACAGCGACTCATAAGGGAATCATTGACGACTCTTGGCAAGCTTAACGGTTGTATCGGACCTCTCGTTTAGCCCTATTGGAAGTCATCTTGGTTTGTGGAAATAAATAGTTGATTTTCGCCCTTACACGGTAGATTGACTCACCCCACACGTAACAATATTATATTAACTTATCTATTTATCTATCTTATTGTATCGAGAATTTCTGAACCAATTCGACTATATATTTTTTCAAATAATCCTTGAATTCTGAGGAAAAGAAAAATTAGAAAATTAGCCAGAACAACGTAAAAACCTCTTTTTTTTTTCTCACCTAAAGTTCCTACTGACAATTGAAACAATTCAATGAAATATTGACGCCGAATGTTTGACGTTTTGACAGAGCAACTTGTGCGAATGTTTGTATGATTTTGATGAAACTTGGCACACAAATAGTTTATTACCAGGATCAAAATATAGGATACTTTTTATCCTGGAAAAATGTTAGGTTCCCGAGGGATTGTCTAAAAATTTAAAAAATCGGCGCCACTGTCGTCACAACGATAAAGTGTTATATTTTTTCAATTTTCATCAATATTGTTTCTTCAGCTTCAATATTGTTGATTGAGGCTATCAACAATATTGAAGCTATAACTACGAAACACAATACTCAATCAATTTTTAATATCTTCTATAGTATTGGAAGGTTAAGAAAACATATCGGACATGCAGACGTACGGCTGGTTACCATCCTTACCTTGTCGAAATCCCTCTAATTCGGACCAAACGCTTTAAAACATCTTTTGTGATGCGCACTGCTAAGGATTGGAACTCCCTGCCGGCGTCTGTATTTCCGAGCTCATATAACCCAAATCTTTTCAAGGTTCGAGTGAATAGGCATCTTCTGGGTGAGCTCGCTCCATCTTCGGCCTCATACTTCCTATATGGATAGATGCTGGTCAAGAGCAAACCCATCTATAGTAAAAAAAAAAACATATCGAAGATTTTAATAAGAAACTTTTTTGCGTGAATAGTGGGTAAATAAAATGTCGTGAATTGCAATGCCATTTTCCCAATGCGCAAATAAATAAGCAGCCTTTAACGGCGTCTCTGAACGCGGAAAGTAAAGTGTGTTCTCTGGTTGGCAGCACAATGGGAACACTTCCGTTACATTAGGCTCGCCCCACGAGCCTTGTACCGTCAGCGGACGCAGTGGGACACCAGTAGCGTTTAAAAGATACAACTTAAAAAATGTTCTAGCAACTTTAAAGACAGCCATTTTTATTCATAGTTAATTTTAGTTATGATCGAACAACTAAAAGTTTGGTATATTTGTGACTAAATTGCGTAGATTAAATTAGATTAAATTCGGCACACCGTTCCTGGATTAAAAAAATGTCTTTCACATTATTTTTTTTTCACTAAATTAATAAAGCATTTTAATAAAAAAAGTTGAAATCTTGCATTTACTAACCAACTAACTTGCGTTGAAAAATTTAAAAAAAGTAACACCAATGTAACGCCTAACATCTTATTTGCAGTTATAGCTTTGCCAGGCGTTAGATGATTTTAGATTTATTTCTGGATGAAAAGTATCCTATGTCCTTTCCTGCATCCCTGACAACGTTCATACAAAATTTAATGATGATCGGTTCAGCGGTTTAGGCGTGAAAAGGTAACAGACAGACAGACAGAGTCACTTTCACATTTATAATATTTGTAAGTATGGATAATACAAAAACAGTTATAATAATTCTCAACAAAAACTCAACCAATGCCTTTTTTAATGAGAGACCTGGTGTTTTTTATTATTCATTTATAATGTTACTAATAAAAAAAACGCATTAATACTGCCAATTTCTGATTTTTCTTACACAATCTTATAAAAGTCATTTGTCTTGACTCTCGACGCACAGCCAAAACTACTAAGTCTAGAAAGCTGAAATTTGGAACATAGCTTTATAAAGTAGGCATCCGCTAGTTTACGGCTAGCATAATATAGCATATATATATAAACCGTAAACGAGTCTTGTCTGTACATTCAATATATAAAAAAAAACGAATTGTACACGTTGTACTTAATATAATTATATAACCGAGGTCAAAAAAAGGTTTTTTAGAAATTTTGTTTTGTCTGTGCGTTTATGCACGCTAATCTCAGAAACTGCTCAATCGATTTGAATGCCGCTTTCACTGATGTATTGTAGCAAGCTTCTAGTAACATTAATGTTTGTTTCATTCCAATCGGTGTAAAAACAAAAAAGTTACGCGCTAAACCGAATACCAACCGTACGAAGTTGAGGAGAGATTTTATAATTTCACTTGCATAGGCTACATGTCTGTGTTTTTAGGAAGAGACTGAGTATTCAGAATGTAAAATATTTGCAACGTCACGTCGCGATGTCGAAATGGGAGGCAGCCGAGACCGTAGTAGTCTGTGCGGGGTGACAATTTTCCGCGTCGCTCACCCGATACAAACATTTCACGCGCTGCCGCCTCCGCCATTCGAACCATCCACGCTCAATATCGACAAATTATATCGCCATATATCTGAAAATAATAATTAACACCAAGCGAATTGACTATCTTCCATTTGACAGCCCGTTTGTCGCCAATAATCCATCCTTTGCAGAAATTGAAGATCCCTTGAGCTCGTTGGGTGAGTGGTTAGGGTGCTTGCCTTAACGCTCTGTTCTATGGTTCCCGGGTTCGATTCCTGGTAGGAAACATAAACTTTTCAAATTTTGCGCCGCCACGGACTGCGTCGCCACGCTATCAATCAGTTTCACATCAAAAGTTACCCGCTATACCGATTACCACACGTACGAAGGTGCGGACTCAGCTAGTGCTTAATAAAATTAAATAAAAAATACATAGAAAAATTGGTGTGTTTACAAAAAGTGTTTTTTCGAATAGGATGTAGCAAAACATGATCAAGTAATTTTGGAGTGATATAAGAATTAATGAAGCCGCAGCCTTAAAGGCTCATTGGAACTTGCGACCATAAATGATATTGAAAAGTGGGCACGGCGACAGGACATTGCTGCTTCAATTTCTGCCCAGATGAGTTTCTAACACGGTTAGCGATCGGTCCTCTCTCCTCCCTCCCACCGACCCGCCCCTCGCTCAATCTTTGCGCAAATTGAGGCTGCACGATGACTTGACGAGTAATGACGTCAATGTGGTGAGACCAATGAAACACGCTCTAACACACCCCCAAAAAGATTTAATTGCAAAGTATCAGACTAAAATATTATAAACACACATTCATCCTCATTTTAGCATTTATACAAATACTATCTTTTCCCGCGACTCTGTCTGCGCCCCTGGTTCTTAGGTGTTAAAATATTTATTCAATTTTTATTGCTCGTATGATTTGTGAGTGTTGAATTTTTAATTTTTTAATTTCTAAAAAGTAGATACTTTTTTCTAGATAAAAGGTAGCCTATGTTCTTTTCTGATTGAATGGTTAAAATGAACGTAACAAACAAACTCACTTTCGCTTTTATAATTAGTGAGGAGAATGATTTTGTTTTAAGTTTGACTCACTACCTTACGTGTACGTATTTCACGGAAAAACCAAACATATTTTAATAAAATTTTACAGTATTTTACTAGTAATAATATTATAAAGAGAAAAGATTTGTATGTATGTATTTTTGTATTGTGTAGGTATAATGAATAAACTCAAAGGCAACAGATGGACCGATTTGAATGCAGTTTTCACTTATGTATTGTAGAAAAATTCCCGCAACATTTATAGTGTTTGTTTCATTTCAATCGGTTTACAAACAAAAAAGTTACGGGCTATACCGAACACCAAGCGTACGAAGTTGCGGGCTCAGTTAGAAAATAAGTAAATATGGTGTGATAATTGAGGACAGGTTTCATGTGAGTACATTTTTTTATCTTATTTGTTGGCTACCCCGCACAGAAGAGAAGAGAAGCGAAGAGAAGAAAAAAGGAATGAGCTCATAGATGTGAAATTGACTCTAGTAGGGAGTCCGTATTCACGCGCGACTCCCTAATCGAGTCAGGTTGACTTCTTTGAGGCTATCTCAACTGGAGAAGATAGAGAAGAAAAGAAGATTTATTGAAGATTGATTGGAGTTTTAATCTAGACATTTATTTAACTTTTGACAGCTGCTTCAAAACGAATTTATTACACAATAAAAACATTCGGTGCTAATTAATGAATTAAGGCTTGTGTTTATTGTTACGGACAACATCAAAATGTCAAATTCATAATAATTTAGATATTAAAATGATTATTTTAATATTATTATATAAAATATAGTTAATTAAGCACAAAATATAGTAATTAGCATGTAGTGAATTAGTAATCGAGCTGTCAAATGTAAAAGAAATGATTGGACGGTGTATAACCTACGTGTATATTTTATATATTATGTTTATAGACGTATACCTACTTCTTTTGCATGAAAAATTAATCTGTAATCTTAAGGCGACGCCAGCCCCTAATGTTAAAAAATCTACTTATTTGTAACCGTTTTCCTTTTAATTATAATTTAAAAAATACTCAAATCATCTGCAGGATATATGAAAGGGGATCATCATAGTTATTTTTTAAATTATATTTAATTATATATATAAAAAAATTACTAATTTGCGGTCTAATATCGATGTTGTAACCGTGCGATTTGCTTAATAATCAATATTTTAAATAGCTAATTTTTAAGATAAATTTTAAGATCCACTATCTGAAGGCTCATCAAAAGAAAAATTTGAATTATACTTTATTTAATTTTAAAATAGATATTTCCGAGATTTGCAAGTAGCGACTCCCCCTCAGCAGTCCCGTCAATTCAGTACAGAACGAGTTTTGCGGCTGGAGTCGCCTTAATTAGTTTAAATTATTTATGTAAACAGTATACCAGCTGAACACGGCCACACTTCGTAGCGACAGGCGCGTGAGTCGCCCGTCTTCTTTGACAAAAACCGTGATCACTCGGCGAATATAAACAACCTATCCCTAAAAAATCTTCTTTCCATTCGTATAATCATAAATAATATCCGTTTACAATTTTTCGAAATTAGCGCACACATACAGACAAGAAAAATGAATGTACATTCTTACGTTGTTACGTCACAATGCTGGTCAAAAGCGTCTCCTCAATCACAAAGCCAATTACAAGGTTTGACAAACAATAATTTAAAAAATTAATATAAAATAAAATAACTACCATAAGATTAGTAAATAGTAATAATAAAATAAAATATATATAAACATATATATGAGCCTGTCTGTCGACATAACATTAAAAATAATAATAATAATAATAATAATAATAATAATAATAAAAAATAGAGAAAAAAACATATTTGTTTGTGTGGTTCTACTCGGTGGAGGGATCGAGATTATTTTTTTCTCGTGATGGAACAGTCTCTGAAGTAGTATGTTGCTAATAAATTAAATTAAATTTAAATAGAAATAAGCATGCAACATACATATATATATATATAATCAGCGAGACAACACGACAATCATCTGTATGACATGCTTATTTTAAATCTAAGTTTAAATAGCTCCTAACTAAGTAGACGAGTAGTTCCTTACTTTGTTTATAAAAAGTGTATGCGATTTTCTATTGTCAATTTGTTGAATAAAAGCCTCTCAGCGGGAGCTGATGTGATCATGTTGAATTTAAAAAGTAGAGCGGAGCCTTACTTCACTCGCAGCTTGTTATTTAGAGGGAATCGGACTCTAATGAGATCTCGGAGGGATGCCAGGAGAAAAAATGCTTTTAAAATTAAAATAGAACCGACCGCGGCGGCCACACTGAGACCGCGTAATCAATTGGAGATTAAAAGTTAAGAAGATTGCTTCTCGATTTAATTTACATCATATTACGAAATAAAGCTGCTTAGCGACTCCTATTTCAAAAAGCTATTGAGATCATTGCTTCTTCCAATAATGAAATTAAATCTGTTTACTGAAGAAAGAGCCTCTGGACGTCTTAACTTTTTTCATCTCCAAAATTATGCTTTTTATTTATTTAAACCATTTCTAACCCATCGTCACAATAATTTTTATAGAAAAGTATGAAAGAAAATTTGCATTTTTACAAGGCCTTATTATGGCCTTGTAAAATTTTTTACAACAATTTTATTCTAAACTAGCGACCCGCCCCCGACTTCGCCCGGGATGCAATATTTATATATATGAACATTCCCCGTTTATCCCTCTTTCCATTAGTGAAAACCGAATTATAATCGGTCTATATATATGAACATTCCCCGTTTATCCCTCTTTCCATTAGTGAAAACCGAATTATAATCGGTCTACCCGTTCACGCGTGATGCCGTGACCAAGGGAAATGGGGATTCATTTTTAATATAGAGATTTCAAATTGCGGAATTTCGAATCCCAATTCTAAATTGGGGAATAACATGTATATACAAAGACAAAAACAAACCGGAAATCTTCTATATATATAAAAAATCTCGTGTCACTGTGTTTGTGGTCGCACTCCTCCGAAACGGCTCAACCGATTTTTTTTTTTGTTTTTTTTTTTTTTTAATAAATAAAATAAAATAAATCTTTATTTGCGCGAACACATGTTTACAGGACTTTAATTAGTATACAGCAGTTATAGTACAAAGTATGTTCTACCCGCCAAGGGCATGCAAATACTAGTGTTTAATTGTTTGTAAACTATATTAATAAATGAATTAATGTTTCTTATTATAAAAATCTTATATTCTTTCTTAAATTTTATATTTGTTCTTGGTTTTTTATATTTATTTCTTTGGTAATAAGATCAATTTGAGAGATTCCGCATATTCGAGAAGTTGATTATTGATTTTTATTTCGTATATAGATAATACTTAAAAGCAAAAACAATTCTGCTTACGTAAATGGCGGTTGAAGCCACGCATCCGAGTTTTCATTTACAAAAAAAGCGCTTGAAAATCGAACAGGGCACGTTCCGCAGGGAAATTAACGGGAAACGGGATCCTGTGGTATGACATTATAACGTCCAGAAAACGTCATCTCTGGTTACTGTCAAATGTACGAAAAAAGTCGCTATTTCCACTTTAGGATTTCTTTTGATATTTAGGTGACCTAGTAACGCACTTGTTTGACTCGTACTAAATGTTAGGAGATATAAATAAATGCTAAATTCTTAATTTCGCCTCTTTACATTGGGGAATAAAATCCTTAATTTTTTGTCCCTAATTTTGTTCTATGCAACTAACATAATATATGCAACAAGCGAGCCGCCTCCGGTTGCACACAGTCGCAATTATGTATTCAAACCTTCCTCGTTGATCGTTCTTTCCAATAGTGAAAACTGTATCAAAATTCGTTAAGTGATTTCGAAGTAGTTAGCAGAAAAACAGACGCGGACAGCTACTTCGATATTTATTAAAAACCTACTTATCTTAAAATCGCATGTGGTGTTCACTTGTAAATCTTTTACTCATCTATACTAATTTTATAAAGTAAAGAGTTTGTTTGTTTGTTTGTTTTTACGCGCTAATCTCAGGAACTACTGGTTCGAATTGAAAAATTCTTTTTGTTTTGAATAGTCCATTTATCGAGGAAGGCTATAGGGTATATAACATCACGCTACGATAAATAGTATTATTTATAAGCAGTGTCCAGTACCGCGCACCCCATGCGCACTCCGCCGCAGCGAAGCGTGGTAGACTTCAGCTAGTTTAAAATAGCTGAGCTCGCAACTTCGTACGAGTGGTATTCGGTATAGCGCATAACTTTTTTGTTTGTAAACCGATTCGTATGAAACAAACACTAAATGTTACAGGAAGCTTGTTACAATACATCAGTTAAAACCGCATTCAAATCAGTTAAGCCGTTTCAGAGATTAGCGTGCACAAACGCACAGATTAAAAGACAAAAATTCTAAAAAGTATTTTATGATCTCGGTAATATAAATACAACGTGTACAAGTTGTTTTTTTGAAAAAATGTTTAATGTACAGACACGTCTCGTACACGATTCCATTATATTATGTATAGATTATCTCTTTAACTTAAGTAGGTACCTACTTACTGTAAATATATTAATGTAGATAGCGTAAATGAACCTTTTAATAAATAAATAAGTAACTATTTTTATGGTTATATCATTCTTAATATATACAAAAAATACAAAATAATTTATTCATAAACTTAAGCCTAGGTACAAAAAGGTGTAGGGGGCCTCCTATTAAGTATAAGATACTTGTATCAGGAGAACCCCGCTTCCCAACACCCTACTAAAATCCAAAGAATACAATAAAGTGTGTATGTTTGTATGAGTGTGCGAATGAGTATGTGTGTGTGAATGTGTATGTGAAGTAGCATTATCTATATGAGTTAAGTGTAGCTTTTACATAAGTCCCCCTTCATAATCATATTAATGTTTTGATAATAAATGTTTAATTTAGTTAAGTAATAGTCTTTAATAAAGATTCGGTTTCATTATAATTTAGGGTCTTGAGCCAATCGGTCAGGGTCTTTTTGCAATTAAAGTGTGTCATAGGATAAATATTAAGTTTATTATTTAATATGTTGTATAAATAAGAAGTTTGGGTAATATATTGTCTTCGAGCAAAGGCAGTTTTTACAATTTTTATAAGCTGCCATTTAGAGGTGCCGAAGACAGCGGTGTTCTGAAAGTGAATAAAAACTCTATTAGAATAGAACGTAATTATGTACTTGCCAAATTGCCTGAGGATGAAGAGTTTTCCGGACACCAGCAGACACCGAGAGACTAGATAGACCGAAGCTGTCTGCCGTTAATTAAACTTCTTGATAATGCTGACGATGCAGCGGTTCTGATATCGACTCAAATGCTCTGTATTACAAAATATGACAGACAGTCAACTTGAGGGCAAGTTGATATCGTTTAGAAAACAATGGACACAGATACCGACATGTTTACCAGAATGGACAAGCCATGTTCGCCCACGCTTATCAGACAAAGCTCTACCGTGTGCTTTCAATTGCTTTGACCGACTAATAATATAATAATAATTAATTTGCGATGACCATGGGTAACTGATTGACATTTAGTTTTCTTGCTCCTTCGAGACCAACCGATATTCGGTGTGCAAATCTTGACATCTTTAAATTCGAAATCTCGAATATTGAATTTATAATACCATTCCCTATCGAATTTACATTATTTTGACTTTCATAATTTCTTAAATTTAAAATCATGCTTTGTTTCTCGCCCTTTTCTGTACTTTCATTGGTACTTTTAATCACTCACAATTTTATTCAGTTACCAAGATTTTTTTTAAATATTAGCAATTAAAATTAGTTAAAAATACTAACAGTTAAAAATACAACAAAAACCTAAAAATAATTGTTGACTTATTGTAATAATTACTCACAATTTTATTCAATTACGAAGTTTTTTTTTTAATACCAGCAACTAAAAATTATAAAATGTTATAGCTGTATTACCTGTAATAATCTATATCTATATATATAAAAATGAATCCCCATTTCCCTTGGTCGATTTTAATAACGTGAACGGGTAGACCGATTTTAATTCGGTTTTCACTAATGGAAAGAAGGATAAACGGGGAATGTTCATATATATAGAAAAATTGCGGAACGCTAGTAGCATATAATAATAAGTGTAAATGTGTTTGTTTGTTTGTTTATAGCAGTGTGACTTAATGACTTTTTGCTATTCTGCCGATATATATAAATATATTCAAGAAAATAATATAAAATTGAATTTTATTAAAATCTTTACAATTTGGTGAAGAGAATCTCAAAAAGCCGTTTCTTGTAAGAAGTGAAAGAACAGAAAAGAACATTTCTGCCTTATTGACTAAAGCGCATCATCGATGACGTGTCTCATCATCGAAATGACTACAATTCTCCTCAAATTTACAATAAGTGCTTCGGGTGCCAACGAAAGAGCCACTTTATTTTAATTACTGAACGCGATGAAAAGTAACGACACTCTGGAAGTTATTAAGAAGCGATTCTATAGAGAATTATATCTGTGAGGCGTCTCGGTTATTAACTTGAATGCGATAAAATGTTTCAATGTTATACTACGTAGCTACTTGCTCATTGACTACAAAAGAAATCACTTACTTTTTGTTCATTAAAGGAAGTGTAGCTTTGAATTCTTCAATGATTTGTTCACGTTTTCAATTTATTTGAATATCTTGTTCATTGTTTATTTAATTTAGTTTTTTTTATGTTATGGTCGGCAGACAGGCTGACGGTCCACTTGATGGTAGGTGGCTACCGTCACCTATAACACAAGCAACGCCTAAGCTGGTGCAAGTGCGCTGCCGACTACAGTAGGATTAAAGGATAAGGAATTAGGCGTGGATAGGGAAATGGGCTCTGGCATCCCTTATTCACTCACCGAAACACAACAGCACACGTGCTGTCATTTCACGGTTGTCTTCTGTAAGGGGGTGGTTACTGCCGCCAGACGAACTGCCCAAATGACTGCGAAATACAGTGTGCCCTGCCACACTTTCCAGATCCAGACCAATTAGTCGTTTCATTTCATATTACAGGGCTAACATTAGAATAAATATTTCTTCAATTTCTTTAAATACTGGTTTAATTGTGAAAGTGGAGAAAAATCTAACGAAAATGTATAAATACTATGATGGTTATAAAGTACTAGCTGAACTCGGCCACGCTTCGCTGCGGCCCATACGGCGGCGGCGTGCGCATGGGGCGCGCGGTGCTGGACACTGCTCATATATAATACTATTTATCGTAGCGTGATGTTATATAGCCTATAGCCTCCCTCGATAAATGGACTATTCAAGACAAAAAGAATTTTTCAATTCGAATCAGTAGTTCCTGAGATTAGCGCGTTCAAACAAACTCTTCAGCTTTATAATATTGGAATAGATATATACCGAAAAACAAATATAATACATACATGACAGATGAATTTACGAGAAGAATTTTGATCGCAGAAAGGTGACAAAGATCTCGAGTAATGGATAACACAGCTAAATTAGTTTCAAGTGCAAAAATGCAGACCTGTCGAATGTGTTTGTGTAAGGACTTATGTTAAGATCGGCAGACAGGCTGACGGTCCACTTGATGGTAGGTGGCTACCGTCGCCTATAACACAAGCAACGACAAAGCTGCTACAAGTGCGCTGCCGACTACAGTAGGATTAAGGATAAGGGATTAGGAGGGGATAGGGAAATGGTTACTTGTAATTTGTACATACTAACATAGACAACATTTAAAAAAGGACCTCTGGTTCGATAAATAAAGTTTATTATTATTATTTAATGAGATGAGTTGAAAAGGATGATATCATCTTAGACTATTTACAATATTATGAGCCATTTATGTCTCAGATGAAATTTACTTATTATATTTTACATGAATTCAATTCTGGTAAAAATAATAACAGTCCAACTTAGTAAAAAAAATTCTAAACCCTATTCATGTGCTAAACTGGGAAGCTCCTTAATGAAACGTAACGTAAAAAGGAATGTCCGTCTTTTTCAGCCGCATAAAAAGTTAAAAAGTGGCCTATGAGTTTTGCCACACTCGATGAAGCTATCTCAAATACCTACCAAATTTCATCAAATCGGTAGATACCGCGTGGTTGGCTATGTAACCGTAACCGATAGACAGAGAGAGTACATAGACGCAAATTGTATTCTATAAGATGTACTTCGGAGAGTGTGCTCGGGAGCTGCATGAGATCATACCGCCTTCCCCTTTCTTCTATCGGACATGCAGACGTACGGCTGGTTACCATCCTTACCTTGTCGAAATCCCTCTAATTCGGACCAAGCTCTTTTTGCGCACTGCTAAGTATTGTATCTTCCTGCTTGGTTTCAAGGTTCGAACCCAAATCTTTTCAAGGTTCGAGTGAATAGGCATCTTCTGCATGAGCTCGCTCCATCGTCGGCCTCATCTTTCCTACACGGATAGATGCTGGTATGGATTTGACATCACCATAAAGGGTACACAAGAGAGATACCACAATTTGTTTGTCTTTTAAAAACTAAATGTATTTGAAAACTATATATTTTGGATTTTAATTGCAGTAAAATTAATTATAGTTTTGAAATTTTGGTCGTTTTTTGACTGGATCAGATCAAATTCACAGGATGAGCAAAGAGAAGCGCTCATCTCACCTATGTTGTTGACTTATGTCATCTTGTAAAACCCAGAAAACACTAAAACGAAACATGTATTTTTATGTAAATGTTACCTGTGCCTTGCAATTTGCGTCTCAAAATTGAACAACTTAAAACCTTCTTTATTAAAGAATCACTCGTATAAGCCTATTATCAAAATCAGTAAACAATTTCTGAACCATTATTTCGGTTAAACCATAATATTTTTGGTGTATATTAAAACCATTCGTTTCGTGGTTTCAGTATAAAATTCCGAAGAAAGAGGAAGTGGTGGAACAACAGCAAGCTGAGCCAGACAACCCTCTGATGAGGAAGAAGAAGACACCGGAGGAGTTGGCTGCTGAAGCGGAAATGGAAGATCAGGATGAGTTCACCAGTTAGTATTGTCAATTTTCGATATCTTCGACCTATCACCGGCCAACACGAGCTCCGGTGTTCGGAACCCGCACGGAGCACTCACGGGTGTGCTTTCTTACCCCAGCGACAATCCGGTCAGCCAAAGCGAACCCCACCGACTCCTGCAACCGCCTGGATTATCGTGGGTTAATCTCCTTCACCACGACAAGGTCCTGTCCTAGCACACGTTGGGGGGGAGAGAGACCTAACTGCCTAAAATTACGCACAGTACACACAGTTAACTCGGCTCAAGATATTCTTGCTACCTTTTTTATGGTTAAAGTCGGCTCTGATGCTCCAGAGGCAAGTCAACAATTAAGGGAATGCAAGGGTATACAATTAAGGAGGAAGGGTCGAAGTGAAAATAGAGGAGTGAGTCCTGGTATCGTGGCATACTCACGTACCGAAACATAATGCGTGCTGTTATTACATACTGATGTTATTACATACTGATGAGGAGTTGGTTACGGCCGCCATTTAGGTTGCCCAGTTTATAAAAAGAGAAAGCAATGAGTCCTACCACTGCATTGCTGAAGGAGATTCCAATTTAAATAATGTTGAAATTCTGCAATTGCTAAAAGTACTCCCAACATGACTGACTTGCTCGCTTAGAAGGAACTCGTAGTCACTATTCATAATTTATAAATAATAAATCAGTAGGAATTCTGCATTGAAAAGAACCTAATTAAATCTAAATACTATCATATTTTTTTCCAAATACAACCAGTTCGAAATACAGATTCTCTGAAATGAAATTGGGCAAGAAATCTCATAGGTTGCGACACAATCACTACAATAAACAAATTAACAGCCATCAGTCCAAAGCGACTGGATCAGCAATTACTACAGTCACGATAAATTGTACCTACTGTACTCAATCTTACTAAGAAAATAAAATCCTATTTTTATATACATCAAAGATTACAACGGACCTTTCGGCTTCATAAATGGGTCAAAACCCACTTAATAAGAGCGCCTCTTTTGACCACTTTTGACTACTTATTAAAAAAAAAATTTCATTAATAATAATAATAATAATAATAATATTTATTTATTTTCTCCACAATTTACAAATTTTAAGTGGGTACATTTATAGTATTCAGTGCTACATTGTTTGTGGGAGACTGGCGCCTGAACTAGGTAATACCTGTGTCTCAGGACACCAGGGCTCCACCTTCGATGACCGCATCTATCTTTGTATTCTATTGTTTGTGCAACACTTGAAATACGATCGATAACAATATCTGTAGGTAACCATAAACAAACAAGGGAAAAAAAAAGGGTAGAAAGCAAATAAAATTAAATTAAAACAAAAGAAAAAAAAAGTTGTTTGTGTGTGTGTGTGTGTGTGTGTGCGTGCGCGCGTATGTGTGTGTGTGCGATGCATGTGTGTGTGTGTGCGATGCATGTGTGTGTGTGTGCGATGCATATGGTGCAATATTTGTAATGCGTGTGTGTCTATGTGTAATACAGTATGCATTAATATTTAATTATTTTTTTTTTCCTTTTCCTTACTTTTTTCTTTTTTTTTATATCTACACCATTTCTTATTTTATTGGGCCGTTCTGACCCGTTACTATGCAAGTACAATTGTTTTAATAATACACATCCACAAACCATATATCCACTTGTATTTATAACTTATATCATAGATAAAATACTACTTAACCAGTATAGATGGTCACTCACGTACATTGAATCCGTACCCTATCCAATTTCGCTTATATCTAGATGCCGCCTGTGTAGTTTGTCGCTTATTTGTTGTCATTAAAAATCCGCTAGAGTCGCTGCAGTCGACCATTCAGTCAATTCTCATGTACAAGAGATGGCACTACTAAAATTTATTTAAAATATAAAAAAGTGGGCACGAACAACGATAAAAGGGCCGTATGAACGGTATAGGTTCTGTTCTAAAAAATAGGGCAATAATATCATACATAAAAGTCACAGATTAATGATAAAAGTACCTCTCAGCAACGTCGCCCTCTAGTTATTACCACGATAATAAGGAACTATAACTGCGTGATTGAATTTGTTGGTTATAATTTTTAACAAAACACACATTAATGTTAAATTCGAGACTCTTAGTGACATCTAGGGAGTGGAAATCCCAATATGAAATTGGCTTCAGATCGTTATATGGAAGTTGACCATCTATACTGGTTTAGTAGTATTTTATCTATGCTTATATACACCATATTTTCTTAACTGAGGTAAAATTTTGGTACCTATGTCTTTTTTCAGAGTTGAAAAACACCATCGAAACGCAAGTGAACGAACTGAAGTCCCAGATCGAGAGTAAATGCGTGATGCAGTGAGCGGTGCGGCGTCGATGGCTTCGGGCGACCAACAGACGGACACGCACGCCCGCGTCATCTTTATTATTATATTAAGCCGAATACATGATGTAGCTGTGCTAAGGTCATTGTTACGATGATGTTTCACGAAACCCGTACACCACCCCATCCCCCGAAACAACCACGACCCAAAGACAGTGTTGAACCCGTTCCAGAACCGTATCATTCGCGCTCAAACATTTTTGTAGGAGAGATTTTGATTCTAAATTTTTTCGGAACCTAGTTGGCTAGTGGCGCGTTGGTGCTTGATAATGAGCAATAATATTTTTATACATTCATAAAGAATTTGCGAAGGAGAGCCCTCGAGAATAACGCATCCGAAGATTTTACACTGAACAGACGAGGTCAAAAAGTCATCGATACGATCGCGCGAACACTGTGAAACATACAATGGAGAGAAACCACTTTTATATGTTGACGCTTGTGATATATTGTTATTTAAGTGTAAAGAAAAATAAATATAAATACAACTAGATCGACAAAATGGTGTAATATTATTAAAAAGAGGGAAATAGTTTAATGTAAGGAGTCTTTAGCACGCGTGTAGTGTACTCACTGGTGTCTCTCTTGTCTGTCTTCGTGATGACGCTTCTCTTACTCATTCTCTATTCGGGTCGCACACGAACTTACATCGAAATAACAATGTATTCCCTGTGTACATTTGTTTTCATCCAAATTCCCCTAAGCTCCACCCTCGGCTTCGCTAAACCTCCGACTGACTTCCTCTGAATCTATCGAACTTTTGCCTCTAAATCTTTTGCATGCGTGCTTATGCAGTGTAATCGGTGTTGTGTCGATGTATTTTGTTTAGGTGTATATACCTGTAATGGACCTAGCCTTAATGACCACATCGAAAATAAAATAGGTGCAATGCGTTGTTGATCTGTGCGAGCCGTTTAGGCGCGCGCGCCTCTCGGTGCGTCCTTGTTATTGTCCATTTGATTCTCGCTTGTCTCTTTAATGTAAGATTCGATGTTCGTTTTAGTATAATGATGTAAAGAGTTGTAGATATCACACGTATTTTCGCGTTGTTTTACCGTTGAACCATTTCCTAGAGTAGTCGACGCGTTTATTGATGTTTCAATGCTTAGGTGTTAAACGGACGCGTCGTGCGAGCGAATTATTCGAACGAATTCGGAGCTGAACGTTCGGACAATTGTCTCCACAGAGAAGCTGCAAATGCAAAAGATTTGTTATCGTCAAAAGCTGTGATAATATTGAATATAATAAAGTAACGCTGTGCGCCGGAAGCGGTCGGTCCGCCCGCGCCTCTCTCGTTAGCTTCTACCGAGACGTCTCTTTCTTCACCTGACTCCATCGTGATCGGTCTCTTCCTAAATTAAAAATTCTATTTCACTCTAGCAGCCTTTATGTACAGTTTACTAAACGCAATCGGCACATCATGTATTTACTAATTATTTATTTTCTCGACTTACATTTACCTATTCAATTTATAAATCCGGCAATATTGCTTGCTACCGAGTCACGTTTGAGACGACTGTGTTATTTTTTCTTAGTTGGCGTATTTCGTTTTAAAACTTTCGGGTCAATTAAGCCTACCTACGATGAAATCAGATGGTTATGAACTATTCCATATACACGACATTATAGTACGATATGTAAATAAAAATGATGGTAATTTCAGATCGTTTATTGAGAATGCTTCTATTTTTCTGACATTTAAAAATCAGAATAATTGTATTTTCTCGCACTCTACTGCACACATCTATATATATTTTCATAGCTTCTTTCTATAGATATAATTTATTCTGTGCACGCATAGCTACCATACTCGTACTGTACTCGTGACAAGAAGTCATTCTCGTGTACCACTTCTCGATCTGTAACGGTTAAGATGGTTATAATAAACGTTCATCACTGTGTATGTGTGGTTTAGTCTAGGCTAAAGTTTAAATATGTATTAACAGATAATAGTTCTATGTACGTGCATGGCAATCATAGTCGCGGTTGTTTCTAGTTATTCGGAATAAACAATAAATAGATTTAAGATTCAAAATTCGATTATTTTGTATCAATTTGACACGACCAATGTTTCAACAGTCGAAATTATCACTTGGATCCGTTTTAGCTGTCCCTAAATTAATCGTGTGAGTGTTAGTTATCTTTACGAATACATCTATAGAAACTTTCTCCTTCTCTGTCTTATCTCTAACTAGACGTAATGTCTCTTAGCCTGTGCTCTTCGTTGTTGATTCCCTTTGTAGAAATAGAAATATTTAGTCGGGATGTTATAGTTTGGTGCGTAGCGAGGCAGCTCGCTACTGAATCGTTCGCTAATTGTCACTAATTTTAATTAATGTGAACTTTAAAAGTTTCCAGGTTAAAATTGAAATTTGTTTGAGAGTTGCATGGCGACACCTCGAAGCGAAGTGTTAACGATGCTCTTGGAGTGTGTTGTGTCGTTCTCTCTTAATTCGTCCTGTGTGTTTTTGCTGAGTTTAATATCTGTGTACGCTTTCGGAGCTCCTTCTGATTGTATGTAAGCTTTCGGTGTTCAATGTATAGTAAAAACAAATGTGATTAGATTTAAAGTGTTGCTTCGAGCGTTAACTAAAGGAATTTGGGTGATACCAAACGGAAACCTCAACATCATCACTGCACATCGTAACATCTCTAAAACGAAGACTGTCAAATTAAAAATACTACTTATTCATTTAACACTAAAGTCTACAATAGCATCTAGGTACCTGATACTTTACGGACTACCACATTGGAAGAGTAATGAGTGATAAATTGATATATTGATTATGAATAAAAACAAATTAGTTTAATAATTGTTACTACCGACCCCATGAATTATTGAGTGATGTATCGACATCTGAACCACTAGATCTTTCTAATATATGCTTTTACTTAGTTCGAGAGCTTTTACAGGTGTTTGTCCGTTTTCTTCTATTAATATTATAGAGCTTTTATGACGAGGTACATACAAGGTAGACGCGTAGCTTAGTCATAGTTTTGTGGTAAACCGGAAAGAGATCCCATTCTTAATTGAAACTTTTAGGAATAATTTTAAGTGAATCCCAAAGACTTGTGACCAATTTTAGATTTTTTCCTCGAAAAAGAAAAATCAGTTGAATCAATTGATCTTATGACTTTCAAACTCAGGGTAAACATATTTCGTGTATAGTATATACTATCATTGTTGTCTATTTATATATCTATGTTCTGTTAGATGATTTAGAACCGACACGTGACTTTTTGGCCCTCGAGTGGCATCAACTCTCGTACCCTTCGGAATGTTCCTTGCCCTTCAAAAGTAGGCGATTCAAATTCCACAGTTGTTTCTTCCTTAGAGGAGTTATGGAATGGTAGACTTATACATTTTAATACTAAACTTGTTAAACATTTTATTGATATATTAGCCTAGGTAGTTGCACTAGGTTTTTACGGTTAGGCGAATTCAGGCGAGGTGACATATTTGTCAAAATATATCCTGAGACATCCGGCTCTGAGACTATTTAGTCAAAGAATTATTACATACAATTATGAAACATAATTACTTGTTTTAAGGTTTTTTATTGTGTAGCAAATATGCCACCTGATCTACACAAATCACAGCGGAATGCCGGTTGTATGATCGTTTGTTTTTGGATGAAAATTCAATCGGTGCAAAAGCGACCGTGTGTTTAAAGGACTTTAGATTCAAAGTTCTTTGAACGCGGAACGTGATTTCAGGATGGAATAGGGATTAGACGATTAGAGACAACGACACTAGCACCACACAACACAAGAGCTTTCAGTAACACTTATACTGGGGTTTTATTTGATTTACCTACGAGTTTTTAAAAAGTTATTTCACAAGCGATGTCGAGTAAGTGATGTATTCATGGTACACGTTGTTGAGCGATATTTGTCAACATTGTTGATAAGTTTAGGAAAATATAAAGCATTAAGGCGTGCGATCAAGTCATTTTGTTGTTTTCTCTGTAAGAAAGGTATACAAAAATCTGGGTACGTGGTTAATTTATGTATCTATTATTTTTAGAAATAGTACATTACTGCAGAGTCCAGGAAGTGAAGGATTGCCGGACGAAGTGGTAAAGAAGTGGTAAGATAAAGATCTGAGTCCGGCAATCCTCATTCCGGTCGAGGCTGGTATAGTGCTTTTCTCAATAAATGTGAGGAAATAATGAAACACGCCTGTGACAGCGCGCAGCGGCGGGCGCGTTCGTGAAGACTCATGAAACTTCGGGTTTCATCGGGCTGAGCAGCGGCCGGGAATGAATTTTCATACAACATTCTTGGCCTAGGCCGAGAATGTAATGCATGAGCCAAGAATTACAAACTTTGTGGCTGGTTTTTAGTACAAGAATGCCTACATTTCCGAGCATGTTTGAGAAAAATATATTTTTTTATTGAAACAGCATTATTGTTATATCACGCTAAACTGTATCGTATACATTATCAACACGTAGCAATATATTACCAGTATGACATATTCTAAAATGAATAAAATGAATACTTATGGCTAATGCAATCTTGTCAACATCGTTTGTGGAATGCCATTAAATATTTTAAAAAAAGAAGCCGTAATAAATTTGTGCGTGAAAAAAAAATACTGCCTCCTTTATGGTATAATTGTTGTGAATTAAAACCAACCGCACGGATTTATTGCTGTGTTTCATTTATTCTTGTTTATAGGTTAGTCGGCAATAAGAAATCACAGTTAGCTTTTAATATTAGTGACATCTAGCGTTAAGAAATAAAAAAAAAAAACAAGTTACCGAATGGATTAAACGAAAACGTAAATGAAATTTTAAATGATGAATTAGAACCGCCCGCTCGTACGCGGCGAACGGATCTACATGTTACGTATTGTTATTATAAATGAAAAATAAATAAAAAATTAGTAGTTTATCCACTTAAATTAGATTTACGGATGAAAAAAAACGAGAAAAGGTTATTGTTGAAATGTTTTTAGATAATTAAAAGTTGGATTGAGCTTTTGTGAAACCTAGTTGTTATTTCATAAGTAAAAGTTTCGTTTGCAACCATTTTCTGTATAAAAAACGCTATCCGTTTTTCTCTTGGACCTCTATACATTGAAATAGTGAATATTCTTTTTGTAATGTCTATCCCACGTAGTCACCTACTGTAGACTCTTTTGCTGCTAATCGGTTGGTACTATAATACTGTCGCTGTGCAAATTTTAATTTAATTCGACAAATCCCTGAATTATATGTTATGTATAAAAATTAGAGGTATCCATTTTCATGCGAACACTTAAAGCGACCATGAAAATGGTGTATCTATCATGTTGTTAAATAATAAACTACATTTACCACCAGACGGTTGTTTTATTTTAAAGTGTATACAAAATTTACAATAACTTAAAAATACAATAACTCTATAATCATACAAGTAAATAACTTAAAAATATATACAGGGTAGAACTTTTTTACAGGACCTGGAGGGAAAGCGTTCCAAAGTGTAGATAGCAATTTTTACTTAAACATTCTTTTATATTTTAAAAGAACCAAAATTGCATTCAATTTTTTTTTTTTTTTAAATACGCTTGCCACACCCAGGAATCAAACCGGTTTAAATCCGATCGAAATGCCTTCACAGCAAAATGTACAAAAAGCAAAAAATTACACCTACACCGTTATGGCGTCAATCAATAAGGTTACCATAAGGACTAAATCTCTCTAAAAAAACTTGGTAAAACCATGAAATCTACAACTTATAAATTCAATGAGACAAAACAATTAACTTTTACTCAAAGGTCCTTAGTAATTCACATTATCTTTGACGTAAGTAATTTATTTATTAAAATGATTTCATGGTTTTCCTTTTAATTAATTTTTACTCTACGTGTCGTCAAAATATTCCACCTGTATATAGTAAGTAAACACTGAAGTAATTTGAATAATGACACCTCTAATAAAAATATGTTACTGCTTTCTATGGTGTTATTTTTTTTTAGTATACAGCAATTTTTTAAAAGTATAATTATATCTAATTAATCTATAAATATCTAAGTTAACTTACCACGCTCTATTATTTATTTGTTATCGTCATGAACCCTGCTGTCGTAGTTATGGATAAATCCCTGTGTCGGACAATGCCAAAGAGTATATAATCACTACGTTTTGACAATGCTGATCGACATCGCTGTTCCGCATGACGGAACCTCGTGGAAGCCCACAGACATTGTCCTGATAGTGATCCTAATAATACAAGGCTCGTCGAGGATACGAGAGACTTTTGGCAAATGAGTAGATCGAGGGACAGATACAGAAGGTTGTAAGCGAACTTTGCAGCCCTTACCACTGGTAGCTCGAGCCTTGCCCCGCTAACTACTAGCAGCAAATTAGTTTAAGTTTTTAACGTACTTATTGTCATAAAAAACTTAAAACTAATATTATTTATGTATATTGCAATTAAGAATTAATTAATTAGTTCACATCAATAAATTATTCTCAAAGCGTAAACGCATCCCAAAACCTACCCAAATTTTTATTCAAGTCTTCTAAAACAGATAAAATTTTCTCTAAAGTGGTTTTGAGGATGCCCCGACTTCCTTTCCCTCTTTCAGCGACAACTTCGCCATCATCCTCGAGTGTTTCTTCATCGCTCATCGGTTTACTTGACTCTTCGTCTTTGCTTTCATACTCTATCTCATCATCAGCTTCGTGACTCTTATATGGAGTGCCAAGCATTTTATGAATCCGTTTTAAAATTTTAGCCAATTGATGTTTATCTTTATGTTCTATTTCATTTTCCGAAACGTCTTCGTTCACTTCGTTGACATTTCTGCGAACTCTTCTATCCCCTTCGCTCTTATCCCTTTTATTGATTTTCTCTTTAGAAATTTTATTCCGTGCTCTAAATTTTCCACCAAAAATTCTCCTAGTTCTATTAAATCTCGGGTTTAAATGAAATAATCTATCAACAAACGCCATTCTTTCGCGTTTTTCTTCTTTTGTGTTTTTTTTATTTTTAACTTTTTGGTTTATCTTTGAATTTCTACCATATTGTTTATCTACGATTTGGCGTTTTCCTCTACTCAAAACTCTCATTTTGCCTCCTGAATAATTTTCAGCACCGAACACTCTTTTCAGAGTATTTCCTACATTATTAAACTGATTTCTTAAAACCCTACTAACTACATCAAATACATTACCATCTCTTTCCAAGTTAAATGTGGAATCGACAACATCATTTAGATTATCTAATTTAAGTGGTCCAATGCGAACGGATCGTTTTACTTTAATTGTTTTGGGTGATTTTTTCCCGATAATCTCTTCATATTCACTCTTATTTCTAATTTCATTAGATTGATATTGACATGCTTCTATTTTAGTATTAGCAAGTACCCAAAATCCAAAGGATTTGGCTGGCAAATTGAGCAGAAGTGTCTTGTATGGACGAGCACGTTTAACTAATGGTTTTATATCTCCAGAGTGGTACATCGCGCGGCCATTGACAATAATATTCCTGAAACAAACAAAAAAACTGTAGGTATATCAGAATACTTATCACGAGGGTGCTGTGATAAAAATTGTTTAGCCAACATTCCCAAAGAGCTTCATCGTCAAATAATCATTAAATGAGTATTTGCTTTTCAACGTAGGTTCTTTTCTCTGCTTTTTGAAATTCACAAAATGACAAGGCTGAAATATGGCATGCAACCTTATTATAGAAACGAATGTAATGATATGTAAAAGATTTACTGATTTTGGTAAGTGTCTAATAATCATGACAATAGTAAAAACGAGTGGCCATTAATTCTATATCTATATTTATTTTAATATATTAAAGATTTGTATATGTATGTTTGTAAAGTAATGAATAAACACAACTGGACCAATTTTAAAAATTCTTTCACCTATAGAAAGCAACAGCTAGTAGTCTATAAATTCGATTTATGAAATCTACAACCAGGATTGGAAACCGCTACAGAGGCTCTAGTATGAGTTTACGATACTACACCAATACTACACTCGCTAGCGAGAACGTAAAACTTTTGTATGGGAAATCGTGAACTGTCAATGTCAAATTATCAATTTTCCATATAAATGTTTTACGCTTTCGCTAGCGAGTGTAGTATCGTAAACTCATGCTAGAGCCACTGAAGTTATCACGGAACGGAACGACGAGCGATCAAATTTAATCGTTGACGTCAGTTTTTTTTTTTTTTTTTTTTTTTTAAATAAAATAAATCTTTATTTGCGCGAACACATGTTTACAGGATTTTAATTTGTATACAGCAGTTACAGTACAAAGTATGTTCTACCCGCCAAGGGCATGCAAATATTTGTGTTTAATTGTTGGTAAACTAATATATTAATAAAGGAATTAATGTTTCTTATTATAAAATTCTTTAACATCATAATAACAACAATCTAATAACCATTTTGTTAATGTTCTTGCAAATTTAGGATCCGGCAATTCTTTTATATTATTAGGTAGTTTATTGTATGTTTTAATTGCCATAACATAAACATTTCTATTAAATAGTTCTATCTACATTTTGGTCTTTGCAATAAATTACCTTGTCTAGTTATTTTGGTTCCTATTTTGTTATTTTCGACAAAACAGTTCGGATATTTTCTAACAAATATACACAACGTCTTTATATACAAGCAAGGTAAGGGAAGTATATGTAACTTTTTAAATAGTGGCACACAACTCTCCATAAAGCCAACGCCACATATTGCTCTGATGCATTTTTTTTGGGCCCTAAAAGCTCTTATTATTTCGACAGAGTTACCCCATACCAATAATCCGTATGTCAAAATCGAAGAAACGTAGCCATGATAAGCAGTGATTGCTGCCTCAATAGACACAGTCAATCTTAACCGACGTAGTGCATAAACAAATCTGTCTACTTTATCACAGACCAGAGCGACATGAGATTTCCAATTACAATGTTTATCTAGCATTACGCCTAAATATTTTATACTTTCTACTTCTTCAATAATTTTACCTTTGTCTATAACTTGAAGAGGTGTAAATTTAGTTTTATAAGTTACGAACTGCATTAGCTTACTTTTATCAATATTTAGATGAAGGTTATTTTTATCTAACCATTGTGTTAAATTTGTTAATAATGAAATTATTTCCAACTTTTGTTGGTTTTTATCCTTGTTTTTTAATACAATTGTAGTGTCGTCAGCGTACAGAAATGTGCTATGATGTGTTATGTTGGGAAGGTCGTTTATATATATTAAAAACAAAAATGGCCCAAGTATACTGCCTTGAGGGACTCCCGATACATTTATTCTGAAGCTAGATCTCCTTGTTATCTTAACACCTACTTCAGATTTATACTTATGTACTATTTTTGAAACTTCTGTACATTGATATCTATTTGATAAATATGATTTAAGCCATTTCAATGTAATTCCTCTCATGCCACATCGTTCTAGTTTATATTCTAAAATTTTATGATCGACAAAATCAAATGCTTTGGACATATCGAGAAACAGGGCAGCAACACTTTTTTTGTCATTTAATCCCTGAGTTATTGTTTTGATTAGGTTGAAACATGCCAGAGTGGTGGAGCTATTTTTACGAAAACCAAACTGATCTGGGCTTAATATTTTATTTTTTTCAACGAAATCATTAAGACGTTTAAGCATTGCTTTTTCAAAGATTTTTGAAATTATTGGAATCAGTGTCACAGGGCGATAGTTACAAACTTCTTTTCGGTCTCCCTTTTTAAATAATGGTTTGACTATTGATTTTTTCAGGGCCGATGGAAATATACCCTGTTCAAAAGATAAATTGATGATATAACTTAGAGGCTCGGCTAACTGCTGAGCACATATCTTTATTACTTTGGTGTTGATCTCGTCATAACCTACAGAATTAGTATTTTTAAGGGATCTGATAATATTAAATATTTCAAAGCTATCCGTAGGGGCAAGAAATATAGAATTGCTATAGTTGTTTACACCTGTGGTGTATTCTGTACTATGTTTTCTATTATCATTAATTATATCAATAAAATAATTATTGAATATTTCGCACATGGTGTCATGATTCTCATAATTAACATTATTGAACTGAATTAAGTCAATTTGGTTAGAAGCTGGCTTAGGTTTTATGTTCTTGTTTATTACTTGCCAAGCTGCCTTACATTTATTATCATTATTATTAATATATTTTTGGTTTTGAATCCTTTGTGATGTATGTATACATTTTCTTAATATTTTAATATACTTTTTGTATTGTCTCTGCGAGTGATTATTTGTTTTTAAAATTTTGCGTGACAAATACATACATCTTTTTTTTAAACATGACTTTTTAATTCCTTTGGTAATCCATTTATTTTTGCTATTTTTTCTTTTAATTATTACTTTGATGTAAGGAAAACAGAGATTAAAAAAGAGTATCAACAAGTTATGTAGTACATCGAAGGCTTCATTTAACTCACTATTTTCGAATACTTCAGAAAAACACAGTTGTAAAATTTTTTAATGTTCTCTTCATTAAAGTCTCTTTTAAAATCCTGCCATAAGTTGATATCATTTACATTTTTCATTTTAGTTGTAAATGTTTGCGCTGTTTCATGGTCTGAGAGACCAATATAGTGAATTCGAGACTGAAATTTAGTTAAATTGCTTGCTATTTGGTCAATGCAGGAGAGATTCCTAGTGGGTGAAGTTATATGAGCAGACATATTATAATTTTTTAAAATGCTTGATAATTCTGTTGAACTTTTATTTGTTTTTGTGATGTCAATATTCCAATCACCGCAAAGTATTATTTTTTTATTTTTGCTTTTAGTTAGTGCAGAAAGCAATAAGTTTAGGTTGTTCAAAAATATTTTTGGATTGCTCTGTGGAGTTCTATATATACAGAGAATAATTAAATTATGTGGCACTATTTCTATTCCGCAACATTCAAAACAAAACTCTTCTGACAATAGTTTTGTAGTGGTGTCAAGATTTTTAAAATTAAATTTTTTTCTCAATAAAATGCAAGTGCCGCCTCGTTTTTTGTTACGCGAGTATGATGCCGCTAATTTATAACCATTTAATTTTAGTAGTGATTCAGAACCTTTTTGTGTAAATGTTTCACTGAGACAAATAACATCAATATCCGAATTTAGGTCTTGAGATAATTCAACTAATGCTAATGTTAATTCTTCCGTTTTATTTATTGCTCCTGCGATGTTTTGGTGGAACAGAGTAAAATCACACTTCATGTTTTTACGACCGAAAAAACTTTGATTTCTCCGTATCAGTTGTATCGTTGAGATTTATGTCTTTATTCTTCAATTTGAAATAATATGGAATGGTTCCCCTCATCGATTTAGCAATTGTTTGTTGATATAAGTTAGATGAATCTTTGGTTTTGGTCACTATTGGAAAATAATAAGGCATTGTACCCTTTTTAGGTTTATCCGTTTTTTGTTTTGAATAGCTTTTTTCTGTTTTAATTTTAAATGATATATTAAATTGCTTAATTATATTTTTTATATTTTTTAAATCAAGATAACTATTTTGGTAATCATCATAATCAACTGCTAAATTTATTCTATTGGCAATTATTTTTAGAATATTTTTCCTTGCAACATTTAAATTATTTATACTAACAAACGTACAATTAGCGAACGTCTTAGAAACTGCCGACATATATGAATTAAGCATTGATTTAGTGTTTTGCAATATATAAATCTTATTTTCCGGTAACTTGTTAAGAGCTATACTTAATTCCTTTAAGACAACAATTGGATCATTGTCATTTGCACCTACCGCGATAACGACTTTATCATTTTTACCTAGGGTATTTTGTAAATTATCGCAATATTTTAATACTTCCGAGCAAGAAGCGCCAGGCTTTATGAAGGATGACACACGATAACTATCATTCCACTTACCTTCCCTGTCCTTAATCAAATAATTGTATATCCCGGACAATTGTTGATCCCCTAACAATACAATTTTTTTATTTATGCAATTTGCTTTAGTTTCGGGTATGTAACTCTGTGCATCTTTCAATGTCAGTTGTCAACTGTCAATGTCAGCCGTCATGTTCAACACGTCATTAGAAAAACGTTACGCATGTATTAAAAAAATAATTAATTACCTGTCTGCTTTTAATTGTAACAAAAATTTTCAACAAATAATAAATTTGGCTAAAGCTTAAAAAATTTTTTCTTCTTTTCTGAGAAGTCTCAACTTCAAAATCAGGTGACCAGAGATTATTTGTGTCCGCGGTGACATAAGGGTTATCCGAACTTACCCGCTAAGGTCGTATCCAAACACAAATTGCATTATATCGCCTCCCTGACCACTTTTAGAGAGTTTCATAGAGAACCTAGCGGGTTCATTATCCATGTTCGCTCCGAAGAAAGTGACAGCTCCGGGCACTGGTTCGTGACGCAGCGACGTACAGTGCGCAAAAAGAGTAGCCTTTGAGGACTCCATGTCAACATTTAGAACACGTTCGCCAACCAAGTTCTTGTACAGAAGAGCCATGTAGAAACTCTGTGAGAGGAAAACGAACTCTTGACTCATTTGATTGTTTAACTTACAAATATTCTATCTATACATATAATAAAATCATAAACGAGCCGTGTCTGTTTAAAAAAAAAAAAAAAAAACAATTTCTACACGCTGTACTTATGTTACCGAGGTCAAAAAAACATTTTTTTACAATTTTTGTCTGTTTGTCCGTGCGTTTGTGCATGGTAATCTCAGAAATGGCTTAACCGATTGGAATACCATTCTCACTGATTATTGTAGCAAGCTTCTCGTAACATTTTCGGTTTGCGGGCTCAGCTAGTTCATTAATTGGCTTAAGCTTAATTAATTAAGCTAGTTAATACCCTATAATTTAACTTGTCGATTATTGTTCTTATAAATAATTTAGGCTCGCTCCTTGTGTCGTATGATTGACGTAACCACCTATGGGAAAACACCTTCAGGGCTTCAGGAGATTGTTGGCGCAGCCGAGAAGTCGTGTTAGCAAACAAACAAACAAGCTCACATTCTTATTTATAAAATTAGTTAGAATTATTTGTGTATTAATTACATTATTTTATAATGTTACAATGTTTCTTTCACTCTGAAACGTGATTTAAATTTTTGTCAAATTTTTGTATATCTATATTTTTTTAATTCCGATGCATTGCAAAATCATCCTAGCTAATATTATGAATGAGAATGTGAGCCTTAACTATTCACGCCTTAACTACTCATCATGAAATTTTCATAGGTACACGTCAAGGATACAGAAAAGTTCGTAGGGGCTCGCTCCTTTCATTTCACCCAGAAAAAGTACCATTTCCAAGGGACCATCTAAAAATATAAATAAAAAATTCAACGCCTGACAAAAATATATAAGCAATAAAGATGGCATAAAAGTTTTAATAATGTACCTATAACTTACTAGAGTAGGTTCATATAATTCTTCCTCTAGCAGTTCTCTGAAGTGGACTGTGAAGCCGTTTTTAGCCGAGAAGCCAAGGCTAGCCATCCAGTCAGCGGCCCGCTCCAACTGGCCGTACTCTGGGTTCACGTGTTCAGTCAACCACAGAGGGCGGTTGGTCTTGTTGAGCAATCGCAGCAACTTTTGCCTCTCAGATTCGGACATGCGTTCTAATTGTTGCGCCGAAGAGTTTCTGAAATAGAACAAAAATTTTTTACGCAGATTAGGTATGAAAATGAAAAAATGTTTATACACACACTTAAATCAAGTTTTATGGCTATGAATACACACACTAGGCGTACAAGACTATTTATCATGTGATTCATTAATTAGATTTTATTTTAATAATAATATTTATTAACAAAAAGTACCTACTGCACACTAAAAACACGTTTAAAAGTTAAAAAAATACTCAGTGATTTATTAAAGACTAGCTGAGTCCGCAACTTCGTACTCGTGGTATTCGGTATAGCGCCTAACTTTTTTGTTTGTAAACCGATTGGAATACGCGGGAAGCTTGCTACAATACATCAGTGAAGACCGCATTCAAATCGGTTAAGCCGTTTCAGAGATTAGCGTGCACAAACACACAGACAGACATACAGATGAACACACAAAAAATCTAAAAACTATTTTTTTGACCTCGGTTTAAGTACAACGTGTACAAATTGGTTTTTGAAAAAATATTTAATGTACAGACATGGCTCGTTTACGATTTTTTTATATGTATAGATTATATAAGATACTAGCGACACGCTCCCGGTTCGCCCGGGGTGCAATTTTTATATATATGAACATTCCCTGTTTATCCCTCTTTCCATTAGTGAAAACCGAATGAAAATCGGTCTACCCGTTCACGCGTGATGCCGTGACCAAGGGATGGTATTCATTTTTATATATAGAGACTAGCTGACCCAGCAGACGTTGTCCTGCCAGAACCCGAAAATAATTCCGTAACCCGATTGTGGCGCCACCTATCGGGTCCAATCCATATGTTAAAGTGACGCGTCACTTCACGTCAGTTTATTATTAATTATTAAATTATTTGAATATTCTTCATACAAAAATACTAAAACCGAGATTAAAAAATGGGGGGTGGGGGTAGATGACTGAAAAATACTTTACGACCTATTCTCATACCTACCAAATATACAAAAAAAATCATAAAGATCGGTCTAGCCGTTTCTGACGAGTTTTGTTACAAACACTGTGACACGAGAATTTTATATATTAGAAGTAGCTTTACTTCTATTGGACCGTATAATAAAAATTTGGACCCTTTTCAGTAAATATTATTAACATTTTATTCAAAATATTTTGAATAAAATGAAATGACCTAATGAATGGAACAAACTTACCCATTTAACAGAAGAGCGTCCATTATTTCATTGGAAAGTGTAACATAATCTTTGAAGTCGCTCTTAGACTCCTTCTGCAGACATTCCGTTATGTCACCGCCCACCACTTGCCAACGTCCGTCTTCCCCGCGAGGGAATGTCTCCACAATCACTCGAAGAGTCTGCAGATCGTTGAGGTACTCTTCGATGGATTGATTTGCACACGCTACACAATCAAAAAAGGAATTGTTTACTAGTACGCTTTTTAGTTAACGCTTCTATTAATTTTAGTTCTCATAAAATTTCCATACCAGGGCCTTATATGAAAATCGATTCATAAACTCCAAAAACAATAAAAATATTATCACAACGGAGACAAAAAATCAACTGCTTACAATAAATGAATCGAAAAATATAAATAATGGAACCGAAAGCCAACAAAAAAAATTATGAATAGCTTTTATCAAATGAATAATTTAATAAATTTTCGTAACTACCTTGTTACAAAAAACCAGAACTATGTGGTCGCCAAAGCGTCATCCATACCTGAACGTTCACTTTCGTAGAAATGGTATTTATTGTGCAAGTATACTTGAGCCGCCTGTGGCCTATGGTCCCTTAGAAATTACATGTTTGGCGACCATTACTCACTCACCGAAACACACAGCACACCTGCTGTTATTTCTCAGTGATCTTCTGTAAGAGGGTGGTTACTGCCGCCAGATGGACTGCCCAAATGTCACTAAAACGCAGTATGCTTTGTGCCCTGCCATTACTTTCCACTTCCAGATCCGGTCCAGAGCTGATTATAAGTAGGGCAGCAGACTAACACTTGACGTTGCTTGCAGCAATACCGAGCTCCATTATGGAAACAACTTTCCGCAGAACCAAAATTAGTGACTTACCATATCCCAACTGCCAGAAAATATCGTCAACGCCAGCCTGGTCTGCAACAGTGAGTATCTTCAATGCCGTATTGGGGTCCCACATTCCAGAGTCAGTCTTCTCATAGTTATTCAATGCGAACACCAAGTGAAAACCGGTGGAATTAATCCACTTCACGAACTTGATCCATTGGCTGTGCGTCACTCCAAATGAATCACGGCTCTTGGTCAACATACGATGGCTCAATATACGTTTTTTAGTAACGTCATTGGTCTGCTTGTGAAGAGATATAGTTGCATTTTCGAAATTCATTTGCGAGGTTGAAGGTCCAGCTATTTGGATGTAAGCTGGTGTAAGAGAGGAAGCCATACATATGCTCTCTTCGCTAAAAAATAACTAGATTATATGTCGCATCATTTTTTGGGGTACAGGTGTCATCTGGTGATGCTTGTAGTACAACGTGGTGTGAACGTCGCAGAACTAGCTCGACATGCGTTCACTCCCAAACAAACACCCGGAACATTGTTAATTATCTTTTCCCTACTATCGTTGGATCTACCATTGGAGAGGTTAGTTCCCACTCGTCTAGTTAGCTAAAATCACGGTTGCTAGTTCCGCCTCTGCCGCACCCAAGCTTCCTGCTTATTTTCAAAGACAGTTAATACATAGCGTTGTAATTAAAAACTGCCGTTTGTGGCGGCACTATCGGGACTGAGACATTTTAGAATCTGTTCCAGTTTGCGCACTTCGCTATCTAACCACTTTCCTTGGAAACATCAAACAGGAAGCGTAAGTGCGGTCGAAGCGGGACTAGCAGCCGTGACGTGTATAAGGTTGCGAATAAGAGAGGGCGCCTTCCAACCGATAAGAGAAAAAAAGCCATGGACGAGTCTGTGAGTGCGCTCGAAGAGAAGACTTGTCGAGCTGGTGCCGCGGCGAACACACCGCGTTTCCAGTTAAATCCACTTGCAGCGGGTTAATTGTTCACATTTAGTTTATAGTTTATTTAGTACTACAAGCATCGAGTCTTATTTCGTGTTTTGGGCTATTCCTGAACCCGATGAGGCCTGTATCCCAGAGTATACATCAGAGCTGCAATTCGACATTCAGAACTGGGATTCGAGATCAGAAGTGGGATTTATGTATATATTTATATAATTTAGTAATAATAATAATTATAATAATAATAAGCGAACGATCTTAGAGCTAAGAGTCTTAATAAACATCTCAAGAGGCTCTCACTAGATGGCTGGATCAAGGGACAGATACAGAAGGTGGTAGGTACTTCTTGAAACGGCCGTATTGTCAGGAGGTCCATCACCCTGCAGCCCTAACCACCGGTACCTTGAGTCTTAACCCGCTACTAGCGGCATTCTAGTGTTTTTTTTTAATAATATTTTTCTCTTTTAATATTTATATTGTAAAAAAATAGAAGATTAAAATTATTAAATGAAATATGTACATAACAATAATAGTAAAATAAATAACAATATGCAGAAGTAAGTAGGTAATGATTTCATTTCTCTATTCCTGCCGTATCTTTATATTTTGAACCGATAAGCGAAGTAGTGGTAAGTAATTATATAATATCTACATGATAAAGTATGACTGTTTGTCATTACTGTCCCATAAGGGATATTTTGGAATTAATATGACTGTGATTGTTTTGAGGTGAATACGAACGTGGTTCAGTGAATTCAATGAATCAAACATTTAGGTACCTACTAAATGGCTGGGTACCTACACACTGCTTTCGCACGATAATCTCCGCGTTGTTAAATGGACATAATTATCGCTGTGACGACGTTATCGCCGATTTTTTGTTGTTAGACGATTCCTCGGGAACCTAATATTTTTCCAGGATAAAAAGTATCCTTGTAACAAACTATCTGTGTGCCAAATTTAAATCCAAATTCGTTCAGCTGTATTGGCGTGTTTGAGTAACAAACATTCAAACACACAAATACACAAACTTAAGCATTTATAAGTAATATTAGTAGGATTAATTTGAAATTTATTATAAAATGGTATTTTTTTTATAAATAAACGCTTCTATTTTTATTAATGATGGAAACGATACGGAGGTCCTGTGTTTTTTCGCATGACTAATCTATGATGCAAATGAAGCATGCGAAAAATACCTAATTATTTTAGGTAACATACGTGGCAACTTTCATGTTGATAGGTCAAATAGTATTTATGATACTATTTGACTATTACGATCAAATAGTATTTACGTAAAATACGTATTTTAACCGATTTAAAGACTAGGGAAAATCTACAGTAAATAAAATAAGTATCACAAAACTTTTAAGTTTAAGGAAAATCTTCTATTATCTTCTAGAATTAACAAATTTTACATCAAGAATTTTGCGTTTTAAAAACGAAACAGACTGACACAGTTATTATATTCTTATTTGATATTTAAGTCTTTGTGAATTAAAAATAATTTAACTCGCTTACCTCTTGTATTTTTCATTTCTTGAAAATAGGAATTTGGGATCAAGTGTGAAGCTTAGGAATTTACTGTCAACCAAGTTTACGATTTTCTCAACGTCTATTTTAACATTGTACGTTTCGCCAGTTGCAGCTGTTATACTTATTAAAAAGCAAGTGAATGCTATCAAATATCTCGATAAATCGGGGTCCATTCTGGATCACATTTAATAACAGAATCATGTAACATACATTTCCAAAGACCTTTTTATTAAAATGAAAGCGTGCGTGTTACGGTTAAACTCAGAATTTTTGCGCAATCGATATCGAATTATTTGTATATTTTTATTTTATACAAAAATAAATTTGTATCAAATAAAAATTAATTTTACATTTTCAGTAGGTACACATACCTATCTATATGCTAGGTATTTACGGTTTAAACTAGGTATTCTTAGGGCCTCTGGAGGACGGACAAGCCGAAGTCTTCAGGCATACGCCGAGGCGCACGTCACACAATGATCGCCGGACGTCAGTAGAGGACAACTGACGCCGGAGGTTGTGGCGGCCCATAGATGTTCCGTGGGTCGCTTCAGGAAGTAGGACGCTGCTTGGCCGCAAGCGATAGGTCCGCAAGGGCATGACGGTGCGTGGGGCCCGGGGATAGGGCCTCGCTGCGGGTTTCTTTATTGCCGCTGATGATCTAACATGGAGGGGTTTTAGTGGGTAGGACCGGCGGTTTGCTCCGCCAGGTGAGTCCCACACACCCCCTCGTCAACCGTTCTCATCGACGAGGGATAGTGCGTTAAAAATGGACCTATGGAGGACGGATCGACAAAGTATTTAATTTTACGATCCCATTGGATGAGAGGTTAGGGTGCTTGCCTTAACGCTCTGTTCTAGGGTTCCTGGGTTCGATTCCCGGCAGGATCAACACTAGTAAAGAGTGGGTTATTCTTAATAATATAAAGAATAACATTAAATCTATTTATATCTAAATCAATATACCTATAAATAAAATCAAACAGTGTCTGCAACATATTTTTGCTGATTTTACCAAATTCGCCAAATTCTTCATTCCTTTTGTTTACATAAGAAATAATAATTAATTATTCTTAAAGTATCACGTAACGTATTTTATCACGTATTGTAAAAATGACTACTTGCCTCGGAATGTTTACACGTAATTATTTAAATGTCATTATTATTTATTAAATAAGTACATATTTTATGCAAGTAACATAGTACTATTTACTTAGAAAAAGTTAATTTTGTTTTCTTTTCGAAAAGATTTCGTAATACCTAAATTATTTTAAGTAGGTGCCTACCTTACCTACATAAATCTCACAAGCGCTGGAATAACTTGCCAGGGCTGAACCATTCCACAGCGCTCATAAAAGCCTAGAGTCGAAATGCAACAAATCAGGCTATGTCGCTTAGTAGGAGCAATTTGTGTATGCTATCTAGGGCACTAACGGGGCACTGCCGCCTCAATAGGCACCTAAAAGTAATGGAGCTCACTAGTACGGGAGAGTGTCGCTTCTGCCATGAGGCAGAAGAAACACCAATGCATATCCTGTGCGAGTGTGGCCCTCTGATGCACAAGCGCAGTCACATCCTAGGAAGCCACACAATGGCTTGTGAAGATGTGAAGAATGCCTCTATCAAAAAAGTACTACAGCTCCTTAACGTGGTAGGTATAGGTAGGAGAGCTTTAGTTCACGTGGCGATCACAAAATTTCAGCAATGGACGAAGTGATACTGGTAATCTAGCAGACAGAAATAGCCACTAAGAAGATAAAAAAAATTATGAGTACTATTGACTATTTGACGAGCCCGTTGGATGAATGGTTAGGGTGCTTGCCTAGGGTTCCCGGGTTCGATTTCCTGCAGGGTCAACTTTGAAAAATAGATTTTCAAATATTATTATGACTGCGGATTTTCGCAGTCATTTGAGCAGCCCGTCTGTCAGCAGTAACCACCCGCTTACAGAAGACCACCATGAAATAACAGCATGTTTCGGTAAGTGAATAAGGGATGCCAGAGCCCATTTTCCTATCCAATCCCTTGTCCTTAATCCCACTGTAGCGCACTTGCAGCAGCTGTGGCGTTGCTTGTGTTATTGGCGACGGTAGCCACGTACCATCAAGTGGATCGTCTTTTGTGGATACGGCATGTAAATAACTAATAACAAACAACCAAATTATATTTTAAGTAGGCACGTATTTAAGATAGTAGGTGGCGCAGTGGGAAAAATCATCTAGAGGTTTTTTTTCTTCCAAAAACTTATGTGCATTTGCTGACTGCTCTCAAACGGTAAAGGAAAACATCGTGAGGAAACCTTCATACGCCAAAGAAGATATTCTAAGGCGCATGTGAACGGGTCAGCGTGGTGGACCGCCCATACGCCCCTGTGAGAGGATAGGCCTGTGCCCCTGCATATGTAAGCTGTTGATGATCGATTATTTATGGATTTCAGCAGCTCATTATAATTCATTATGATTCACGGTTCAAATAAAGAAGCATTATTATTCAAATATGTCAAAAAAATATATAATACACAAATGTAAAGTCCGTCGTGGCAGTATACATATAAATGTCGGTAAATAAAATTTTATTACCTACGTCTCATACGCATTCTACAGTGTTTTGTTTAAGTTTTGGCAAATTCGGTCTCTTTTTTTTTTAAACAAAATATCTTAACAATAATAATTTATGTATTATCAATACAAAAAGGTGTTCAAGGCTGAGAGATACCTTTAGGCTGAGAGAACACAACTTGAGAACATATTATTTAGCGGAGCTCGTAAGACGTAATTGGTAATGGCAAAGAGAAGAGAATAAATACGTTTGTAATAGTCGTAATTCGTAAGGCTAAGGACTTTTGAATGAGTCAATGAAACCAGTGTTGCCGTTAAGACAATCAAGTTTGTGGCTACTTTAATAAAAAAAGTGGCCAGTTTTGTAACAAAAAAATCGCTTTCGAAATGTGGCTAAAAGTGGCTAAATATTTTATTATTATAATAGTATTATTAGCCTACTTTAATATCCTATTAATATTGATAATATAATATAATTATTATACACGAATCCATGCATAAATGGGTTTAATTAAAACAATATCTATAGTATAAGTTAAAAATGCATTAAAAACTGGTTAACTCGTGGCGCTGCCGACTGCAGTAGGATTAAGGATAAAGGATTGGAAGTGGATAGGGAAATGGCTCTGGCATCCTTTACTCACTCACCGAAACACAACAGCACACGTGCTATTATTTCACGGTGGTCTTCTGTAAGGGGGTGGTTACTGCCGCCAGACGGGCTGCGCAAATGACTGCAAAGCGCAGTGTGCCCTGCCTCTACTTTCCATATCCAGACCAGAGCCAAATTTGAAAAATTCATTTTTCAAAGTTGACCCTGCCGGGAATCGAACCCGAGAAAACTAGAACAGAGCGTTAAGGCGAGCACCCTAACCACTTATCCAACGGGTTCAGTTATTTTTTTTTTTTTTTTTTATTTTAGATTATTTTTGGGCTAAAACCGTTGAAAATCCGCTAGACCTAGACACAAGTGGCTAAAACAACAACACTGAATGAAACTCAAGCAAATGTCAACTGTGTCAATGCACAGTAACGTAATGAAAAAGTAACTAATGTACCTACTTGCGCACATCAAAATGGCAGCGAAACGCGCAGTGGCGAAAACACGCTTTGAGGGATCATTTGTTATCTATTACATTTAATAAAATCGTAAACAAGTGGTGTCTGTACATTAAACATTTTTTCAAAAAAAAAATTAAATTGTACACTTATACGTTGCACTTATACTTAGGTTAAAAAATAGTTTTTAAAATTTTGTACGTTGTCTGTACGTTTGTGCACGCTAATCTCAGAAACGGCTTAACCGATTTGAATACGGTTTTCACTAATGTATTACAGCAAGCTTCTTATAAATTTTAGTGTTTGTTTTATTCCAATCGGTTTACAAACAAAAAAATTACGCGCTATACCGTATACCACGCGTACGAAGTTGCAAGCAAAGTTATTTAGACAATATTTTCTGGGTGACACACGGCGCGACGGTTTAGGTAATATTTTTAAATAACTAAGTAGGTAATTGCGGATTAGCATTTCTACCAAAACCATTCGTTTAAGAAAAACATGTCCTTGGAAACAAACTCAATACTGCCGGGAAATACGAAATTAAATTTCGCAATATATGACGAGAAACTCCTTATAGACACTATATTATTTGAATGCATTAATAAATAACTACTATTAGCACATTTTTAGTATGACAGGTGAATAAATACACATGAACAGTGGCGGCAAAAACATAACGGCATCATTAAGTATGATGCTAGCAACGCTGGGCGCATGTTTAAAGGCAGCAATATAATATAGAAAAAGGTACACAGTTCAGAGAGCGTGTGAAATTAGTGTCGGCGGCTTCATGCTGAGCTGCGATGTATCTCGCGAATTTGCGCTGTGAATAATATACCCACTTGCATCCCGATACGCAGCGCGATGTCGCAGTGTCCCGAGATGCAGCGGGAAAGCTATTTTATGGTGGCTGTACACTCTCCGGCGAGAGCTTTCGCTATGTCTCCCTCGAGAGGTATGTGCACGAGTGCGATCATGTACTCTCTGGCTAAATGCAGCGACGCACTCACAGTTCGCGTGGTTTCTTTTGATTCGGGCGCAAATAATGACAAGGGACTGAGACCGATTGAGACAATGAGAGACACACCGAGACATAGGGAGAGCTACCATGTATATTCTCGCATTCGGCCCGTTTCGAGGTGTCTTGGCGAGAGTGTATGTACAGACGCCATTACTTAGATTCACGTTGCGCCTATCATCGTCAAGCATCTTGTCTCTTCAAGCATCTTCACGTATGGTTTCGGTCTGAACTGTGCGCTTACCACTTGCACTACTGCTGGATATTACCTACAATTGTATAATAATATTACTTCGCCAGGTATGGCACGCCGAGAGACAGCCCGACACAAGCTTGCGTCATCGCTGCTGTGTTGCCAGTTTATGTGCTTTCAATCTACCAGAGTCCCATTTATTGGGTACCTGTACAATTAAGATAAAGCTGTAAGTGTTTTACTATGTGATTACTTTAATTAATGTGTAAAATTGCCTATTTTATTTGCTAATACAAAGCATCCCACAAATATCATCTCTTGTGTGAGAGATGGCAAATATTTTTCCTTCATTTTTTGTTTAGCGGAGCGCCCGACCTTGACCACGTTCCCTACTATATTTTTATAATGTGCATTTTGAAATATTTGACATTGACAATTGCATGACATTAGTCATCTCACTCAATACTCATTTGATTGGTAAATACTGACTAGCGACAACTTTATCAAAATATTTTAACAAATTAAGATTTTATCTTCACTTATCAACGCGCAAAATTGCCAATTTCCTTGATTCGTCTATTTCGGACGTTGGATAGTTCGAATTGTGCCCAAGTAGTCATGTAACCGTGCGAATTGCGATATGTTTCCTAATTTTAGATTAGGGTGTAGCATGTTTAAGGTCCTATACGAAAATGAACTCTCAAAGTGATGCGAAAGAAAACGCGACGCAGAAAAAGGAGTTGCCTCCGAATTTGCAGAAGATCTGCCTAGTGTGCGGAGACAGGGCTTTGGGATATAACTTCAACGCCATATCCTGTGAAAGTTGTAAAGCGTTTTTCAGACGCAACGCACTCACTAGCAAGGAGTTCAAATGTCCATTCACAAACAACTGCGAGATCACTATTGTAACGCGGAGGTTTTGTCAAAAATGCCGCTTGGAAAAGTGCTTTTCCGTGGGCATGGTCAAAGAGTTTATCATGTCCGAGGAGGATAAAGCAGAGAAACGAAGAAAAATTGAAGAAAATCGAGTGAAAAAACGCCAACTGCGCGAATCTGAAGAGACAGTTTCTAGTTCAAAGCACTTAAAACGCGAAGAGGAAATCCCCGTTCCCCAAGAACAGTCAATCATTCAGTATGATGTACCAAACAGTACCACTTGTAGCCCGAATAGCACAGTTCAGTCTTCGGTGTGCAACGACTTGGAAACTTCCATATATGTTCCCGTCCAGACCGCAGACCATCCGTACACCATGAAGATTTACCCCATGGATGAGAAGTTGCAGTATGATGATAGATTACAATATAGTGATCACAATCAGTCGCAACACAGCGAAAAAGTGCAGTATGATCAAAAACTTGTAGACTCGTGCAATATGTGTGATAGTATGATATCAATAGACACTAATATGTATAGTGAAATGCCTAAACCGAGTATAAGGTATGTATTTTTAATTTCCATTTCATTTAAGTAATAGACCTATCTATTCAATTCCCAAAAAATCATTTATTTCAGGAAGAAAAAATTACAAAAACTTAATAAACCTTTTAATAATGAATATAGTAAAAGAACATCACAATAAAAAAATAAAATTACACAAACAAATACTAAAAGCAATCTTTAAGTAATTAATAATTACAAATTAATAAACTTATTTTATTGAAAATGAGATCAATAAAAAAAAATAAAGTATAATCTATACTAATATTATAAAAAGAAAAGATTTGTATGTATGTATTTCTTTCTTTCACCTATAGAAAACTACATTATCAGTGAGTAACATAGGCTACTCACCCTCCCCTCATCCAGGGTAAAGGGGGGCCCCCTCCATACAAAATTCGTTTTCCACGAATAATATTTTATAAAGAGAAGTGGGAGAAGTTGCATGCAACAGCTTGTATCACTATAAATTGGAGCAAGCTGTATGAGATCTATTTGACTTATATATTATAAGCTGTATACTTATATAATGACATAACATATGATAACATATTTTCTAGACCCTATTAAGAGTTTAAGACAAGTCTAGACCCACAATTTTAATGTAATGTAACCATTACATACAACCTGCACCACATATAGGTTATTTTAGGATTTTGTCAATATTCAAAAACTCAAATAATTTTAAAAATGTTTATCAACATATAATAGTGTCTGGCGAATTATTATTTAGAGTTTCTTTGGTTATTAAAATCCAATAGAAAAAATACATTTAGAACCTGTGCACGATATTATAATATTTAGTTTTTATTAACTCCTCTAACATGTTTATTCCTTAGCCCAAAATTCCTCAGTGCCTTTAAACAGAATCTTTCGACCAATGTGTGTTGCCAGTGATGACATATTACACTAAAATGTGGTCTCTAACTATGGGCCTCGTAACGAAAGCACAATGTCACTCAATGAGCTATGGAGAGAGATATACTCGGAGTTACTCTGCAAGATCGAATCGGGAATGAGGATCCATAGATGAACTAAAGTTACCAACATAACCCGGCGGATCAGGAAGTTAAACTGAAAATGAGTAGTACTAATTTTTCTCGAGTGGAGGCCACGGACCGGCAAATTATGACTCACAAGGCGGACAGACAATCTGATAAACGCCAGTAGTGGATGTTGGATCCAGGCTGCTTCTGACTGGTCCTATTTAAAAATTATGGGGTGGCCTATATCTAGCAGTGGCTGGGATTATGATGATGAATATTTTAAAAGGAAAAATTTGATTCTTTTGTATGTTTGTTTATATATTTGTACTTAATCAATTTTAAAAATTATTTCACCTATAGAATGTATCTTACATTATCAGTGAGGCTAACATAGGTTAGGTTATATTATATTATTAAAAAATATTAGAGATCCTTGCCATATTTTGAACTTTGAATGTGGTTGTACTCATTTTGAATACTGTGAAAGGACATAGTCTAATTTTTATCCTTTCGCATAGGCGATGCGGCAAGTAAAAGCTAGGTTAACAATAAATCTTATAATATATAGTTGTCATTGAATGGAGGCTTACAAAGTATTGAGTGACGTCAATGTAATAGTTAATCTACTAAATAGCTGGTTAGTGTTTTGACTCATTATAATTGCAAATTAACAGCAACAGATGATAGTAAGCAAAAATAAAGCCTATGTCCTAATCTAAAAGAGTCCTAGTCAAACAGAATTTATACAAGTGTATTGCGTATATATGATTACTTGGCCTCCGGAGCATTATGACCTAATCAGAAATTGTCTTTCCCATATTGACTGAAATTCAAATGGTCTTGAATAAATAGTCAATTAGATGGTCTAATTGGGGTCTAGTTAAATTGATGTATCAGGCTATTTGAGATTAGATCATACATAACTAGCTGGTGTCTGCGGCTTCACCCACATTGAAAAATAAAAAATAACACCTGACTAAATATACATTATGAGCAATGTAATGCCTAACATCTTTATTGCAGTTATAGCTTTGCCAGGCGTTAGATGATCCCACGGGAACAGTACTTTTCTACCTAGGGATGAAAGGTACCCCTATGTCCTTTCCTGCATTGGAAAGGAGGTTTAAATCTTCCTCTTTAAACCTAGTATGGTCGGCAGCGCACTTGCAGCATCTGTAGTGTTGCTTGTGTTATAGGCAACAATAGTCACCTACCATCGAGTGGACCAAATATTGCCTGCAACAAGTAAAAATAAATAAATGAAATATTATCATTGTGAAATGAGGGTCAAGGACATAAAATTTTATTTTCAGGTCAATATTAACAAATGGCGATAGGAGTATAGACAATCCGCAACATGTTTGTGAACAGATGCCATCTACGAGTAACAATGCTGATGCCAATAAAGCAAAAGAAATACTTCAAGATATAGAGAGGTGTGTATTTGCAAAAAATAATTTCATAACAATGGATAAATTGATATTGTATGTAATATGTAGGATTATTAATTCGTTAAGAAAATAATTATTAAAAAGTGCAAAAAAAAAATAGTGGGAAATTCAAAATACTTGAAACGCGAAGGTCAGATCGAATGTGACGTCAAAGTCTGTAATGACAGTGTCAAGAAGCGCGTAGTTGTTACATATTGAGTGAAGATTTTATTTTGTTATTTTAGACTATGACGTCACGACAAACGCGCCAAAATGGAGGTGTTTAAAGTTCCCGTAACTGTTAGTTCATTTTAACATTTTTTTTTACTAAATTTTAGTTCTTCAGCGCTGAATATATTTTTACGGTTATATAACCGTTGGCGTTGTAGAAAGTAGGACAGTAACCACCGTACTGAGCGCCATAGATGAGGAATTCGTCCGCATTACTTGGATAAGATGCTGTTGCTCATAGTCGGGATGAGTGAAAACTTTATCCGGACGTGTGCAATTGCCAAGCCAGATGTCTAATGTTGACACGCCATTATAAATGTTGATGGGTAATCGATTAAATGACAATTTATAAGAAAATTGTTCCTATTCAATAACTAACATGGGTGAGATCTCATTACTTTTTGTAATGGATCAACTGCGGAGCGAGACTTGGCGTTTTTCACATTTTATGTTTTTGATGGGATCTCATTTCTTTTTGTAGGAGTTGATAGTTAATTTTCTTACTTCTTGGACTTATTATTATAGCAGCTTTTGACCATAAGCGTTGTTGAATTAAATTGTGGACGATAGGTGGCGCTATTTGAAAATAATTTTTAATAATTATTATTTTTCATTGAATCTATACATATAATAAAAACGTAAACGACCCGTGTCTGTACACGTTGTACTTATGATACTGAGGTTAAAAAAATAGTTTGTCAGTTTGTTGGTTTATCTGTGTGTTGGTGCACGCAAATCTCTGAAACGGCTTAACCGATTTGAATGCGTTTTTCACTGATGTATTTTAGCAAGTTTCCTGTAACATTTAGTGTTTGCTTTTTTTTTTTCAATTGTTTTACAAACAAAAAAGTTACGCGCTATAACTTGCGTTGCGAGCCATACGTCCCGTATATACGGGACTGTCACCGTATTTGACCATCCCGTCCCGTATTTGTCCCGTATTTCGACAAATACGGAAAGAAGTGAGTAGCGCCGGCGCGCACGCATGGTGAGGCCAGTGGACGGTACTTACTTTGACAAACTGTAAGGTATAATTTTATTAGATATTTGGCGAAATAGCCAGCTACAGTCCTCTGTTTCGCTAAAAATTCAATCAAAGTTCTTGCTTTATTCTTAAGGAATTTATAGGGGGTCAAAAGTGCTGTGAGTCGCTTCGATTAAAGGATGTTTGGATCGACTTGGCTGAATAAATTGTGGGGCGGGAATTGAGTAGCAAGATTAATTACAATTGCAGCATGCCTTTTTGATTACAGGATAGAACCAAACTCAATGGAGTCAATATTGTGTGAAGCAATTAAATTGGAGTTTGAAGCGTATACCTCAATTGGGCGTTGCAATGGCTCCTCGAGGGAACTCAATGAGGTTAGCAATACTTTTTACATCCTACGTTTTGCAGTCATTAACTGGGCCACCTGTTTGGCTGCAGTAACTATCCTCTCACTGAAGAACATAATTAAATAATAGCATGTGTGCTATTGTGATTCGAGTTCGTCTGACGCTCAACTTGATTATCACCCAAAAGAAAGGGAGGTCGGGTCGCTCGTGTTGCAGCTATGACCGGACAGTCATACTCAGTCATATTTCAGTCGATCTCGTTTCCATCAAAATGCGTGGTCGAACGAAGCTCCACTTCGTTGCAGAGCTTCGTTCGACTACCATTGGTAACTTGCAATTATTACTTGTAGAGCACAAAGTACAACATGAAGCATAAATATTTTTTGACATATTGTATGCCAAAAAATTACTTTTTACCCATTGCCATGTGTAATATGTCGGCTAGCAATGTATTGCGTCCATCTCTCACTATGACATTTGCGTGCTAGACAGAATGTTTTCAATAGTGTTGTTTACAAGAGTTTGCACTAGTGTGAGAGCGAATTAATATCTCGCGAGCTCTATGTATGGGGTGGGCGGAGTCAAGAGACGACACTTGTTCTAATACAGAATATGACGAATATAACACAAACATTGTTACAGACGCTGCAAGTACGCTGCCGACCATAGTAGCATTAACGATAAGAGATATTGAAAATGGGCTCTGCTCATTCACTCACTGAAACGCAACAGCACACATGCTGTTATTTCACGTTGGTCTTCTGTAAGTGGGTAGTCACTGCCGTCAGCCGGGCTGCCCGAATGATTCAGACCAGAGCGAACTCTGAAACCTTGAGACGGAGCATTAAGGAAAGCACCCTAACCGCTCATCCAACGGGCTCAAGATGTACTCAGCATCCGTTTTCGTTTCCAAAGCTGACATTGCCGGGAATCGAACTCTGAAACCCTGAGACGGGGCGCTAAGGCAAGCACCCAACCGCTCATCCAACGGATTCGAGATGGGTGCACGCCCTTTCAGTTTTCCAAGTCTATTCTGCTTTCTCCCCACACAAGCGAAACTGAGGATAAGTGTGTTTTTCACTCTTATTATCAATCTGCGTCAAGTTGCGTCTTACATAGATTCTCACTCATTCAGTCATTCATTAAGCGGCTGATAAAAGCGATTTAGCGGAGAAAGAAGCGGAACTGCGTAAGTGTAACTAAAATGGTCCAGCAAAACGCGAATGGACTAAATAAATGTAATTAATCTTGAATTGTAAGGGGTGAGGGAGAGATTGATTTTTGAACAACATACCTAAAGGTATTATGTCACAGAAGTTCAGAAATTCAATGCATTTGTTCATATGGCAAACCATAGTGTGCTTGCCCTTATAGCTATCCAATTGTCATCCAAAGGTGGAGAGAGCGAAGCTGAACGAGCTGATAGTGGCTTACAAGGCTCTGCACGCGCCCATAGACGACGACCTGTCGCAGCTGATCGGGGAGAACACGTGCGCGCAGCCGCAGGACGGCAAGCAACACGACCCGGGGCTGGTCACCGTCGTCAACCTCACGGCCGTGGCCATCCGCAGGTTCATCAAGATGGCCAAGAAAATTAACGCCTTCAAGAACATGTGCGAAGAGGATCAGGTCATTTTTCCTTCTTATCGCTTTCATTTCATGTGTGGAATAGATATAGCCGTTTGCCATATGGATGGAGTGAAGTATAGCCCTTAACTCCCACAAGCTTGTTAATCCAATGCTAGTAATTGGCACCTAATAATAAAAACTTTTCACTTTTCATACTACTGTCAGCTTTCTTTCTCAATAAGGCGGATTTGTGAAGCAAGAAAGAGATAGTACGAGTTGCTACGTTTCTTCATCACAATGTAATTCATTTTTATTAATTTATTAATTTAAGCGTTAATTCATTTTTATTCAAATGCAAAATACGTTGCTGAGGGTATAATTGGAATTCATTCATTTAATTTTATGTTGTCTAATATCTTTATCCTTACACGGTATAAATTGAAGACGCTGCCCGCGTCTATCTGTTTGCCTGCATATCCGCTAACTCGTAAAGAACAAAACGGAATTTGATGCGGTTTTCACTATCAGTTAGATAATTTTCACGAAAGGTTTATATCCTACTAAAATTATAAATGCGAAAGTTTGTATATATGTCGATGTTTGTGTGTTTGAATGTTTGCTACTCTATCGTGCTAAAATAGCTGAACGGATTTGGACGAAATTTGGCACAGAGAGAGTTTATTAAAAATATAAAAAAATCGGCGGCACCGTCGTCGTCTTATACTCATATGTTTTCTCAGGTGTTATATTTTTCATTTTTCAACGCGGACGAAGTCGCGGGCACCAGCTAGTATATAATAAAACCTAAACTAACTCCAATAAAGAGAGTAAACTCCAATAAACTCAAAAAAAAAACAATAAAAATATTTTCACCACAGAAACAAAAAACAACTGCTTACAATAAATGTATCGAAATATATAAATAATAGAACCGAAAGCCAACCGTGATATTATTGTTAAAAAAAAATAATTTAATAAATTTTCCTAACTTTTCGTAACTAGTTCTGGTTTTTTGTAGCAAATATTAAGCCAACTATTGCCAAAGAGTCATGCATACCTGGACGTTCACTTTCGTAGAAATGGTATTTATTGTGCAAGTATACTTGAGCGGCCTGTGGCCTATGGTTCCTTAGAAATTACGTGTTTGGCGACCATTACTCACTCACCGAAACATACAGCACACCTGCTGTTATTTCTCAGTGATCTTCTGTAAGGTGGTGGTTACTGCCGCCAAACGGGCTGCCCAAATGACTGCGAAACGCAGTGTGCCCTGCAACTGCTTAAAAATTTCTAAGTTAGCGCTATATGAATACGAATATTATGACGCAATACAATTTATTGTTACGATCTTAGGTCCACCGAGTTTCAGCTCGTTCGCCCAGGTACTCTGTTTCTGTTACTAACTGTGCAAGGTGTATTTCGAAAAGTAAACTAATTGGGAAAGTAGACGTACTGCAAAGCAGGCGGATCAGGAACAACAAATTTTCCGTTCGGGAAAGTAAGTTGACCGATTAGAAAAATACATGGAATGCTCCGGAAGACTTACGTTAACTAAATTATTACAATAGGGTATTACACCCATTTTTAAAAAGTGTCTCAATTAGATTCTGTAGTGCTAATGAACCACTAAAAAAAACACCAAATTTTTATTCAATCGATAAGTTTAATAAAAATGCATTTAAAATTTACATTTTCGCGCGTAATTTGACGAAAACGCTGGAAACCATTTTGCTCTGTGGTCATGACGTCAGTTGGCTGTGTAAACAAATGTGCCGGTAATTGACATGGTACTGACTGACACTTTTTTGTTTACACAACCGTATGACGTAAACATGACGGCTACTATTTCATTATGTTTAAGAACAGACTAAAAATTCTGAAAACTTTGAATTTAATTTTAAAATTTATTTTGTTATTTTACGAACTAAAACTAACATTTTCCGACTGCTTTTTGCCTAAGCTATCTCAATAATATACTTTTACAATTTTTTTTCATATAGACTAAAATTACAGTGAGTACTTAAATAATATAAATAATTTATAACAAATGCGTGCAACATTTACAAGTGAACACCACTTGCGAAATTTAACAAAAAATTTAAACATACATAATACACATAATATACATATAAATATATACTTACATTGCATTGTGAGAGGCACAGAATGAAATAGGGGCAGCAAAAAAGCAAATATAGAAGCCAAATGATATAATTTAGCACTGATTGATGTTACAGGTGGCGTTGCTGAAGGGTGGTTGTATCGAGATGATGGTTCTTCGGAGTGCCATGGCCTACGACGGACAGAGGAACCAGTGGACGGTAAGCATTTTTGTTTAACACAAGAGTTACTAGAGACTCCATTGATACTGCCAACTCTTCTGACATTTCACTATGAGATACACAACGAGCAAATGCTAGGCGATATCGCGAGCCCCGTAACTAACGTCAGTTTTCTAACACATCCACAACTAAAATGCATCTTGTGTCGGTAACGCCATAAAATAATTTTCCATTTAAATAATAATAATAATATTTATTTATTTTCTCCACAATTTACAAATTTTAAGTGGGTACATTTATAGTATTCAGTGCTACATTGTATGTGGGAGACTGGCGCCTGAACTAGGTAATACCTGTGTCTCAGGACACCAGGGCTCCACCTTCGATGACCGCATCTATCTTTGTATTCTATTGTTTGTGCAACACTTGAAATGCGATCGATAACAATATCTGTAGGTAACCATAAACAAACAAGGGAAAAAAAAGGGTAGAAAGCAAATAAAATAAAATGAAAACAAAAGAAAAAAAAATGTTGTTTGTGTGTGCGTGCGCGTATGTGTATATAACTTACAACAAAGAAATCATCTTCATCGTCTCAGTCGTATGACGCCTGTTGCTGGAAATAGACCTCCCTCATAATTTTCCAATAGGACTGGTCAGAAGCGGCTCGGATCCACCGTAGATCCGCGGCCCTTGCAGATCATCTGTCCACATTTTGGGTAGATTGTCTTAGGTTGCGCTTGTCTAATACCCTACCTTCCACCGTGGCTTCCACTAGAGAACATCACGGCCCTAGCGGCCGTCGGCTCTCCATACTATGTGTCCTGCCCTCTGTCACTTCAACTTACTGATCCGCCGGCTTATGTCGTTAACTTTTATTCGTTTATGGATTTCCTAATTTCTAATTTGATTTCGCCTCGAGGTCCATAGTGTCCATCGTGAAGCCTAAAGTAAGTCAAGCAGCAGAATGACCAGATCGTTCGATGATTATTTGCGCAGTTGTTATTTTTTGTTAGTGTAAAAATGAAATGGTCTGATAAAACTATACATTTATATTTATACAAAAATACCTCAAGCATTGCCGTCATCGCTTGCTTCCATGACTGTATCTGTCCTATCGATCAATTCTGAAGGTTATCATAAACTTTAATCTAGATAGTACGTACAGCTAAACACATTATGATGGCAGAAAGTAAAGTTTTATTTTTATTTTAACTGATGTACAAACAACCAATAAGTTAAAGTTGATCCCCACCCTAAGTTGTGCTTGTATCGCGGGTCAACTACGATGGAAGTCAACTACGATGTTATTCATAAATTTGGCACGATGTGCTGACTTCCTCTTAAATTGGCACTGGCGCTTTCATTCAATAATATAATTTATTCTAAACGAATTGTTCGCGACATATCCACGCCTAGATGTCGCTATTGCAAGGAATGTTCGTGGTATGCAGGTTGGTCTGCGTTTCTGTGTATAGGCGGCAATGAAAGATATGAATTTATTGAAATTAAAAGGAATTATATCTTTATTGAAATTAAAAGGTGTCTTTTTCGAAGGTTTTGTGTCAAGTTCATTGTTCAGTTCAGGTCTTGTTCTGTCAAGGCTTTTAGTCCAAATACATAGATCAAGATACGTTATAAGTAATTCATTTGCCTATAATAGTATCCCCTTAGATCAATCGAGATCAGTATAAAGTGAGCTATCGAACACGAATTAAACAAAGCACCTACTTGTTTGGAACTTGTTTGGTGGATAGTGTTGTGTCTTCAATAAAACACTGATGATTAGATTAATTAACACGGTTTAATAACTGAAGAGCACACAAAAACACGTTATACAATTTGTAATGGCAGGGAGCAGAGAGAGAGAGAGAGACATATATATTGAAGTGAGCAGGACGGCAACACCATAAATCTTTATACACAACAGATAGGGTCAGAAATTGTTAACCGAGAGAATTAGCTGAATGGATCGGTCACATCTGTGACAGAGCGGGTGACCAATGGGGTCTCATTCGAGACGAGTTCTCGAACGATGGTAGTTGGGTTGTAAATTATTTATAAGTAATAAATATCTCGGAGATTCCTGAGCCACGAGCAATCGGTTCCCATTAGCATATAACGCCATCTAACAACGTCAAGCAGTAAGCTTGGGTGCGGTGGATGCGGAACTAGCAGCCGTGTTTTGTATGAGGCTTGCTAACGACAGATGGCGCCTTTCTATCGATAATAGAAAAAGGCGATTGACGAGCATTCTAGAAATAGCGTCCGAAGAGAAGAGGTGTCGAGCTAGTTACGCGACGAAACACACCGTGTTTCCAGTTAAATCCAGTTAATTGTTCACATTTACAATGTAAATTTAATTATTATAGTATTATTTCGTGTTTTCAGCAATAGTAATACCTGAGCCTGATAATGAAACTCGCTTACATAATAAACCTCTGATTTCCAGGTTCCGCATTCCCAATACGGTACGATTCGCACAGACGTGCTCAAACTGGCCAAAGGCAACATTTACCGCACCCACGAAGCCTTCATATCCTCGTTCGCAGCCGCGTGGAGGACGGACGAACACGTCATCCTGATCATGTCCGCTATCCTCCTCTTCTCTCCGGAGCGACCCAACTTGGTCCATCGCGACGTCATCAAGTTGGAGCAGAACTCGTATTACTACCTGCTCAGGCGGTACCTGGAGAGCGTGTACCCCGGCTGCGAAGCCAAATCCACCTTCCTGAAGCTCATCCAGAAGATCCTGGAGCTTCGGAAGCTTGCGGAGGAAGTGACAGAGGTGTGCCTCAATGTTAACCCTATAGAACCTTTGCTGATGGAGATTTTCGATCTAAAACATCATGCCGCTTGATTCAATGTCCAATTCAATTCACTTTGTGTATGAGGTCGATACGCTCAATGTTTTAAATTTAATAGTCTTTGTATAACACGCACCATGATAATGTTTTATGGGGTGTGTTATATAGTGTGTCACTTGACACCATGAAGGTATTGAAAGATTCACTTATTTATTTACTAACTTTTGCGTCTGCATCCCTTTTTGATAAAATATTTATTCAATTTTTATTGTTCATCTATTTTTGTCATGCGTTGAATTTTTCATTTTTATACTTAGAAGGTTCCTTTGGAAAGAGTTTTTTTTTTCTGTATGAAAAATTCCCTATGTCCTGACAACGTATATGCAAAATCATGATGATCGATTGAGTAATTACGGCGCGAAAGCGAATCAACAAACAAACTCACATTCGTATTTTTTAATACTATTATTTCTTCATGAAGACCAAAAATGAAAAAAGATGTTTTTATGTGCAGGTTATTTTACATAGGTATTATATGTCTATTCAAACGCTAACAAATCGTATGGCGAATAAAAAAAAATCAATTAAAAATGCTATATTTAAAATATGGCACAGCGAAATAAATAATTTTTACAATACTGACAGATCTGTCATGTCAGTCAATTAATCTTCTATACTAATGTTATAAAGATGTAAATCTTTGAAATGATCTATATTTTATTGTGACTAGCTGTGTTAGTCAGGGGTTTACCTTTGAACCTAAGGAGCTACGGATAAAACCGCAGGGAGGAGCTTAGTATACAATAAATTGATTTAAAACAATGAGCAAAAGTAATTCCATATCACAATTTTATATCAAATTTTGTGACAAGATGTGACAAAAATTTACAAAACATTTATTTTGAATCAGTACTTATTGAAGGCTTCTATAATTTTTTAATGAGTATTTTTTTAAATTTAATGATAGGCAGCCACCGGTCCCCTATTAACACAGGCACCGCTATAGTTGCTGCTTATAGTATGATGAAATATTTATCATACTATTATATACTGCATATAGTATGATAATTTTAGTATAATAAAAGAAGGAACAACATAAAAGGAGCCCATTTTCCTTGTCCTTAATCCTACTGTAGTCGGCGGCGCACTTGCAGCAGCTTTGACGTTGATTGTGTTATAGGTGTTGGTAGCCACATACCATCAAGTGGACCGTCAGCCTGTCTGCTGATTTTAACATAAAAAAAGAAGAATAAGAGCACATGTGCTGTTGTGTTTCGGTGAGTGAGTAAGGGATGCCAGAGCCCATTTTCCTAACCCTTCCCAATCCCTTATCCTTAATCCTACAGTAGTCGGCAGCGCACTTACAGCACCGTCAAGTGGACCGTCAGCCTGTCTATCGAAATTAACGTAAAGATAGGATTAAGGGAAAAAGGCTCTATTGTGGCTTACTTACTCACCGAAACCCAAGAGCACACGTGCTGTTTTGTAAGCGCGTGGTTAGTGAAGCCAGACGTGTTATGCAGTTTATGCGAAACGCACTGTACTCGGTCACTACTAAAACTGCTAGGGGTAGCAACAAAATCCAAGTTGTGACAAAATTTCGCCTTGTCACAAATCAGTTGGAAGCCCGTGCTACGCCTGCTGTGACTTAAAAAGTGTAATTTGTAAGTTATTGGGTTAAAATCCCAATAACTATATATTTTGACGATTAACCACCGTATTGTGTTATCCTATGCTTTATGTGTACCTATATTATTTCATAGAGAACGTTTTTAATTTTTGCCTACATACGTTGTAGCACGCCACTAGATGGCGCTAAAATAAAATTTGAAGACTAAACCCGTTAATATATTTTAAACAATATGCTTTGAAAATATAACCAGTGTTGGCCTGTCTAACGTATGTAAAAACAGTTTTTTTTTTTTGGAAATTCTAATTTTACCTAATAACTAAAATAAACATAGACTCTCCTATATGTACTTGTTTCAGCTTTTATATTTTGTACTGCTGTAAAAATAAACGGTCGGCGAAGGTGTAGGGACGTGCACAATCTGCTTAAGACGACGCATTGGAAATTTTGGTGGCAGGGATTTAGATTTTTCTCAGCAATGACTAAACATATGAAAGTGATGTTTGGTAATCTGTTTCTTCATGTTACTGACTTCATTTTGTCAGTTGGATTACACGATTGATAAACTTTTATAACAGAGAAAAAAAATTCAAAGAAACCTCTTTTAAACACCGATTTACATATTACAGACAAACGGGATCAATTTATACCTCCAAATTTTCCGTTCAGTATCCGTGGTCAGATCGGTTTGTTAGATCAATCTGACCACGGCCACCGTTTAGTGTCCCTGGTCAGACTAATTAGATTACGATGGCCGTAGTCAGACTGGTGGACGTAGTCAGATCGGTTATCCTTGGTTAGATAGATGCAATAAATGAAATTTACTTAATTTCATTTAATTTTTTTATTTCTTATTAACTCGTTTTCTTATATTAAACATATTAATAACCTAATAGTAAACGGTCTGATAAATTATTATTTGCGATCAATACTTTCTTAATCTCTCCAAAAAAAAGTTCCACAGAAATTTGTCCGTTAATTAAAAGCATTTGTTTATTCATTATGCGATCGTCCTTGTCAATCTCTGCTTTATTTCTCGGCTCTGGCCTGCCACCTTTAATTCTTATGCTATAGAACTCTCATCATCTCTGAGGCATTGCAGCAGTCATTATATTCGGTGTTTTCCTACCTACCATTTTATTTAAGTTGTGATGCCAACCCTCAGAAAAATTGTTTGTTCTGTGGCGTTTCCCGAATACAGCTCATACCTTAATCCATTTCGGATTCGTTATCCATTGTGTCTCCATATATTTTATAAATTTGTTCAATGACTCGCTGGCATCTTTTATGTTGCTCACTATATAAGACCAACCTCCACAAGTTGACTCGGGTGGCAGCAATGGTAACAACAATCCTTCTTTCCTCATAATTTTTTTTAAACCCAGTGTTTTCTCTTTCTTCCATACACTTTTTGAGTAATGATAGTAACAACCGCTCAAATTGATTTTAGGGAACAACTTCTAGCAGTGCATCAATCTGACCAGGGACACTAAAGAGGTCAGCAACTGAAATCTGACCACCTTTGCAGAAAGTGTTCCTGGTTCGATTACAATACTCTGACCAAGGACACTAAACGGTGGCCGTGGTCAGATTGATCTAACAAACCAATCTGACCACGGATACTGAACGAAATTTTCTATGTGCATTAGTATAAACATACACTTTAATTTTACAGTTGGATTTCTTAAAATACATTATAGTTTTTTTAATTAAAATTGTTTTGTCGCATCAACCTTACGAAATAAGCGAGCGCGCTCTCGTTTTTGTATGCAATCAGAGCCGTATTCATTGTTTATCGCTGCGTCGCCTTAAGTTAAAACTTAACTTAAATCTCAGGCCAACTTGAAAAAATCCTATTTTTAAAAATCATTTAAGCCGTTAAGAAACTTAATCCGTATTCCGTAAGGAAACCCATCCATTTCCCTATACATACCCCTCCTTTATCCCCCTAAGGTCATCAGCTCATTTGCAGCGCCCATAGCGTTGTTGTGGTAAAAGATAGCCATCTTTTTAAAAAAAAGTATAGTTAAAGTTTTAATTATTTATAAGTAAACTGTTCTAGCAGATGTTGCAGCGTCACCTAACGGGTCCAATTGTGGATCATACAGGGGCCCACTCAAATATACACAAAATAAAAAACGGGACAAGTGCGAGTGGAACTCGCGTGAAGAGGGTTCCGTACGATGTTACCTATCATGTTTTTTTAAGTCTACGCACAATATTGAGTGATCTACCATGTTATTTTAATATCATGGACTTCTTATAGGTTTTCCTATAATCTTATCAGTAGAAAACTAATTTCTGTATTTTTTTCAAAATTTTAGGTTCAATAATTTCGGAGATAGGAGGGGGGGGGGGATGGTCGGACAGACGGACACACGAGTGATCCTATAAGGGTTCCATTTTTTTATTCGGACGTACGGAACCCAAAAATTCATCAAAATCGGACCAGTCGTTTAGGAGTTTATATACGCAATAGACTGGATTACAATGTATTGAATTAATTAGAATATTTAGGATATTTCAAATATCTTTGCTTTGAAGCGATCTTAACAATACTGTCGATATCCCTCTAATTCGGACCAAGCGCTTTAAAACATCTTTTGTGATGCGCACTGCTAAGGATTGGAACTCCCTGCCGGCGTCTGTATTTCCGAGCTCATATAACCCAAATCTTTTCAAGGTTCGAGTGAATAGGCATCTTCTGGGTGAGCTCGCTTCATCTTCGGCCTCATCCTTCCTACGTGGATAGATGCTGGTCAAGAGCAAACCCATCTATAATAAAAAAAAAAATATAGGGCTGTTTATAGGCTCAGGCGTCACACGCGTTATATCTCTATACGCGTATACTAATATTATAAAGAGAAAAGATTTGTATGTATGTGTGTAATGAATAAACTCAAAAAATACTGGACCGATTTTAATAATTCTTTCACCTATAGAAAGCTACATTATCAGCGAGTAACATAGGCTACCTCACCTTCCCCCATTTCTCCCTTTACCCCCCCCCCCCCCCTTCCATACAAAATTGCCGTTTTCCACGAATAATATGTGTGTTATAAAGAGAGACGCGGACGAAGTCACGTGCAACAGCTAGTATTATATAAAGATAACTAACTTTTATCTATTTACACAAAATTTGAAGATTTTTTAAATCAAACAACACTTTCTTTTAAGACAAACACCAATTGAATGGCCCCCAAAGTACTGTTAAGCTTGTGTTATGAGATTACCATCCAACGGACTGGGGGCGCAACGACTCAGAACAGAGTCAACTTTGAAGAGTAAATTTGCAAGGTTGGCCCTGCCGGGAATCGAATCCGGGACCGCCGAGTCAAAGCGCCAAGACAAGCACCTTAGCCTCTCGATTAATGGGCTCGTCAAGGGAAGTCACTTGCAGTGCTAGCAATTTTTTGCAATTATCGGTGGTAGACAGGTCCAAATTTTGCTTAATTAATACTAATAATTTATGTGCCTGTAATATTTTAATGTTTGCGTGCGTAAATTGCGTCACATGTTCATCGAAATTGAACCTAATGTTAATGGTTTTTAGGTTTAATTTTCAATCACTATTACGCCATAGTCAATTTAGTATAAGTTTGTGAATGTATAGAATATAGGTTAAGTTAATCGAGTCTTTTTTTTTACAATTTTATGGGTGTGTGTGTATTTATATACAAGTCGCAGGAAGACTGTAAAATTAGTCATTTTATGAAATCTACAATAGTGGAATGTAATTTTTTTTTAATGTGATCGAACTTAAAGCAATTTTATTGTAAAAATAGAAGAAAAAAAATATATTGGAGAATGTTTTGCAACATAAACAATTAACCAAATTAAACTATATGATATAATTATGTATATTGAATTATGAAATTGTTAAATATAAGATAGCATGTTATTTTTATATGGATCGTTTCTGGGTATAGAAATTATATTTAAAAAATAAATTTATTATGTTAAATTTTTTATTTAATTTATAATTATAAATTACAAACATATCAGCAGTTTTTTTTTTCTCTCTTTAAATCCACTTGTAATCAGTCTATAATTAAATGAACTTCTTAGAGATTTGCATTTGAAACGTACCAGTTGTGAAAGCGTATTTTTTATTCTGTCTGGTAACTTTGTGGTTACGATGGGAGAATGTTTTTCCTTTAATGCTCAGCGAGATGCCATTAAAGAACACTTTTTTAAGGAGTTCCCACGTTTTTATTACTTTTACATAAAATATTGACGAGCATATTGGTTAGAGTCTCAGCAGGGCCGGATTAACTATGTCGGGGTCCCTAGGCAATAGTCTCAGAATTACTTAACCATATTTTAACTTCGTCAACTGTGCAATTCTATTTATAATTACGTTGTTTTTTATAGTCACTACCAAGATATGCTATCACCCTATTAAAAATGGTATTAAATACAAGTCTCTAGTCTTTTACAATCGTCGCGATAAATATGTTATTATGACATACGTTCCGAAATGTACTGAATAATAATAATAATGCTTTTATTTGCTCCACACAAACACATATAACCATACAAATGATACAAAAAATCTTAACCTAAATTGACAAGCAATGGTTGTAACTGTGTGAATTATGACGAAGTAGCTTAAAAAACAGGACAAGTAATATTACGTACAAATCTTCTAATTTAATTTTCATTCAAAATGTTTTTATATATATTTTTTTTTTCACTGATCGAGTTCGGGGCCCCTAGGCAGTTGCCTACATCGCCTATTGGATAATCCGACCCTGGATCTCAGTTTATTCTGTCTGTCTCAGGTTTCGATTCGTTGTTTCAGGGTCAACTTTAGAAATGAACTTTTCAAAATTGGCTCTGGTCTGGATCTGGAAAGTAGTGGCAAGGCACACTGCGTTGCGCAGTCATTTGGGCAGCCCGTCTGGCGGCAGTAACGCCTCCGGTCGTCTTTGGCCACTTGCTAACTTGTCCGTTTCCAAAATTGTTCACTTCCTAACTTGAAAACTTCCAAAGTCGCAATTTCCTAACTTAGCTACTTCCTAAATCGTCCTTTTCTTATTTCGTCCATTTTATCGCTATACCTAATGAGATATTGTCCAGTATCAGTTTCTTCCTATTGCATAAAACATTTTTAATTACGTAGATTTTTGATTTAGGAATTTGACCACGTGGTCAAAGTCGACCGGAGGAGTGGTAACCACCCCTTACAGAAGACCACCGTGAGTTTCAATGAGTAGCCAGGGCCTATTTTCCTATCCTTAATCCTAATATGGTCGGCAGCGCACTCGCAGCACCTGTGTATTGCTTGTGTTTAGGCGACGGTAGCCACCTACCATCAAGATGACTCAGCCTGTCTGTCGACTTTAAAAAAAATACATTTATCTTTAAAAAAGTCAATGGCAATAATACACGAGTGAAACGTTCAGAAGTTACGTTAAAAAAACCTTATTTTTCTTCACAAAAAAAAAAAAAAGAACTTTTAAACAAATACTTTGAATTTATTTTTTATTCAAGGAGCAATTCTAACAATTTGGAGGCAATGGCTATCGTTGCTTGTGATAATTAGAAATTCAGGGGGATCCTACATATCCTGACAAAGAACAAGGCGAGTGGAATCCGTTACGCACAGGAGCATTTGTGCTACTGAATTAAACAGTATTAATACAACAGACTTGCAAGCAGAATGTTATGTTGTAAGACTTAGTTTAAGATATACTCGTATCAATTATAATCTATATATAAAAATGAATCCCCATTTCCCTTGGTCACGGCATCACGCGTGAACGGGTAGACCGATTTTAATTCGGTTTTCGCTAATGGAAAGAGGGATAAACTGGGAATGTTCATATATATATAAAAATTGCACCACGGGCGAAGCCGGGGGCGGGCCGCTAATCTTATATATAAAAATGAATCCCCATTTCCCTTGGTCACGGCATCACGCGTGAACGGGTAGACCGATTTTAATTCGGTTTTCACTAATGGAAAGAGGGATAAACGGGGAATGTTCTTATATATAAAAATTGAACGCCGGGCGAAGCCGGGGGCGGGTCGCTAGTTATGAATAAAACTTTAGCGATGTATGAATTTAGCCTTTTTGCACATTTTTCTCTGAAGGGAATAGAAACAATAATAATTTGAAAACTGTAGGTTCAGCTGCTGTAGCACCCAATTAAAAATACCTACGTCCCAAGGGCTGATGATTAAAAAGAAAAAATCGTACTACACATTCTTTAATGATAGACAATAAAATAATAAATAAATTATAAAGCTTGCCACTAAGCTACAACTAAAACATTTTCTAATGTTAAAAAGAATCTGCTTGTGTTATCCGTTAAATAACAATTACGTCCGATGTATTTCTAAAACATTATTCATTTTTGCTAATATTTAAAGCAATCTTCATTTCAATAGTATAGTTTTCGTATTCATCTTTATTTATGTCTTCAACACAATCTTCAAAGACATCAGCATCAGAGGAGACATCACGAGCGCTGCCACTCACTTCGTTTCCTAGATGATCGAACATCACATTGTCTATGGATACGAAATCTTCAACAATATGAGTGTCGATAGATTTCATATCATCTTCACTGACATCTTGCGTTATTTGCTCACTGTTCTCTGTCTTATTATTCTCAAAATTATCATTTTTAACAACATTCTCTTCTACTGTGCCATCACCATCGCCAAGTTTTTGACTAAATTCTTCACGATCATCATTTTCATCATAAACAATTCCAGAATCGTCGTTGCTTTTAAAAGAAATAGCTCTCTTTCTATCATCTTCTGGATCATACTGGTCTTCTTTGAGAATATCCATCTCTTTGGCATGTTCCTCTGTGAGGGTGGCCTCGAAAGAAGTTTCGTCCAAAATAAGAGTTTTCTCATGCTCATCTTCGGAATCGGATTGACTTTGAGGGATGTAGTTGATGAACCCGTCAATGCGCCATCTTTTTTCTGCTTCTTCAATATGAGCTTCGACCAGACGTGAGACATCTTCTAACTGTTGAAAAATAATTAGATAGTACAAAATTATAAGCTTTTATTATCTTTGTCATTTTATTGCGGATACAAGTCGTGAAAGTAGTCATGGGGCAAAACTTTACGTTGTCTTACTAAGAGATGTAGCTTGATTTCCTGTGTTACACATGCTGCATATACTGAGTTTTTATAACCGCCACAGATCCGAAGTATTGACCACATGCGCAATTTATCCAGATTACTTGGATACAGTGTCGCTGTCCACTGTCCGCATGGGTCGAACCTTATTTCCGCAGACTCGCGAAACCTGCATCCATAAGGACACAAACAACACTAGAAAGAAGTGCTGTGGACCGTCGACTAAAATATAACACTTGAATGCCTTTAAGACGTAGATTTGAATGGCGGTTAGGTCTACATATAATATTAAATTTTCTTTATTTCATGCGAATAAATTGGATCTTGAAACTATTTAGTTATTTTTGTCTGAAGAAGTCTAATATCTCCAAGTCATATCAATCCACAATGGGCTAACATATCTCGCATCTCTTCACACAGAGGCTTGGGTTCAACGGTGGGACATGCATTGACCTATGAGATATCGTTTAATTTGTCTTTACTTACCGGACACTGATGTGACAGCGAATCAGAAATATGTTCAATAACCTCATTGGTCTTGTTGTCAACAGAGCTGGCTCTGGTAGCCAGCGTCTCGTATACCTGCTGCATCTCCCTCTCCTCTTGTCGCTCGTGTTCAATTGTTCTCTTCAATATTTCTGATGCCACCTTTTGATCTATGCGACGATTTTCTTCAATGTCTGCGTAGTTTATTCCTAAAACATTCATTATTGTTACTTTCGAGCGCTACCTTTATACAAATTTAATAAACTAGGAAGACAGAAATTGTATACCAGAGGATATTACTCCTATAATGATTATTTGACTGATAGAGTTCCTTTGAACTAATGGCTGAATATTTGTTTTTCGTATAGGTACTCTTGGCAGTTGTGCAGGATTATACATTTAGACCAAAGGATCAAGTTAGGCAGAAACAATTTTAATAAAGAGGCTGACAGAAGAATCCAGCTGGGTTGGGCTGCTTTCGAGAAGCTACGTCGTCTTTTCTAGTCACCACTGCCGCAATGTCTGAAGACCAAGGTCTATAATCAGTGTGTCCTGCTAGTAATGACGTATGGTGCCGAAACGTGGCCTCTCACGGCAGGACTCAAATCGTTGATATCTTAAAAATGGGATAAGATCACTTTTTTGAAGTCGATTATATATTTTACTAGGGTTTCGGACAAAAATTGCCAAAATGATGACGATCCTAAGAAGAGACCCCGAAAGAAACTCGGGATACAATTCTTTTTGTCATCTTTAAAAAAAAATATATTCATAACAATTACAATTGTTATACAAAAATCACAGTATATACTATACTAAACATAACATGAGATTTGAATCGCTTAAATCAAGGCTTCATTATAGCTTAAATAAATCAGGGATTTTATAATAACCTTTTAAACAGAGTTTGATTTTGATTACACTTTTAAGTTTATTTATAAAATCGGTCCCTCGTTAACTTGTCGTTATTGATTTTATGGGTACCCTTTAGTTTGGCAGAGTTAACTAGGCAGCCCATTTGGAGGCTGGTCTTAGGTGGTCTAGTGTGCACTCCCATATAGAAGAGCACCACCCACATATGCTTTTGTATTTCGATACTTGAGTCTTTCGGTCTTCAATGCGCCAATCACTCTACATACATACTCGTACTATCGTTTCATTAAAATTATCTAATTTAGTTAAATAATTGATAGCTGTCACGGTTTAAGTTGGTTAAAATAGACCGATTCAATTGGCTGTTCTCGGTAGTGTTGGAGATGACCGACCTTGAGATGGATACCGGGTATCCTCATAGGAATTTATGGTTTTAATAATGGACTTCTTCGCTTCATTGGGATCCAAATCTCTCATCGATTCACGAGATGTTGATGGCATTGTGCCTGAAAGAAAACCAATCTTTGAAATATTCGGATACACATATGTATATACACCTAATCGTCTACAAATCCGGTATGTAATAGGATTATAAGTTAGCTGTCAAATATACTACAAATATTTGTATATTTGAAAGTGTAAGTTAACATAAAAATTCGCTAATGTGGGATTAAAGTGAAATTTTTCTATAGCACTGTAATCCTACAATACTTTATCTTTTTCTCAGCCGTAGGACGTCTAATGGTTTGGACCTTTGTTGGTTTTCCAAAAGGACCGGTCTTATAAGCTGCTTGGATCCAACGTCGAACCGCAATCCTTATCAGGTCGTCTGTCCACCTTGGTCGTCCTACGCTACGCTTGCCGGTCCGTGGCCTCCGCTCGAGAACCTTCCGACCCAGCGGCCTTCAGCTCTCTCCATACCATGTGTCCCGCTCACTGCCACTTCAACTTACTAGACCGCCGGATTATGTCGGCAACGGATCTCCTCATTCCCGATTCGATCTCGCAGTGTAACCCCGAGCATAGCCGTCTCCATAGCTCGTTGAGCGACGTTGACTTTCTTACGAGGGCCACAGATAGAGACGACGTTTCAGCGCCATATGTCATCACTGGCAACACTGCACATTGGTCGAAAACTTTTAAGACACTGAGAAATTTTGGATACAATACTTAATTTAAAGACATCAATGCGTTGCCAATTTATTAAGTTTTCGGACGATAAATTACAGCTTTATCTAAAAGGATAAACATTTATTGGCTTTAACTATATTCTGACGAGCCCGTTGGATGAGTGGTTAGTGTGCTTGCCTTAACGCTCTGTTCTAAGGTTCCCGGGTTCGATTCCCGACAGAGTCAACTTTGAAAAATGAATTTTTCAAATTTGGCTCTGGTCTGGATATGGAAAGTAGAGGCAGGGCACACTGCGCTTTGCAGTCATTTGGGCAGCCCGTCTGGCGGCAGTAACCACCCCCTTACAGAAGACCACCGTGAAATAACAGCACGTGTGCTGTTGTGTTTCGGTGAGTGAGTAAGGGATGCCAGAGCCCATTTCCCTATTCCCCTTCTAATCCCTTATCCTTAATCCTGCTGTAGTCGGCAGCACACTTGCATCAGCTTTGGCGTTGCTTGTGTTATAGGCGACGGTTGCCACCTACCATCAAGTGGACCGTCAGCCTGTCTGCCGATCTTAACATAAAAAAAATCTCTATCTCGTCTATGATATTATTTACATCACTGATTTCACTTGGACTTACAACTCTAATAGATGTATTACCTTCTTCTTCCCTTTTATGATGGTTGACGTTCGCAGTAGACGGTCTAGTAGGCTTCTTTTTACATTCTTTCGTTTCAGTCACCTGTATATTATAGTTACTATCTTCAAGTGAGTCCATTTTAACACTTTCAGCTTCAACCGTCGTAAGCTGTGCATTGTTTTCTTCGGAGCTTGTGTCCGAATCTCCTTCACTTTTTATATGGATCGAATCCGTGTCGCTCGATGACGCTGCAAATAAATAGGTACTCTTTTGCAACTCTTGGTGTTCATATAAATCTTTAAAAGTTATGGTCAAAAATGAAGAATGAAATGAATCTAAAGTCTATCTATCTATAATAGATAAGTATAAATATAAAATAAGCAGGTTATTATAAGTGTTAATGTTTCAGTTTGATCTTTTTTTTGGAGTTTACTTCTTAAGAAGAGTTTTATGAGGAGTAAAATTAATTAATACAAGCGTTACGTTATCTGTCACTTTGACATTTGTACGACAGCTGACGCATATATTTATGTTCCCTAATTCTGTTCTCTGGGCTTATAAAAGCAAACGTTGAATCTTGTATGAAAAGTGTAGTTGGCGTATACCGAACGTAACTAACATAACTTTTGTTGGAACACGTGACATCTGAGTATGAAGAATGTAACTAAATAATGTATCTATTGACACAAGAAAAAAATTATACATTTAATTTTATGCCAGCCATTCCAATATTAAAAAAAAAACTTAATTATAAGCAGATGGTAGCTATTGATAACCCAATTTTAAATTTACATTACAGCTGGGATGTTTTCATGCAACAATTTTATTAGTTTCTTAGTTAAATTTAACCCACGAAAATGTCACAACACAATTTAGGTATTAATTATATTACTTATATGTAGATATGAAAATAATTTCAGTTTTTAGTTTGCTTTGAAACCTTTATATGTCATTTTTTTAATCTATTTGCTACGACCAATGACTAAGGAGTGATTATTGAATTACGTGTTAAGAAATCGTTAAGCGGCTACCGTTGGCAAGTGAACTCTTAACGGTTAACAGTAACTTTTTAACCGTTATCATTATAAATAGTGTCATTTTTCTCTTACGTCCATAATCAACTTTTTCTTCACCGATCTCGTATTCGACATCATCAGAATCGGTAGTTTGTTTGTAAATGTATTCGTACAACAATGCTCCGGGCACGCGAGTTAATTTCACCTTCTCCTCATCTGAAAAGAATTGTTTCCGACCATTTTAGTAACTAGGTACCTAGTTGAGCGGGCAACTTAGTACGCGTGGTACTCAGTATAGGTATAGCGCGTAACTTTTTTGTGTGTAAACCAATTGGAATGAAACAAACACTAAATGTTACGAGAAGCTTGCTGCAATACATGAGTGAAAACCGCATTCAAATCGGTTAAGCCGTTTCAGGGATTACATGCACAAACGCACAGACAAACAGACAAAAATTCTAAAAACTATTTTTTTACTTCAGCAGGTAACATACGTAGGTACAACTTGTACAAATTGCTTTTTTTTTTTTTTGAAAAATATTTTATGTAAGTACCATGATCGTTTACGATGTTATTATATGTAACTAGCGACCCGCCCCCGGCTTCGCCCGGCGTGCAATTTTTATATATATGAACATTCCCCGCTTATCCCTTTTTCCATTGGTGAAAACCGAATTAAAATCGGTCTACCCGTTCACGCGTGATGGCTTGACCAAGGGAAATAGGGATATATATGCGAATATGCTTTGATCTACCCATCGCAATTTGCTATCTGCAAATTATAGCATGCAAAAACATAGCATGTAGGTTATTGTGAAATATAAGAATTAAAAAATTTATAAACAATTATTGCGTTTTACTCAACTAATAGCTAATAGTCATCAACAAAAATATTTTAGACGCCGCGACATATAGCTTAGTCTTATCTCATCAGTTCGTAACCTCTAATTCGTATGAGACCGTACCCAAGTAATGTAGCAGTAACTCTGGCGACAGTAACCACCACCCCCTTACAGAAGACCACTGTGTAATAACAGCACGTGGACTGTTGTTTTTCGGTGATTGGATAATGGATGCCAGAGCCCATTTCCCTATCCCTTCCTATTCCCTAATACTTAATCCTACATTCAGCACCTGTGGCGTTTCTTGTATTACAAACGATGGTAGCCACCTATCATCAAGTGACCTTTACTAAAAAAGCTCATCCTTCCTACATGAATAGATGCTGGTCAAGAGCAAACCGGGATAGATTTGTAACTGGACAATACTTACACAGAACAATGTTATAAATATCATGCAGCTAGAATCTTGACCAACCTCCTCCAGAAGACCAAGACGCTACTGTCGTATTAGAAATATATAGTTACCAATTTTATCTCCTCCAGTGAGCTGGCTGAAGGCGATTCTATCGAAAGCGTTGTCATGACGGTATGTGGTGTGCGAGATCTTCTCGTGAACTTCGTGAGCCGGAGTCCGTTCCTCGGCTTTGTAAAACGCCTCCATCGTTTTCTTGTCATACAGTTTCTACAAAGTACAACAAATAATAATTCACAAATTGCCAAAACTTGTTGAAAACAAAATAAAGAAGTACAATAGGGGATCGGACAGTAATCAGATTAAAATCTAAAATGTACTTAGAAAGGAAATATATAATTTTTTACGATTATTTATCGAATAATAATTTAATATAATTCATTTAAATATTTTTAAATGAAGGAATAAAATTTTATTATTTACAATATTTTTAATTTATACTGAAACACCAATCACAGTGCGTGACGTCATTTGTGGGCAATCATTGTCTTATGCCAATGCAGCTGTTTTGTTATGATATGACCACAAATGACGTTACGCGCTCTCAGATGAACTATCGTGGCGTTTTGGCGGCATTTTCAAACAAACAATATTAAAACTTTATGGGAATAAATATCCAATTTTTTTATGGGAATAAATATCCATGAAGATTAATTTAAAACACTTTCTGAAAATTTGTCCGATCCCCTATTGAGAATTGGTTAAATGTATCCCTTTCATATTTATTTCTTTATTTTAAAGGGAATTTCATATGCCTAATTTAAATATTCCCATGTTTTCAAGTAATTTTTTTAAGTATCGAAATGATTCTAACAGCATTCAAAATTAATAGCTACACTTTCCGTCAATAATAAAAAAGAATCAAATTTATTTTTATAAAAGTTTCTGTTGGTCTCAATAATAATATTTTTAAATAATGTCGACAAAAACCAGCAATACTGCAACTCGACAATAATAACAATCGAGTTAATCCACGACAGGGGAAGTAAACGGGGCACGCTAGTAAGGCGAAAAAGGGCCGTGGATTATAGAGGGACCCGTCAATTTACCATGGTGAAGATTTTTTGGAAGGGCAGCAAGCAAGATGGTGGTAGATGACTGCAGTTACGCAGTAAGAGAAGCAGCACGAGGGAGGGGAGAAAATCAAGTAAACACCCTGAGAATTGGGGAATGACAACACCTGCGGCAACACATTTTAAGGGAGAGTGAACGTTTTAAGAGATTTAAAAATGATATTTGTAAACATAAACCGCGGCTCCACAAGATAAGTAATTCTTTTATGGGTCAGTGTATACGGTTTTATAATAAACTTCCTGAGATAATAAGAGCCTTAACTATAAATAAATTTACAACAAAACTCTTTTGTAAATGTTATTATAAAATATCTGATTATTTAAGCGATAATGAAGCCTGGATTTAAACCATTCTGAGCTCATACTGTAAAGATGACAAAAGGAATGTTATCCTAAGTTTCTTTCGGGATTTCTTCTCAGGATCGTCATATACTTGGCAATTTTTTTCCGAAACCGACTTTTTTGAGAGACATCCTATTTTTGAGAAATAAACGATTTGATTTAATTTGATTTTACTGTCGCGAAATGGATAGCCAGGGAACGCAGTTAACCCTGCCTAACTTTTGCTCGTGACTTCCGTCGCGCCAGTTTTTCTTAGGTGGTTAAACATTTATCCAATTTTCTTTTCTCATAAATTTGACATACGTTGACTTTATTTTTATTTATAGTTAATCCCACGGGAACAGAACTTTATTCTAGATACCCTATGTCCTATTCTGTATCCCTGAGAACGTTTATGTAAAAATTCATGATGATCGGTCGAGTAGTTAAGGCGTGAGAGCGTAACAAACTTTCCCATTTAAAATTTTCATTACGATTTTATTTCTTTATGTTTACTCCATACCATAGGATCGACTGCCGGTTCCCCTCTCTCGATTCTGGCCTCTCTCTCTTTCTGTTCTCTTTCCAGTTCCGCAAATATCTCCAGATCTTCGGCACTTGGCTGCAGATCTTCATCGTTATCCTCAGCTAATCCAGAGTTAATGTGATGCATATACTTTATGAGAGACACTCCATCCCCAGAACCTTGAGTCACTAAAGAATAACATACTTAAAACTACTACAAATGAGGCAGGACAGGCAGGCTGACGGTCCACTTGATATTATACAGCTACGGTTACCTATTGACACAAGTATCGATGTAGTTGGTGCTGCAAGTGCGCTGGCGACTTTAGTAGGATAAAAAATTAGGTTGGGATAGGGAAATGGGCTCTGGATTCCCTTAATGATTCGCCGAAACAAAACAGAGATATACATATGCTTTCATTTCACGGTGGTCTTCTGTATGGAGGTGGTGATTGACTACTAAACTCCACTACTAACTAAATAATGCCAAGCAGTCTGTAATTATAAAATTATCTATGATAGATACCAAATGTTTCTGTGATTTATTTTTTCGAATAAGTAAAACGAGCGTTCGTTTCACTGATCAAACTTCTATTACACTAAAATCAATTAAGAAGGATACGCTATAGATAGTCATAATGGACTTTCTGTCTGTCATACATAAATATGACAATAAATAAATCTCATGCTTACCACTGGATCTTCTTTCTTCAGTACTTTGGCTTTTACATTCTTCTTCCTTTACTTCTTTATCCTTCACCGATTCTTGTTTATCGTTTTGTGTGTCTTTATTATCATCACTTTCCGATGTACTATTTTGTTTCTTTGAACAATGTTCCGGTGAATGTTCGGTTTTCAATTCTTCGATTTTCTTTAGAGATTTCTTGACTTTTCCAATTTTCTGAGATTCAGCTTCTAATTTTTGATTCTCACCCCCTTGTTCTACACCGCGATCTTTTGTTACTTCTGTTTTTTTGGTAAATTTAGTATATATGGATTTGTTTTTGCAATCTTTATCATAAATGATTTTCTTATCATGATCTATAATCATGTTTCCTTCTTCAGTTATGCCGATTTCTTCTATAATCGGTTTATCACATGTTTCGACGATTTCTGACAATGGTTTCCTTTGAGCTTCAGAAAATCGTGGTGTTTCTTCCTCGTCTACTTCTTTAATCCTTTTTAGTCCTATAGAAGAAAATATTTAATACCTACGTGTAAGGACAACTAATTTATTTCCTTTATTCTTACCAATTGATGGCTTAGTCACATTCTTCTTGTTGGAATGTGGTGTTTGATTGTAAAGCAAATTATGAATTGCTTGGACGTCTGAGAATGGGCGGCTGTAAATAATTGGGCATGGCTGTAATTGTGTTCTACGAGTACCACAAATTCATTTTACAGTTCCGCTTAGGACAATTACAGATGTACTTACTCGTGAGAAGTGGATGTAGGCTGCCAGTTTCCACTGAACCCACCCCATACTTCATCTGGATTGGTCGTAGACCTCGGTGGTGTCACACTGACTTCTTGAACTAAACGTTTTGTGTCGTCTCGAGACCACTCAATTTTTCTCGTCTCTGAGGCTGAAATTTGTTTTTATTGTTATACCAATTTTATATATCAACAGGATCAATTACATTCCGCTACATTTGATTAGGTAAACTCAGACCTACCATTTTTTGAAATATGTAGTTAAAAATCTAAAATCGAACCTTGTTCCTTTTTATCATCTTTATCATCATCGCTGCTGCTGTCTTCACTGGTAGAGTCATCCTCTTCTGAACCAGACAGCATATCTTCCGCTATTCCATCTTTAATGACAATATTTGCCGGTCCATACTTTTCTTCTAAAGTTGATGGACCTTCGATATCTTCCTTCAATTCTCGACTATGTTTTGCTTTCTCAGTATCATTATGTTCCGCCACTGATCCCTAAACATTTATAAGTATGTACTGAACAAGTAGCTACTTAATCATTAAACTTTTGATTTCAAATCAGGTATTAAAGAATTTTTATTTTGGATATTTTTTTATTGGTGGCTTTACAACAAATTTACAGATTTAGTTTTATAGTTTTAGTTTTGTTTGTTGTCCATTATCCAAAAGAATTTCGTGACAATTTAATCGCTTTAAAATTTTCATTTTTAATTAACTTCCGCACATACACAATTATTATCCTATTACTTATATAGTAATTCACAATGAATTACTATATAAGTATAACCTTGCAATCTAATCTTTTTCTGAGTTGCCAATACTTTATCCGCAAAGGGTAATGTCCTACATCGTCAAAATCTATCTAAATTTAACTCTATTCAAATTTTTCCAAATAATAGACCGATGGACAAAGTAGACCGATTGGACAAGTTGACCGATTAGGAAAATAGACGGAATGCTCCGGAGGGATTGATTGGTGGCTTTGCACAATGTCAGTAGAGTGTGTCACTAGCAAAGATGTTGTATTAGTCTGTTGGTCACTAGAGTTCTCTCTGTGTGTGTCAGTAAAGTTTTCTTAGGTTTAGCTAAAAATAAACCTTAAATTTAAAAAAAAAAACTATTTTAATATCATGATACGATGTCGATTCCACCCGTGATTTGATTGACTAATTATAACAAAAACGGTTATTAGACACATAGCCTCGCGAACTTTTTTGTGTAACTATAAACATGTGGGTATTTTATGTATCATCAATAGTTTTCGTAATGCACGCGAGATTATTTTATTTTTGCAAATAAAATTCAGCCCATATCACTCGCTGATAATGTAGCTTTCTATAAGTGAAAGGATTCTTAAAATCAATTAAATAGTTTTTGAGTTTCTCCATAACAAACATACACAAAAATTCAGATATTTTCTCTTTGTAACAGAAATTTGTTTTTGCGAAATTTTATTCTGAAAATAAATTTCTTTCCTTCTTTCTATATATTATAAAATAATAAATATTATTTTAGATGTAGATGTATGCAATATTGATTTTATTATTACTTTTTTTTGCACAGTTTTCTAAGGGCATTTTGTTATCTCCCGGACAACAAAAGAGTCAGGTGTAAGTACTTATCGACCTTATATTAATAATGAATTACCTCTGTTGGTTTTATCTTCTCCATTTCTTCTCTCTTCTTGGCCTCCCTCAGTGCAATCTTCTCGTCTCGCATACGAATTAAATAACGAACGCTCTCCATCGTCTTCTCTTGATCTTTAGCTATCCACCTTTTAACATAAATAACTTAACGTTTAACTTATTATTTTAACATAATAACTTTACGTGTGTTGACTTACTTCGTTAGTCAATTAAAACTGTAACTTAAATTTACACATTTTACAGTAAAACTTTCGTATTAACGGTTTCATTATTAGAGATTTCTTTAAAAAAATGAAATTGAAAAAATATGGACACAGTGTCTGGTGTACGAACCTATATGAATTTGTATTGAGTTAGTCGCTTAGAGACTAAAATCGTCGGGTATTGAAGATTTCCACCGATCTCGCCACGCGAGTTCTTAATTCGCAATTATCACGCATTGAGCTTGTAATTATCCGCGAGTGTAATCATTTATTTATTTATTTAATTCAGGGTACATACAGCCATTATATAAAACTAAATTATATATTATAATAAGTACATGTTTTCATTAAAGAGATAACTAAACTAAGATAAGAAAAAGAAATTAGAATGTAGTGATAAATATTTAAAACAAAATTAAATAACTATTTTTTTAAAAAGTAATTCGCCAACTTTCTTTTTGAATGATGTTAAATTAATTGAGAATATGTCGATATCATTTAGAACCTTATTATAGTGATATTTGGAACGATGTAGGAAGGAATTCTTAGCATGATTAGTTCGACAGTAGGGAATGTAAAATGTGTCTCTTGATCTTGTCCCGAGTTTTGGGACTTTATTTTATTTTTATTTATTTTTATTTTATTTTATTAGGGAAAACAAACAATTACACCATGTATATTAGACTAAAGAAAGAAAAAACAAAAACAAAACATAAACTTAAATAATAGTGCAATCAACAACATTTTCCACAAAGTAGTAAATCAATTTTATACAGAGAGGACATATAAATATACACCAATAAAAAATAAAAAACCAAGAGAGAAAAATCAATAAAAAAAAGAACAATAAAAACTCATTGCGCTAATGCATTGATTTCATTATATCTTTTCTATATTTTTGTGGACCAATTGCAAATAATTATATGCAGCCTTCGTATCTCCGAGAAGCCAGGACTCAGCCAATAATACGCAGGTAAGTGGTAACACACCGATCCTTTTCTTTATGGCCCACTTTTTCCATCGAAGATTCGATAATATATTTTTGTCAAACATGCAAACGGAAATCTAGGCATTCTCAGAAAAGCACTATACCAGCCTCGACCGGAATGAGGATTGCCGGACTCGGATCTTTATCAACCACTTCGTCCGGCAATCCTTCACTTCCTGGACTCTGCAGTAATGTACTATGGCATGATCGCCATACTTTTTCAATTAACAACTTTCGAAACGAAACGAAAGTAGGTAACTATATAATTATCTGCTTTCACGTTTTCACCAATTTTATTTATTTATTAAATAAATAAATAAAATTGATGAAAACGTGAAAATTTTGATGAATTTTCATAAAAAGTTAGATAGGAGACCTTGGCGAAATACAAAGGCTCCTTTTAGTCGCAAAAATAAAATTTATGAATAAAATAAAATTTGAAAAATAAAATTTGAAATTAATGAAAGTTTTTTACAGAAACTAATATAAGTACTTATTAATAATTAAATATGTATGTGTATATTGATCAAAGCTTGGAGAAAAAAAAGGGACAAATGCGAGTTGAACTCGCGTGAAGAGGATTCCGTACGATGTTACCTATCCGCACTATATTGAGTGATTTACCATGTTATTTTAATATCATGGACTTCTTATAGGTTTTCCTATAATCTATAAGTAGAAAACTAATTTCCGTGTTTTTTTCAAAATTTTAGGTTCAGTAGTTTCTGAGATAAGGGGGGGATGGTCGATTTTCGTCTATTTTCGTGAATAACTTGGAAACTATTTATTTTAAAATTACAAAACAATACATTTAAGATCTTCACAACAAGACCTTCCATTTGATATGTCACACGATGCAGCTAGCTAGGAAGTCAATAATTATATCTTTGATATTCTTTTTATTAAGGGTGTCTCAGGAAAGTACATCCTTTTAGGATTACAATCTGTCCTAAGATCGAATTTTAATTTAACCTAAATTACTAAATTGATTATTTACTAAGAATAATGTCCTCTAACGACTTTTACTGTCTCCATTAAGGGGGAGACACTTTTTTTTTTGTGTTCTTTAATTTATCAATACGCTAATTCAAAAAGTTTCGTCCTTTTCAAACGGTCAGCTGAGCCCGCAACTTCGAACGCGCGAAAGCGTGGTGTAGTATAGCGCGTACCTTTTGTGTTTATAAACAGATTGGATTGAAACAAAAACTAAATGTTACGGGAAGCTTGCTACAATACATCAGTGAAAACCGCATTCAAATCGGTTAAGCCGTTTTAGAGATTAGCGCGCAGACAAACAGATAAACAGACAAAAATTCTAAAAACTATTTTCTTGACATCGGTAACATAAGTACTACATAATTTTTTTTTAAATATTTACTGCTCGTTTACAATTTTATTATATTTATAGGAGATATCGAGAAGCTGAGAGCTTCAACATTCACATGATGATGAAGTCTTTTTTGATGAGCCTCTGCATATTTTTTAAAGACTGGTAAAAAATATGCAGGTCCCTATGAAGATCGTCATACCAGGGTGCATTTACAATGGCTCTTGTATTTTGTTCTGAAATTTTTAAAAATTCTCACCGTTTCCTCTCAGCGATCTCCTCCTGGACGCCGCCTCGCTGCCACGCCTCGGCGCAGGCGCGGTCCCGAGGGAACACAGGCCTGTTGTCCAAATTTAAAAGCTCCTTCAGACGCAGAGTCAGAGTCTTGCGGTACGCCGGGATGTTTCGAATCACCGGATTTCCCGTCAACACTAGAACTGTCACCCAGATTGCATTTCAACTAGGGAACTACAAAAGCATTCTGTCCACTCTGACCACAAGCAATCAATGGACTTATTCGTTCATTGTTTTCACTTATTCGTCCATTTGATGGTAGGTGGCTACCGTCGAACAACCACAGCTGCTGCAAGTGCGCTGCCGACTACAGTAGGATTAAGGATAAGGGATTGGATGGGAAAATGGGCTCTGGCGTCCCATTCCCACTCACCGAAACACAACAGCACACGTGCTGTTATTACACGGTGGTATTCGATAAGCGGTTGGTTACTGCCGCCATACGGGCTGCCCAAAATGACTGCAAAACGCAATGTGCCCTGCCCATTCTTTCCAGACCCAGACCAGAGCCAACTTTGAAAATTTCAGAGCTGGCCCTGCCGGGAATCGAACCCGGGAACCCTAGAACAGTCAGTTAAGTCAAGCGCCCTAACCACTCATCCAACGGGCTCGTTTGAAACGACTCTAATGTCTAAAAATATTTACTAGCTGAATCTGGCCACATTTCGCTGCGGCGTGCGTGTGGGGCGCGCGCGATACTGTACACTGCCTTTAAATATTTTATTTTATTTTATTTTTCTAAAATAAAAGTAGCCAAGTTACTCCTTATAATATCAGCTGTCTTACAATGGAAGTCCCGTGAAAATCGGTCCAGCCATTTGAGAGATTAGCCGGAACAAACAGACATACAAAAAATTTAAAAACTGATTTATTGTTATAATTCATATTCTTTTTATTCTTCAATTTTATTTATTAGTATACTTAGATATCTTTGTCTGTCCTTCAGTAAAAGCGATTTTAGTAAAATTTGGTAAGAAATTAGCACAAACCCCCACAAAATTTGATAAGGAATTAGGCTGGAATTAACTTTTCACGGAATCTGCTGGAAAGGCTAGTTGCAAATATTTACATCGATATTTAGTAGTGGTAGAGTAAGGAAAATAATCCTAACTAGATTTCGAAAATGTTGAAATCTTTAATGATACCTTTTAAAATATTCATGTCAGCCAACACATTAATTATCAAAGGATCCTCTATACGATTGTATGATAAGTCCAATACTGACAGGTTCCTGCAACTCCTCAAATGGTCCAAATCGTCTGAAAAGTTAGCACACAGTTATCACACTCAGAAAGATACAGCATTTCTAACTAAAATACCTATAAAGATTGAACGCGTGAATAGTTTCAAGCCTGAAGAAGGACTTACGATATATTTTCTTTAAATGTCAGTCAAGAGGACAGTCTTTTGAAGACAGAGATGTTAAAATGGGCGAGTTCACTATGGTCTCCGGGCTGAATCCCTTAGTGATCCTGGCAAACTCTTTGGTTCATCAGAATCCCCTCAGGGGATCGACATCTATGCTGTAGTTCACCAGGATCCCCTAATTGCTTAAAGGTATGAAAATAAGGCTATGATAACACGTTAATAAAGAAATAAAACCAGTACCTGTGTCGTTGCTTGTGACATGGGCGACGGTAGCCACCTACCATCAAGCGGACCGTCTGTCTACCTTAACATAATTTTTTTTAAAAATCCAATAATAAAAAGGCTATCGAGTATATTATTTCCTTTTTGAGATTTTGACGTACTCGCCAACTTTCTTGTTTTGAGTACTTTAGTAGTACCTAACTCATACATGTTGTTCTGTTTTGCCAACATTTGTATGTAGTTTCCGAAACTATGTGCTATTTTAAATTTCTACCGCTATAAAAATTAGTATGGGTTCCATGTGTCTTGCGTACCCACAAATTATATTATTAGGTTCTCCCTTTCAATTAGTTTTCAGCTAGAACAACTCCTCTAACGAATCTGCTCAATTTGTGCAATAACCATTCAGTGCGGGAAGTACTTCTCCTTGAACGTCACGAATGTTCATTGTCCATTTTTGTTAGACGCGTAATTTACAAACTAAGACTATTAATATCAAAATAGATCCGCATACAATTAGAGTCCGTGAGAAAGGGATAAATTGCCAAATAGGTCATTCAATACATTTAAGGATCTTTGTACGGGAAGAGGATATTCTGGCAAGTGAACTTTTATTCAAAGGACCTAACGCACAAACTCGGCATTCCGATAGTTTTCAGGCTTTCGCTGTTTGAAGAGCCTTCAATAAGGGTCTCTCAATAGGGCCGCATACAACTTCCATACAGTCCCACCTAATAAGCAGTTCCCTGATTACAGCGAGCAGGTCCCTGCCTGCCTGATCACCATATCTCTAGAAATAAAAGGAACTTACCAACACTCGTAAGCATATTGTGCGCAATGCTCAAAGTATGTAAATCAGGAACAACATTCAAATTTTCAATTTTAGTCACAAAGTTATGGTCCAAATTCAACGTGTCCAACAATGGACATCCTTCGAGGTTCTCTATTCTTCTGACAACGTTGTAGTGGAGATACAAGCATTTCAATTGCGATAGTGTCTCCAATCCTTCGATTCTCTCGATGCCATTATTTTCAAGGAATATGCACTTAAGCCCAGTGTACTCCTCCAAGTTTTCAATCTTGGAAAATCCCTGAAGAGTTTAAAGTAAGGCAAGGTAATTGGTCATTTCAAAAACATCTAGCAAATGTTGGAACAGTAGGAATAATGCGAATTTTACTAATACCATAAAACTTATACAGGTAAGCATATTTTCTTTGAATTTCTCTATATAATATAATTACCTACCTTGAAATGTAAGTACAAGATATCATTAAGATGCGGAGTGCAGTACAGCTTGTGTTGCTTGCAATGGTTCCGAATGAATTCCTTGGTCATCCTGGGACCCCTTTTCAGTTCTTCTTTCTCTTTTTCAATTTTCTTCTGAAACTCTATTCTCTTTTGTTGCTTTTCCTCTTCATCCTTTGCCTTTTTCAGTTCTCTAACTTTTCTCTGTCTTGCATATTCTAAAACAATTTAGCAAATAATTAGATATAACGTGTTTGCTTCTAATCAACTCGTGATGTGGGCCCGAATCGCGTTACGAACAGTATTTAAAAAACAATTATTTAATTTGTTAAGTGAAGGAAAACATCGATATTGAATTTTTTTGTCCATACCTGATCTGGTCAACACCGACCTGATCTGCCTTTTATTATAAAGTAAAGACTATAGTGGGGGGCTATTATCCAATTTCCTCCCATTTTTAGTAGGTAACAATAATAATTGTACATATAATCAAATCTAAAAGTATAATAAAATTGAATTGGTTTTTGTTAAAATAAAATGGAATAAAATGGAAACTATTCGTTACATTCGTGAATCGAAATAAAATAAAATAAATAATAAAATAAATAAAATTAAGTTATTTAAGCATTAGTTGTGAAGGTTTACCTAAATACCTAACTGAGTGTTAGTGGTTAAGGCTTTACTTACTAAAAAAAATTTTTTTTATGTGAAGATCGGCAGACAGGCTGACGGTCCACTTGATGGTAGGTGGCTACCGTCGCCTATAACACAAGCAACGCCAAAGTTGCTGCAAATGCGCTGCCGACTGCAGTAGGATTAAGGATAAAGGATTAGGAGTGGATAGGGAAATGGGCTCTGGAATCCCTTACTAACTAACCGAAATACAACAGCACACGTGCTGTTATTTCATGATAGTCTTCTGTAAGAGGGTGGTTACTGCCGCCAGAGACGGCGGGCCGCCCAAATGACTGCGAAACGCAGTGTGCCCTGCCACTACTTTCAAAATCCAGACCAGAGCCAAATTTGGAAAGTTCATTTTTCAAAGTTGACCCTGCCGGGAATCGAACCCGGGAAACCTAGAACAGAGCGTTAAGGCAAGCACCCTAACCACTCATCCAACGGCAAATAGCGGGCATTTAATTATTAAAAACATATTGTGCTTCTTATAATAAATTCTTACCCTCAAGTTCTCCATCAGCGGGCGCCAGTTCAGATACCAATTTTATTTTCTTTTCGCCACTCTTTGAATTACAAGCTTTTATGTAGTCTCCTCTTGCCTTATCATCCACGATGGATTCTTCACAAATCTTCTTAGTATTAAGCTCTTTATTATTTTTCTGGTCTTCTTTATTTTTTAACATGTTGTCAACTAGTTTTTGTATTTCTGCATTATCTTTCATATTACACTGAATGTCTTTAAGGAGTGTATCGATCCTACTATTTCTCTCTTTTTGTTGTTTTTCAAAATCCGATAATTTTGATTTATTGTTACTGACAATATTTAAATCAATATCCCAGAGTTCTTTACGTGTTTTGTTACACTTATTGTTGTTGTCAATAACTTCAACATTCTCGCATTCAGATATTTCGTTCATCGCTTCTTTGCCGTCTGCAGTTTTATTGAGTTCTGTTATTGCGGCAGGATGTAAAATCTCGTGAGATTTTTGTAACACCTGATCCATTTCGCATATAAAATCTTTACACTCCTGATTTCTCAACTCATAATTTGCTTCACTTTTATTTACTTGCTCTTCGTGGCGGTTTAATTCAGCGTTGAGTTTGCTTATAGAGGTATAAATGTCATTAATTTCAGAATGAGTGATAGAATTGCTTTTTAAATTTGATTCTTTGAGTCCATCCATTTTATTACTCTCTGTATCAAAATTAGAATGTGTAATAGCGAGTTCGAATTGATTTTTTACACCAATCCTTCCTCGTACCCGATCTCCCTCTTCTTTAAGTTTTTGGTAAACTAAATTAGATTTTCTCGAATTTTCTAAAGCCTCGTTAACATCATTTAAAAGTTCATTCATGCTATTGAGCTTATTAGTTATATCTTCCTGAATCAACGTGCTAAGATTTTCGGCACCTTCAACAATGTTACGAGCGAGATTTTTCATCTCATTGTATTCCAGTTCTTTGTCACCCTTTTCATCATTTACACTTACTTCAAATATTTCCTCAAGGGCACTTTGTAGAAACTGTTGATCACATGGGTAATTTGTTTCCGCATCCACAATTATATTATTAACTCGCCTATTGTCCAGTGTATGTTGGCTTTCAAGTTTACCTTCAACTTTATCGCTAGGGAGAAATTCTATGTTATCTTTATCATCTTTCTTATGAAGTTTGGTATTGGTAGACATAGGGCTGTTATTTAAAATTGAGTTAATGGACTTAAGAGATTTCACTGTATCTTTCAATTTTGCTTCATAACTTTTGGGAAACACTTCCTCAACGTCCAAAATTTCGTTCTTAATATCAGTTAATTTCGTTTCACTCTGTAGCTCTCCACTAAGGTTTAGCTTTACAGGATTATCTTTTAAAGATATATTCATAGCTTCATTGATAGAGTAACTTTCCTTAACTTCCGCCAATGCTGATCTTCGTTTTTGACCTTTCGCTAAGTATACTGACGATGCCTTTAAAACTGGACATTCATTTGATCCTAGCTTACTAGGTTCAGAATAAGATTCACAATCTGGATTCTCATAATTGTCTGCCATTCTTGAAAGCATATCTTGAGTTTCTTGGTATCTTGCTTCATACGACTTATCGGTATACTGACAAACAATTTTTTCAATCTCTTCGAACTCCTTATCCACATCTTCTGTCACATCAGTGTCGGATTTTTCCGCTTCTGTTTCCACGTTCATTTTTTCACATTTAATCTTGTAATCGTCAACGGATTTGATCAAAAATTGCATGTGTTTGTATTTCATTTGATTAATTTTTTCAGTGTCACCTTCTGCAGAAGCGATTTCTTGTTGCATTTGTTCATAGCCCGGTATATTTATTTCATCTAAAGGAATTTTAATAAACTTATTTCGGTCTTCAGTTGCGATTTGAATTTGTCTGGTTTTTTCTTCTATAATTGGGTTTTTATTTATAATCACCTTTGCTTGATCACTTGTGATTGGTTTGTCGTAATGTTCGACATTTGTAAAAGGTTGACCAGTCATAACTTCATATTCGCTTTTAACGTCGGAACTGCTAGCCGAAGATGTATTACAATCTTCATTTAACGGCTTTAATTCGTTTTCAATAATTTTTTCAAGAACACTTTCAGGAAATTTTGCTTTGTCAAAGAATCTCCGTAGCTCGGCGTACTTTTTTTCTTTGTAATCTTTACTATTTACCAATGTGTCTGAGATATCCATTAATAGTTTTTAACTTTGTATTTTATCTGATTGATATTTAAAAAATTAGAAACCTTGAAATTTCTTGCTCCTATACTGCAGAAATTCCTAAAATTTTGCACTTTATAAACAATCCATGGCAACCGTTTACCTATTGTCATATTAACCTATTGTTTGATCGAAGTTCTACATGAAAATTCAAATTTAGCAGTACTAAAACTTTTTTTACTTTTAAGGCTGGTATAAATAAAGTAGGTAAAAATTTAAAAAGTTTAAAAAAAAGTACCTGGTCGTCTGTTCGTCCACCTGGTATAAATAAAGTATAAATCAAGTACAATTATAAAAAAGTACCTAAGTTAGGTAACTAATATTGATAAGCCGGTTGATGAGTGGTTAGCGAGCTTGCCTTAACGCTCTGTTCTAGAGTTCCCGGGTTCGATTCCCGGTAGGGTCAACTTTGAAAAATGAACTTTTCAAATTTGGCTCTAGTCTGGATTTGGAAAGTAGTGGCAGGGCATACTGCGTTTCGCAGTCATTTGGGCAGCCCGCCTGGCGGCAGTAACCACCACGGAGCATATACAAAGAGGAGATGTTGTTATTGAATTTTTCTATAGAGCGGCGCATGACTACTGCGCGGGGCAAGGAGGAAGTTAGACCCCGCCCAATTATCTTAAATTGCCAATGAAAATTGACTGTAGTCTACAACAAACAAGCGCCGCCACACCGTGACCAGTGCCGACAGCAGACTGACCAAGACCACGCCCACAAAAAATGACGTCAGGACCTAGTTTGAAATCAGTGCACAGTTGTTTAGGCCATCTCCTCTTTGTATATGCTCCGTGGTAACCACCCTCTTACAGAAGACTACCATGAAATAACAGCACGTGTGCTGTTGTGTTTCGGTGAGTGAGTAAGGGATGCCTGAGCCCATTTCCCTATCCCCTCCCAATCCCTTATCCTTAATCCTGCTGTAGTCAACTGCGCACTTGCAGCAGCTGTGGCGTTGCTTGTGTTATAGGCGACGGTAGCCACCTACCATCAAGTGGATCGTCAGCCTGTCTGCCGATCGGTTGTCGGCTTTTTTAACGCCATTCAATTTATTAAATCAAATACGTTCGATTAATTGTTTCTATCGTGTATACTTACCTACCCTAAAAACTGCTACGTGTTTACATAAATTATACAAATACACTAGGTACTATGATTACTTTTTATTATTTAACTAGTTGAGCCCGCAACTTGGTATAACGCGTAACGATTGGAATGAAACAAACACTACAGGAAGCTTCCTAAAATATAACAGTGAAAACCGCATTCAAATCGATTAAGCCGTTTCTGAGATTAACGTGCACAAATGCACAGACAATAATTGTGTGTGCAAATTGTTTTTTGAAAAAAAATATTTAATGTATATACCTACAAATACGGCTCGTTTAGGATTTTATTATATGTATATTTATTATTATATAGATTTCATGTTCTCAAAACAGGTTCAAAATAAAATTGTTTTTATTTTGAACACTGTTTTGAGACACGCACCAACGAAGTATAAAAAACAGACGGTTGTCAAAAAATCTATTGTATTTATGTATTTATTTAGTCAATTGATTAGCTTACAGCTGACTGCTGTCAAGTATCAGCTGTCAGTGTGTTGTCAAAAGAGCGAAAGTCTAACAAAGAGATTTCGCCGATAATCTTAAGTTTTTGGTTATTGTATTTCATTTCAATAACCGTTCAAATGTTTTTATTTGTTAAATCTTATAACTTCATTAGGTTTACGTAAATATTTTCAATGTGAGAATGGCGGACGAACGAAACTTCCGCTCGTCGTACTATGAGAAAGTAGGTTGCCGAGGAGTGGAAGAGAAAAAGTCTCTGGAGATACTCATGAAAGAGAAACCGTGGGACAAAATGAAGTTAAAACAGTTCTGTTTGAGGTTCACAGTGCCGGCTGCTTATAGGAATCTAGTGTGGAAAGTCCTACTTGGTGAGAGCATTTACTCTTTGAAATATCACCATTTCGTTTAAAGCTAACTATTTTATTTTATTTTATTAGGGAAAACAAACAATTACACCATGTATATTAGACTAAAAAAAGAAGAAAAAAACATACATAAACTTAAATAATAGTGCAATCAACAACATTTTCCACAAAGTAGTAAATCAATTTTATACAGAGAGGAAAGGACATATAAATACACACCAATAAAAAAAAAAAACAAAAAACCAAGAGAGAAAAATCAATAAAAAAAGAACAATAAAAACTCATTAAGCTAATGCATTGATTTCATAATATCTTTTCTATATTTTTGTGGAGCAGTTGCAAGCAGGTCAATTTGTGTAAAGAAACTATTATATGCATGCATAACACGATACAAAGGCGCACGTTCACCAGCGTTAGTTTTGCAGTGTTTCGGCATAAATAGTTTATGCGTATAACAATCTCGTATACGCTGCGAACTGCTTGGTAAGCGATATACAATGTTATTTACTAAGTAGTTACAGTCATACGGTTGTGGCAAACATTATATAAGAACATAGCATCCAGAAGCAATCGTCGCTGTTCTAAAGTAGGTAGTGAAAACTTATTTAATGCATCAACATATGGCAACCTTGAGTGGAAGCACTTATAATTAAGTGTTTTAAGGAATTTACGCTGCACTAATTCTAACTGTTGGCTATCTGTTGCAATCAAATAAAAGATCTTGAGTGTATAATGTTATAAATAAAAAATAAAAAAAAACGGAACAAGTGCGAGTTGAACTCGCGTGAAGAGGGTTCCGTACGATATTGAGTGATTTAAAATGTTGTTTTAATATCATGGACATCTTATAGGGTTTCCTATCTATGTTGAAAACCAATTTCTATATTTTTTTCAAAATTTTAGGTTCAGTAGTTTTTGAGATAAGGGGGGGAATGGTCGGACAGACGGACACACGAGTGATCCTATAAGGGTTCCGTTTTTTTATTCGGACGTTTGGAACCCTAAAAAATGAATAACCAAGGCTGTTCTCTCACACTGTGGCATTTTTATACCCATCGTAACTTCTACATTATTGTGATTTTCATAGAGACCTTTAATTTTTTTTTTTAATAATTAGTGAATACAACCCATGTTACTCGCTTTAAAATTCTATTCTACTAATATTATTAAATGCGAAAGATTTTAGGGATGTGTATACGTTTGTTTGTTACTCTTTCACATAAAAACTACTGAACAGATTTGGATGATATTTGGCACACAGAAACAGGATTAACATAAGTATAGGATACTATATCTCTCCTAGGGTTCATTTAAAAGTATTAAAAACCCGACGCCACCATCGTCACAGCGATAAAGAGGTCAGGCTTTATTTAGATTTTTCATTTTTAAATGTAGACGAAATCGCAGGCACCACCTAGTACTTGAATCAAAATAGATAAACTATGCTTTGTTACTGTATACATATCTGGTTTTATATTAATTCTTAGGAAATGCTGTATCTAGTATTCATTGCTGTCATTAATTTAAATATAACTTATGTGTTTTAGCTAGAAGTAAGGTTAAAGCTAAGAATTTTTTTTAATGTTAAAGTCAATACACAAGCTGAAGGTCCACTTGATGGTGCTGTAGGTGCAGGTGCTGCAAGTAAGCTGCCAACCATAGTAGCATTTACGGATAAGATATTAGGAAGGGATAGGCAACAAATAAAGAATATTCATTTCATTGTCTAATAAATACAACGATATCCTTAAAGGTGTTGTCTCTTTCTTTCAGATATACTCCCCGTATATCCGGACTCGCATCAATTTGTTTGGGAACAACGTTCAGAGCAGTTCCTGGATCTGCTCTATTCCATTGAGATGGTTGATGTTATAAATGCTGATATACCTCGCAGCAATGTTCTTTTGAAGATGTGGCTCCTTGAAACGGAAGAGTTTAAACCACCTTTATTTCCGGAAACTAATTATCCGGTAAGAACTCACATGAAGAGGGTTCCGTACGATATTAAGTGATTTACCATGCTATTTTAATATAGCAGAAATAAGTAGAAAACTAATTTCTGTATTTTTTCAAAATTTTAAGTTCAGTAGTTTCAGAGATAGGGGGGGGGGATGGATGGACACACAAGTGATTCTATAAGGGTTCCGTTTTTTTATTCGGACGTATGGAACCCTAAAAGTTACTTGAGTTTAAATATTTTTTTAAAAATCATCTAATGTTTTTTTATGTTAAGATCAGCAGACAGGCTGATGTTCCACTTGATGGTAGGTGACTACCATCGCCTATAACACAGCAACGCCAAATCTGCTGCAAGTGCGCTGCCGACTACAGTAGGATTAAGCATAAGGGATTAGGAGGGGATAGGAAAATGGGCTCTGGCATCCCTTACTCACTCACGGAAACACAAAAGCATACATGCTGTTATTTTATGATGGTCTTCTGTAAGGGGGTGGTTGCTGCCGCCAGACGGGCTGCCCAAATGACTGCGAAATGCAATGTGCCCTGCCACTACTTTCCAGATCCAGACTAGAGCCAAATTTGAAAAGTTCATTTTTTAAAGTTGACCCTGCCGGGAATCGAACGAACCCTAGAACAGAGCGTTAAGGCAAGCACCCTAACCACTCATCCAATGGGCTCATCAAACAACTTTATTGTTGATATTTCTGTTTCAGTCTGAAGAAACATTTATTGCAATATCTGATACATTGTTAAATCTTTATTCGGATGAGATAGACGTTTATTGGATGACGAAATGCCTAACGGACATTGTAAGGGGAATGCAAAAGGAGTTACCAAAGTTAAAAGAAGGATTTGAAAACATGCTTCAGGCAGAGGATGGAGATGTTTATAAGTTAGTTTTATTACTACATATTATTATTAAAAATAATTTGCGAATTCTTTTGTGTGGCAAAGTAAGATTAATCAAAAACTACAAACTAACGACTCGCCTCCGGCTGGCATGGATGCAAGTTTTTTCTGCAAATTATATACACAAACCTCTATCTCGTTTATCGATCTTTCTATTAGTGAAAACTGTATCAAAATCCATTGGGTGATTTAGATATTATTATTATTTAGATATTTATTTTATAATATGTAGACATAATTATGGTTGTCAAACGTGTCTAACTAAAATACATGAAAAATCTTAAAATCTGTCAGGTTAGGAGTTATAATGAAAATATGTTAGGTTAGGAGTATAGATTGGGGAGAAGAATTACACACTTGTCAAAAGTGTGCTAATGTGTGAAAGGTTAAGAATGCCTGAGGTTAAGAACCCTCATCCTAAGGCTTTGCAAGGTCTGCACTATGTATATACGCCTGTTTACGATCGTACAGGGCCGTAACTACCGCCGTGTTAGCCTAATCAATTAGAGGCCGCTGGGCCACAGGGGCCTCTCGACAAATTATGATACAGGATCTATCTAAAGCAAGCTACGCCATCGCCATGGTGGTAAATTTATATATAAGCTTGTTTTATAGCGTTTCTATAGTCGGAGTCACGAGAAGCTGTAAATTATGTAAACGAACATTTAGGGGTTCACAACATTTGGATCAAATAATAATTATATGTAACATAACAAACGATACTGTTTTTTAACTAAAAAAAAAAAAACAAAATCATGATAAAATCGTAAACAACCCGTGTCTGTACATTAAAGATTTAAATAATAATAAAAAAATTGTACATGTTGTAGGTTACCGAAATCAAAAAATAGTTTTTAATTTTTTTTTCTGTTTTACGGTTTGTCTGTGCGTTTGTGCACGCTAATCTCAGAAACGGCTTAACCGATTTGAAAGTGGTTTTCACTGGTGTATTGTAGGAAGCTTCCCGTAACATTTAGTGTTTGTTTCATTCCAGTCGGCTTACAAACAAAAAAGTTACGCGCTATATCGAAAACCACGCGGGCTCAGCTAGTTAGTACAGTAGTACCAAACTTAAAAGTTACCTCGGGAATCTTCGTTCGCGCAGACAAGGAAGTATATTAACTAAAATACCCGAAACGATAAGTACATTCAAAATAAACTTTAAGCGATAGGGTTAAGGTGAAGAATTGATTGCCGCAGTGGTGCTCCTATTTCGCTTACGCTAATGTCTCTGTCTCGATGTGTCCCTGTGTCGATGGCTTTAAATAAACCAATAGCAGCAAAGGCACGCGGCCCGCCAAAAATGAAGCTATCTGATTGGTTGATCAACTTTGCCGCGTCTACAAAATTTGGTCACCGCGCAGGTACATCGGGGAGACTTATTTTTCGTGTCGACCTGTAATAAAATCCAATATATAACCTAATCCGCAAACAACCTTAAACGCATTTTACTGATATATGACTCCAAAATTGCGAACCAAATGTTTAGGTTCACTTCTTTATAACCCAGTCAAATTAAATTGCTTTGCGAGCAAGAATTTCCTGTGTGACAAGTCGACTATAGATTAGATTCAGATTCAAAATGAGAATGCTGTGACATTTCTTCTTATAATTACGCCAGAACGACAAGATCCAGTTAAATCATTTGCTAATGTTGCTATCTCTTTGATAAGACACAAATTATCGAGATTTTTTTGTGTGAATTAATTTCTCGCGCCATTCGCTTAAAACATTCTTCTCTCCAATGTTCTAAATCAATTTAAATTTATTTATTTTCAGTTAATTTGCAGTGAAATATTTTTTCTTTAATTCCAGTCATTTAGAAAGTACAAATTCACTGGACGAGTTACCTCTGACAAAATGGTTCAACTGTTGTTTTGCGGGCGTTTTGGATGACACCTCACTAGTCAAGTAAGTTCAAGCTGTAGTTAAGTCAACGCAAAGATCCGAGAAACCTAAATTTAATCGTCTCTGGCTAAGGCGAGGTGTGAGGAAAAGCGTCAATAAAAATAATTTTAAAATAATTTCAGGTACGTACCTAATTAATATTTTTCAGGGCGAATTTACTTAATGTAAGCCCATAAAGCCGATGAAACAAAAAGTGTGGTCTTTTTAGGGTTTCGTACGTCCGAATAAAAAAACGGAACCCTTATAGGATCACTCGTGTGTCCGTCTGTCCGACCCCCCTTATCTCCGAAACTACTGAACCTTAAATTTTGAAAAAAATACTGAAATTAATTTTTTTGCTTATAGATTATAGCAAATCTATAAGAAGTCCATGATATTAAAATAACATGGTAAATCACTCAATATTGTGCGGATAGGTAACATCGTACGGAGCCCTCTTCACGCGAGTTCAACTCGCACTTGTTAAGTTTTTTTTCTTCAAAATTTAACCCCAAGTAAAGATTGTATTGAAAATAACACTTAAATACACAAAGGGGACCTTTACATAATAACTAATAAAATCATAAACGAGGCCGTGTATGTACATTAAATATTTTTTCAAAAAGCAATTGTACACGTTGTACTTATGTTACCGAGGTCAAAAAATAGTTTTTAGAGTGTTTGTCTGTGCGTTTGTGCCGCTAATATCTGAAACGGCTTAACCGATTTGAATTCAGTATTTACTGATGTATTTTAGCAAGCTTCTCATAACATTTAGTGGTTGTTTCATTCCAATCGGTTTACAAACAAAAAAGTTACGCGCTACACCGAATACCATACGCGTACGAAGTCGCGAGCTCGGCTAGTATTTAATAAAAATATTATCTTTATTGAAAATCTAGCTCTCAGATGTAGCCCGAAAATTGTCAGGCTCTTTTTTCGGATTTTTGTGAAATGAAGTCAAATCATTTAAATTTGTTCTTACTACTTTTTTACCATTTTTTTTAATGTGAAGTCGTAATTTTTTTTCTTTATCCTGGTGTTAGACGACAGTACCACATCATCTCCTAAAATTGATGTTCTTTTACAGGATATGGGACAAGGTATGCAGTGGTGCCTCGAAAATACTTCCCATTGTCGCCGTCACGTTAATCATAACATTGCGAAGGAATATATTCAAAGCTAAGACCGCTGAAGAGGTCTTGAAATGCGTCAGCGAGGTAAATTTATAGGTCTCACTTTTTCCTTTAAGACTTTATGCCGATAATTATATTTTGTAATGTGTTTACACTTCGCGTGACTATTTGTCATTTGACAGCTCGAATACTATGCCTAGTAAAGTTTATTAGAATGAAGTTTTAATATATACAACACGTTGATATGTTATTGTACCCAATGGGGCCATAATATCGCCAACATTCTTTTTAAAATCATCGGGTGTTAGGTCGTAAAAAATGGATCAACCATGCTTTTTTTTGTCTATCTTTTACCTATTTACGGTGAATACTGGTCTGAATCTACCCAAATATTTACTGGTATATTGCTTTTTATTAAGTCGTAACAAATTGCTAAATGAGATGTTATATTTTCTTAACAGCAGCACGAATTGAAGTTCTGATGGCCTCTTACATATGTAGCTTGTTTTTGTCCTGTCCATTAAACCCTTGTGGACTTTCTTTTATAATTTGAGACCAGCTGGAATAAAATAAAAATTATTATAAATTAAATCGGGTAAGATGAATATAGGAGATGAATGTGGCCGTATTCATCTTACCCGATAGGACATTTGATAGATAACAAATTAACCTAACATTTTATTACTGACGGTGGTGATGATTCATTACAGTTTAATTTACATAAGATAAGGCAACAGGAGAAACCTTTTAAAAACAATATATAGGAATTATTTAACAGAAAATCTTAAAACTCATCATGACGAAATATTATATTTTCGTGCGACGTTTCTGTTTTTCGTCACCGAGACCAACTGAGACGAGCGCTCTCTCCTCAGCAGAGGATGAGTTTGCCTTAAAGCTTTATCTCGGGTGTTTCGAGTTCGATTTTTGGCAAGCCCAACTAAATAAATAAACTTTTCAAATTTGACTCTGGTCTGTATTTGGAAAGTAGTGGCAGGGCACACTGCGTTTTCGCAGTCATTTGGGCAGCCCGTCTGGCGGCAGTAACCACCCCCTTACAGAAGACCACCGTGAAATAACATCACGTGTGCTGTTGTGTTTCTGTGAGTAAGGCATGCCAGAGCCCATTGCCTTATCCCGTCCTAATTCCTTATCCTATAATCGGAAACGCACTTGCAGCACTTGTGGGCGTTGCTTGTGTTACAGCCGACGGTAGTGACCTACCATCAAGTGGCCCATCAGCCTTTCTATCTATCTTAACATGAAATAATGTGTATTTCAGATCTCGGAGCAATGTGAAGAAGTGGTCGCCAATAAAGCCATCGAGCTGTGGCAATACTATGGTGCTCAGCCACAGAACGATCAAATCGCGAAGAAATGATGTATGACCTTCTAATGAGTGTGACTCATTAGAAGTAAAACTGAAGGTTACAAAGGGAAAGTGGTTTGTGAAGGAATTGAACTGTAATAATTATTGTAATGATATACGGCTTGGCTGTAAATATCACGAGACATGTATCACTGGCTGTTTTGCAATATATTAAAAATGTATATCTAGGTATACCTAAGTTATATGTTACATTAATTACTTCATTAAACAAAACGTTATATAAAAGCTGTCGTTTTAATTTATTTATTCGAATGTAACAATATTATCTTAATTATAAAGTTATTATGAAGAAATAACTTTTGTAAGTTTCTATGTACGAAGTAATCCCATTATAAACCCATTGCTCTGCCCCTTCCTAATGCTTTATCCCTAATCCTTTTATGGTCGACAGCACCTGTGGCGTTGTTTGTGTTATAGGCGGCGGTAGCCACCTACCATCAAGTGGACCGTCAGCCTGTCTGTCGACCTTAACATAAAAAAAATAAAAACAACTTTGTTTAGTGAATAAAACGTAGTGATTAGATTCTCTTTGTTAGTGAACAAGTCACAGCCTCAGACCGACAAAAACTATAGACGAAGCCCTTACGAACAAAAACGTTTTAGAAAATTAAGCCGGTCGCTGAAGATGTGTGCGTAACCCTACGTGTCGTATAGTAGCAATCAAAGAGAATGTAATCACTACGTTTTTAGTGGCAATGCATTTGAATGTGCAATTAAAAATGTTGCCCACTAACATCTTTTACCCCAATTATATAATTATTATAATACTATAGTTAGGTATATTAAACAATATTTATTATTCGTTGTGAATAATACAATAATAATAATAATAACTTATTTATTTTATGACCACGGGTAATTGCATTTGACAAAATTTTAATTTTATTGGCACTGTGAAGTGTCTGCCTTGATGGCGTACAAAGTTATTATTATGAATAGTATAAGAAATATTTTAATTAGTAAAACAAAGTTTTTGATCAAATAAACACGACCACTGTCGAACTGCCGTCATGCGCAAAGAGTATATAATCACTACGTTTTAGTCATGCGATTGCAGTGCAGGGGCCTTAGACAAAGTAGCATTCGCTCCGTAGCGAAGCGATATCGAAGTTCGTTATCGTCTCAGAGACAAAGGAATCGACACTGTAACACGTGATAATCACGTGATACCTTGTCATGATTTCTTTGTGTCTGAGACGATAACGAACTTCGATATCGCTTCGCTACGGAGCGAATGCTACTTTGTCTAAGGCCCCAGAATCGTCTTCCTATTACCTGCCTCACTTATGAGTGTGCATTGTTCGGTCGGTCTATACTTTTTGTCCGTCTGAGGTCACAGCGTTGTTTTTTTTTTTAATTTTGGCGTATCGGCCACGGCTTAAATGTTCTGTGGTCATAAGTTTGACATTTTTTGATATTACACGAATCTATGGAACCAAAGATGTTGTATTAGTCTGTATGGAACCCATCCATATATTTACTAGGTACATATTTTTTTGTGTGTTGGCAACATTTACAATCGCCATTTTGCAAGAATGTCAGCCAAATCATCATCACGATTTTTGAGTTAAATTTTAAATTGTTTATAATTTATTTGCGTGATTTACATTTTATATAATTAGTGTCTTATTAAATTTAATTAAATAGCCAGTAAATATGGATCGTTTTATAAGCATGTGGAAGGTGCGGGAGTTGGCGGATAAAGTGTAAGCATTGAGACCTCATACTAAAGTATAATGTTAATTTCAACCATATGTGTAGAAAATTCCAGTGTAATAACTCCTTTAACAATCTTAAAAAGTCCTTAGTATACAAATCTTCTAATCGTATTATTCAAACAAAGTGATAATGTAGAGCTCATATTACTAGAAGAAATAAAACTCGCTTTTCCAGTAGGATTCACATTAACCGGAACGTAATCGGTTCTATACGTTATTAGCTAAATAAATAGTTCTGCACACTGCCTTTAATTTTTTTAAATATTTGAGTAAAACTACCTCGAATTTTGAAATGACAAATATAATATATTGGGCGTCTACCGGCTGTAAATGTCGTTTTGTCATAGTATATTGCGACCGAAATATCCATCAATAAATAAAATAATATTCCTGGAACACTTGCCAGTAGATATGTGGGTATATTAATATTTAACTTGGGGTAGGTAACTTACCATGTTTGTAGGTAAATAACTAAATGTTGGTAGGTGATTTAAATGCTTACTTACCAGTAATTAAGCTTTAAAAAAAATACAATACAACAATGATAAAAAATATTACGTGTATACAAAAACACAATGGGTACTCATCCTCATAAGACATTACTAATAATAGAAATGTTAATATAATGGCAATTAAAGCATACAATAAACTGCCTAATGTGAGGAAATTGCTAGCTATATTTACATGAAATTTTCTGAATGGTTGTTAGATTTTGCTATTAGACTTTAAAGAATTCTATAGTAAATGAAACACATTAATTATTATTACTTACAATAAACCATATTTAGTCATTACAATAAAACAAATTTACAATAGGTTAAAATAATTAATTACAAATATTTTCATGCCCTTGGTGGGTCGGGAAGATCTTGTAGACATGTGTTTCATCATATTTGTGAACCCAAGATTTGATAGGAATATAACATTAGTATCAGAGATTTAGAGCACTCCCCGATGAGCATCAGTGGCGCAGTGGGAGAGACGCGGCCTATCTTGCCGAGATGTACAATTTCAATCCCCGGTCACCCCGTGTACTAATGGGTTTTTCTAAAAAACATAAAGTGCATTTTACTGACTGCTCTCAAATGGCGAAGGAAAACATTGTGAGGAATCCTAACTATACACCAAAGAAGAAATTCTCCACTGACCCGCTGCACTGGGCCAACGTGATGGACATATGGCCCATACACCCTTGTTGAGAGGGTAAGCCTGTACCCCTGCAGTGGGGACATAGGCTGTTGTTGATGATGATGATGAAGACGTGTTTGTGCAATTAAATCAATTTATTTTTGCTACCTATAGTGTGACATTAGGTCAATAAATCTGAAACATTTGCCTCCAAATTGGAACAGTTTGGAAGGCCTGAGTTTTTACTATTCTTTTGTATGTAAATATTATTTAGTTAGTCTTTAATATGTAAAGATTGACAGGCAGGCTGAGTCAACTTGATGGTAGTTGGCTACCACTGCTTTTTAACACAGACAGTGCCAGTTGCAATAGTGTTGCCTATCTTGGTAGGATAAAGGATAAGACATTAGGAGAGCAAATTTTTCTATCTTCTCACGCTGTAGGGGATGGTTACTGCCATTTGACAATCTGTCCAGTTTATGTCTGCAGAATTTGCAGTGCTCAATTTTTTTTATAACCTTAATAAATTTCAATGTACACACATGTGTGCTTCTATTTTATTTATCAGGTTTTATCATTTGTGATATATTAAATCTTTAAAGATAAACTTGTTTATCTTTAAAGATGTAGTTTTATTAATGCATTATTTTGTTGCTGATAATATTATTATCTTATTACTATGACTTTTATGTGATTAATAAATTATTTATGCACATAATGGTATCTTTGGTAATGTGAAAGCTCTTCTGAATTATTTAACATAGAGTGGGAGTTTGGTCTTAGTTTTAATAGTAATTCCACAATAGCATCTGCAAATGAATGGCCAATTTGACTGCTCACCACCATCATCATCATCATCGCAGCCATAAGAGGTCCACTGCTGAACACAGGTCTTCCCCATAATTTTTCAATAAGACCATTCAGAAGCAGCCTAGATCCACTGTGAATCCTCCACCCTCATTAAATTGTTTGTTCACCTTGCGGGTGGACATCTTACGTTGCACTTACTCGTTCATGGCCTCCACACGAGAAACTTCTAGCCCCAGGGGCTGTTGGCTTTTCATAGTATGTGTCCTGTCCACTGCAACTTAACTTACTATCCGCTGGGTTATGTCGGTAACTTTTGTTTGTCTACAGCGTAGCCCTCCATAGCAACTGAGCTTTCTTATGAGGCTCACAGTTATGTGCTAACTAGTATTATTTGTTTATGTGTTATAATAGTTAACTTAATACAGTAGTTTAAAATATTACTATTAGGCATTAATTACACTAACTGTTATATATGTAGGTATACATGTACAAAATGAGCTTAGGTGTCATATTTTAATCCACTGTTATTAATATGTTGAAATGAATAGAAATAGGTACATATAAGTAAAAAATATTAAAAGTACATACTATACGAATTAGTAATTTCAATTTAAAAAAAAATATTAAGAAAAACTATTTGAAATTGCTATTGTGTAAGTATGTATATAAAAATAATAAATAATAATTGACTTCAGTTTAATCTGTGGTTTAATGGTCTGTGCCTTTTATTGGTCAAAAAAAATGGTTTGACAATATAATTAATAATAAACAAGTTTACTTGTTGCTCTTTGTATTCAATTTGACTGATAAGGATTTAATGGAACAAGATAGCTGTAAGTAATAAATTAAAAACATCAAATTGCACTCTTGTATTTTTATCTACAATACCTGCAAGGCTATCTGTTGTATATATGAAAATATTATTGGTTTATTATATCACTATTTAAATTTACACTGTCATTCATGTAATCCTTCAAGTTATATTTCATGAAATTTATCCTATTTTTATTACTCATTTATATGAAACTAGAAACCCACCTCGACTTTGCATGGAGTTTAAATCCTTTCTTAATCAATACTTATAAAATGAACATATTATGTTCTAAAATTTTAGGTTTTTAGACTTAGTTTGGCTGTGTGTAGACAAAGGATTTTAAATGTATAGATAATTGTTGGATTATGAATGCACTAAGTATTTAATCTAGTATATATATTATGTTCCTTGTAAAATATCTATCGGTTCTGTGTATAATGAATGTCAATTAACTATGTAACTACTCTGTGTACTTTTTCTAGATATAGGTTGTTGAATATATTGTCATCGCATAAAGTCTTGTATAATTTTCTCTCTATTAAAATCCAAACTAATCGCAAAGCAACTTATAATAATTCTTCATGGTAGCAGAGCGTGGTTTATGAAAATTTCAGCACAATTAGTTGCTCGGTAGTATTGGTGAATGAAAATCCGAATATATACAAGAACTAAATTCCATTGGAGTGGCGCGGCGTCATACAGATAGGAAACACAAATAAAAGAAGAGAATGTCTGCAAATAATGCATTCTGCATTGAAAAACTCATTGGACGAGAAAATTACTCAAGTTGGAAGTTCGCAGTAAGAGCATATCTCGAACACGAAGATCTTTGGAAATGTATAGAAAACACAAATTGTGATCCTGTGCAAGACATTAAAGCTAAATCAAAACTTATTTTATTGGTAGATGCTATAAACTACATTCACATTCAAGATGCACGAACATCAAAGGAAGTTTGGTTAAACTTAGAACGGGCATTTGATGATAATGGCTTATCAAGAAAAGTTGCATTACTAAAGGATCTTATTACTACAAATTTAGAATCATCCAAGAGTGTTGAAGACTATGTCAACAAAATTATGACGTCAGCTCACAAGTTGAGAAATATAGGATTTACCGTAGATGACGAATGGCTGGGTACATTAATGTTGGCAGGTTTGCCGGACTTATACAAACCTATGATAATGGCCCTCGAGAGCTCCGGGATAAAAATAAGAGCAGACAATATCAAAACTAAACTACTGCAAGAAGTTCAGAGTTCCGAAACTGCTGCTTTTTACACATTTAAGAAGAAAGCTCACGAGAAACAGAACAACATAAAACTCAGAGGACCGAGATGTTTCAACTGCAACAAGTATGGACACTTAAGCAAATATTGCAGGATACAAAAGAAAACTTCAAACAAAATTGAAGAAAAAGGCTTTGTTGCAGCTTTTTCAGCATTTTCAGATTTTTCAGCTTCTTCTGTAAAAATTGAAAATAATAAATGGTATGTGGACTCGGGTGCATCTATGCACATGACTAACTGTTGTGACTGGATGTACGACATCAAAGATCCACCGATATCAACTATCACTGTGGCAAATAATACACCGCTATCTGTGAAAGGTATAGGAAATATAAATTTGATAATAAATGAAAACAATAATAGAATTCAGGTACGAAATGTTTTATATATACCTAATCTCGCTGGAAACTTACTATCTGTCAGTTCAATTGTCAAAGGTGGTTGCAAAATAAATTTTAATAAAAATAATTGTGAAATTTATAACGATAAAGGAGATTTTGTTTGTACTGCAATTATGGAAAATAATTTATATACATTGAAAGCTCATAGAGAAATAAATGCTAACCTAAGTGTCTCTAACATTTCAAATGAAGTTGTACTTTGGCACCGACGCATGGGACATTTAAACTTTCCAGATGTGAACCGACTACCAGAATGTACGGAAGGAGTGAGCTTGACTTCCGATAAGATTAAGTTACCTGTGACCTGTACTACCTGCCTGGAAGGAAAACAGTCGAGACTACCATTCAATAATGCCGGATCCAGAGCATCGCAACTGCTCGAGGTGATACATTCCGATTTGTGTGGTCCAATGGAGACTCCGTCCCTAGGAGGTATGAGATATTTTTTATCTTTTGTGGATGATTACTCCAGATTAGTCTATGTATACTTTCTTAAAGACAAGCTCAGTGTCCTTAATGCATTTAAAGATTTTCACAAGAAAGTAGAAAATGAATGTAATAAGAAAATTAAAATAATTCGAACAGATAATGGCCTAGAATACTGTAACAAGGATTTTGATAATTATTTAAGTCAGCATGGTATAAAACATCAAACAAGTACACCATACTCGCCCCAACAAAATGGTCTCGCAGAACGCATGAACCGCACACTTGTAGAAAGAGCGAAGTGTATGTTGTTGGATGCAGATTTATCTAAGCCGTTTTGGGCTGAAGCTACTGCTACTGCTGCGTATATTATTAACCGTTCTCCTACCACAGCTATTGATAAAAGGACCCCATTTGAACTATGGTCAGGTAAACAACCCGACCTATCGAACATGAGAATCTTTGGTTCAGAAGTCATGATGCAAATCCCTAAGGAAAAACGAAAGAAATGGGATGCAAAATCTAAACGAATGATCTTTGTTGGCTATTGTGACAACACAAAGGGATATCGCCTTGCTGAACCTGAAACAAATAAAATAATTAAAAGCAGAGATGTTGAATTTTTGGAGAATTTAAAGAAAAATAGCAACATATACTTACCTTGTAGTATTAATAGCTCCACCGAAAAAGATGAGTCATCACCACCACCAGCAACACCTGAATTTAAAACAGGAAAGCAATCCACAGATACAAATATTAGTGAAAGCTCCGATGAATATGAGACAGACACAGACCAAGATGAAGTCTATTTTCCCTGTAAATCAACAGAATACCTACGACGCTCGATAGCCTTACGTCCAAGGAACAAGCCTGAAAGTTCAAAACCTAGTTATTTTTGTCCTGTTAAAAATCTCCGAGATCCAGAAACGGTGAAGGATGCTCTATCCTCTGAAAAAGCAGAAAAATGGAAAATTGCAATGGATGAAGAGTTTCAATCACTATTAAAGAATAATACCTGGAAGCTTACTGACTTGCCACCTGGAAAGAAAGCTCTTCCCTGTAAATGGATTTTTAAAACAAAAACTGATGAAACTGGAAATGTGAACAGATATAAAGCCAGACTTGTCATTAAAGGCTTTGCTCAGAAAAGAGGCATTGATTACGACGAAATATACTCACCCGTAGTAAGGTATACGTCTGTAAGATACCTGATTGCATTGGCTACACGATACAATTTAGACATAGACCAGATGGATGCGATAACAGCATTTTTGCAAGGGGACCTAGATAATGAAATCTATATGGTACAACCAGAGTCTTATGAAGAAGGATCAAAGGTATGTTTATTGCAAAAATCTATCTATGGTTTGAAGCAGGCCAGCCGACAATGGAATGTAAAATTAGACAGCGTTCTTCAGAAAATTGGCCTAACTAGATCAAAAGTGGATCCCTGTATTTATTACTGTATAAAGGAAAATACAATGATTTTTGTAGCTGTATGGGTCGATGATCTCATATTATTTTCAAATGATATTAAATTGAAGACAAAAGTGAAAGAAAAATTGCAGGAAGAATTTCTTATGAAGGATCTTGGGAAAGCTAAACAGTTTATAGGGTTAAATATTTCCAGATGTCAAAATGAAGGAAAAATAATGCTCGACCAAGAAACCTATATAAAAGAAATATTGGATAGATTTGGCATGTCAGATTCAAAACCCGTGAAAACTCCAATAGAAGTGAACGCAAAATTTGATAATATAGATGCAGATAATAGAGACGATGTCCCGTACAGACAAGCCATTGGATGCTTGTTATATCTAGCACAGGCAACTAGACCGGACATCTCGTTTGCAGTCAATAAACTTAGCCGATATGTCAGTGACCATGGTCATCAGCATTGGCTTGGTGTAAAAAGGATAATGCGATATCTACAAGGCACTAAACACTTGAAGTTGTGCTTCACCAAGGATATGTCAAACAAGATTAGAGGCTATTGTGATTCAGACTGGGCTAGCAGTCTAGAGGACAGAAGGTCCTGCACCGGATACATCTTTATTTTTCAGAATGGCGGAATAGCTTGGAACAGCTGCAAGCAACCTACAGTTGCTCTGTCCACAGCTGAGGCGGAGTACATGGCAATGGCTTCTGCGACACAGGAAGCACTGTGGCTTCGTCAGCTTCAACAAGAACTGGGTCTACGAGATGGTTCTCCCCTCCCTATTAAGTGTGATAATCAAAGTGCAATACGCTTAGCTTCTACTGACTGTTATAAACCTAAAACAAAACATATAGATATCAGATTTCATTTTTTAAGAGACAGTGTTAATAGTAAAAATATATATTTTGTGTATTCTAAGGGCAGTGAAATGGTAGCTGATATTTTAACTAAGGGTACTGCACTGGACAAACACTTGTATTGTATAAGGAAAATGGGTTTGCATTCTGAAGGGGGTGTTGGATTATGAATGCACTAAGTATTTAATCTAGTATATATATTATGTTCCTTGTAAAATATCTATCGGTTCTGTGTATAATGAATGTCAATTAACTATGTAACTACTCTGTGTACTTTTTCTAGATATAGGTTGTTGAATATATTGTCATCGCATAAAGTCTTGTATAATTTTCTCTCTATTAAAATCCAAACTAATCGCAAAGCAACTTATAATAATTCTTCAATAATGAGTAAACAGTCAAATTATTATTATGCGAGTACTAGATTGACGCGCTGGTGACATTTTTTTTTTTAAGATCGGCAGACAGACTGACGGTCCACTTGATGGGAAGTGGCTACCGTCGCCTGATACACAAGCAACGCCAAAGCTGCTGCAAGTGCGCTGCCGGCTACAGTAGGATTAAGGATAAGGGCTTGGGAAGGGATAGGGAAATGGGCTCTGGCATCCCTTACTCGCTCACCGGTGGTCTTCTGTAAGGGGGTGGTCACTGCCGCCAAACTTTAAATTTTTGGAATTATATTTCTGAAATTAATTGTATCTACCGGTTCGAATTTCGGCCGAAATTGTTTATTTTAAATCTTACGAAACGGATTTTTTTTTATATAGTCTACGAAAGTGGAAAAAAATTCTTCTGTAAGTTCCATTCTTTTCAATTTCCAAATTTTTTTAATTAATACAATTGAGGCTCTAAACACTTAGAAAATCAGTCTACAAATCGTTTTGTAATATATATTTGATATAGATAAATGTAGAATATAAGCCTTAATGATATTTCCATTAAGTTCTATATTTGAATGTAACCATATGAAAATTATTATTTTTCATTTCAATATAAATACATAATGTTTCTTAGGTCACACCTCTTTCGTAAAATTAACTTATGCGACCTCGTAATCAAGGTCCTTTCTCTTTTAAGTCTATTACGTATACATAAATAAAATTGCACTCTACAAAACACAAATAGGTACCTATACAATATAAGGATTGATTTAAGGTATTTGTAGTTAGTGATTTAAAAGTAATAATAGACATATTCCTATATCCCAAAGCTCTTAATAATATCCTAAGTGTTAGCTTATAAAAGCAACAATACATAGTTGCTCACTCACCGAGTCAATTCTTGCACAGAAAAGATCAATTTATTATTATTATGGCATAATAGGATATTTGCCTATTTTCAAATAAATAATAACAATGAGGAAACACTAAAAAATATTCACCTTTAAATTTTTCCGCCTAAACAGTAAACACCCATAAGTCGTCTCATAGTCTGTATGACGTCATAATATTTAAACAAAACAAAGCATTTAATTAATGTTAATATTAAATTCAAGAGCAATGCAATATTTTTTATTACCTATATAAATATTTATATACGTAGGTGTGCTTACATAGAAAAGGTCTTCACAAAAGTACGTTATTGTAAGTACGTTAGTTTCCAGTCAGTCCTTGTAAGTTTTATAGCTTAAATTTCTTCAATAATTAATTTTAAACACAGAAAAATAGGCAAATACCCTATTAGATGATTTTTTTATGTTAAGAGCATAAAAACACTCGTGAACTCTGCAGCCATCTGCTTACAGAAGACCATTAATTAACAGCACTTTTGCTGTTGTAATCAAATCAAATCAAATACTTTATTTGCATTAAACATTACCAGGCAGATGTCAATATAATAAATAATTAATGGTAAGTTTACATGTTTAACCGTTGTCGGTATGCAAAATAATGTAAAATAAAAAAATGACAAATATGTATGTCACAAAGTTAAAAGCATTAATTACTAATTTCGTTTTATGTACTAACTTAATTTGATTAATATATTACATTGATTACAAAACATACGAATTACTTGATGTCAAAAATTTGATTCAAACTATAGGGGTGTTATTACAAAAAAAAATACTAAACTATGTCTCAACACGAGTTTTGTCAAACAGCGTCTAATGACATTTGTATACAATTTCACAGTTTAAACCCTGCCTCAAATAATGTTTAACCTTCGCTATTACAAAATAGTGTTTGTCCTTTGACTAACCAAAACATCGCTAGGCAACCTATGGGCAACCAAATGTTGCTATTTTAAAATTATAAAATAGCAAATAGTAACAATAAAATAGCAACATTACAAAACGTTCGTTCAACTTCATTTGGTTCAATCCGAAACGTTCCTTTCTATGCAAATTTGTTATGTGCTAATAGAATATCCTACGCAGAAAATATTTTAAAATTATCTATATATAAATAAAACAGTGACGTGTGTGATTATAAATTAATTATTGCTCTAAATACACCGCCATAAGTATGTTTTGGAACCAAAACTTACGTGTATAATGAGTACATTGTACACACAGAACAGTGATCGGTTGAAAGAATGGAATATGTTTATCGAGACTTGTCAATCGTCATTACTCATTGTCAAATGAGTATAATATAAATAAAAATTATGGAAAAAAATGGACAATTGCAATATTAAAATAAAAATTCGTGAACGTGAAGAAAATTGGGTTCAAGAATAAAAGGTAAAACAACCCGATATTTCATCACACCACTAAATACAACTTGCGAAAATTAGAGACAAAGCAGTAGACTAACTTTGAGTCTTCGACAAGTATTGACATGTATTTAAATATGAAAAGTATTATTTAAACCGTGCCTAACTCTAACTGCTTAAACACGCTTTTGTAATAAAGTTTTTTTTAGACACTTGTTCAATGTATGTTTAACTTTTTTGTAATAACACTGCTAAGTTTTGTTTACTCAGCCATTGATGCAGTTCCTTTTTAAATAGTCTAGTATTCATTGTCTTCATAACGTTGGGTATTTTATTATATATTTTTATACACATTATCAAACAACTTCTCTTATGCTTTGCCAGTCTAGAGTAGACATCAGGAACCAGTCGGTCCGGATTCCGACAAGAGCGAGGATGTCTGTCATTTGCTTTACCGAAAAGCTTGTGTCTGTGGACAAACAGGCACACTTCAAATATATAGAGCGCAGGTAGCGGCAATAAACCAAGCTTTTTAAAGAGTGGTCTGCATGACTCGTCCGGCCGCACTCCGAGAATTGCTCTTATGCATTTCTTTTGTGCAATGAAAACTCGATTTGTATCAACACCATTTCCCCACATTATTAGACCATAGCGTAAAATTGACTCGACATATGCGTGATAACAGGAAATTGCGGTTTTTATGTCCGTTACTCTACTAACTTGTTTCAGGACAAACACATATTTATTAATTTTGTTTACCACGCCATCCATATGTGACTTCCAGTTGAGGTTTTCATCTATAATTATTCCTAGGAATTTGGTCTGTGTGACATTTCCTATACTTGGAATACTAAGGTTTAATTTGGAATTTGGAGATTTATTAAATTGTATAAATTTTGTAATTAAGGCTAAAGAAAAATTAAGATATCAGCTACAACCTTTATACATTAGTTTTTTTTCTTTTTTGGTCTATTCGGCGTAGTCCACCACCAGCCCACTGTGGGCTTAACATTAAAGTCAACAATCAGTATTTTCTATGTCACTACATGCTATTACATATTTATGCACAACATATTGTTTTGGTAATCTCCAGCACAAACGTGGTGATGAACTACACAGAAGTGGAAGGCAAAGTCCGAGAGGCAACCTCGGACGAGGCTTGGGGGCCAACCGGACAGCAGATGCAAGAATTAGCCCTCGCCACCTTCACCTACGAGCACTTCCCCGAAGTGATGTCCATGCTTTGGCGACGGATGCTGCTCGACAATAGGTCACATTGGCGGAGGACATACAAGGTATGTAACACCAGAGATATTCTAATAGTCTAGACCGAGATGTTTGTTTAGTCTGAGCATATTGGCATAATGTTGTGAACTTGCTGCATTATGGAACCTAATACTTGGGAAAGGTCTTGAAAAGTATTAAAAAGTTTTTTAATCAAAGGCCAACATCTAGGAAGTGTCGCATTTAAACAATAGGGGATCGGACAGTAATCAGATTAAAATCTAAAATGTACTTAAAACAAAATATATAATTTTTTACGATTATTTATCGAATAATGATTTAATATAATTCATTTAAATATTTTTAAATGAAGAAATAAAATTTTATTATTTACAATATTTTTAATCTATACTGAAACACCAATCACAGTGCTTGACGTCATTTGTGGGCAAACATTGTCTTATGCCAATGCAGCTGTTTTGTTATGATATGACCACAAATGACGTTACGCGCTCTCAGATGAACTGACGTGGCGTTTTGGCGACATTTTCGAACAAACAATATTAAAACATGATTTTGAGTACCTAAAAGGCTATAAATAAATAAAATAATATTTTTTATGGTAATAAATATCCATGAAGATTAATTTAAAACACTTTCTGAAAATTTGTCCGATCCCCTATTGATTTGTGTGAAAATTTGACGAGCCCGTTGGATGAGTGGGTAGGGTGCTTGCTTTAACGCTCTGTTCTAGGGATCCTGAGTTCGATTCCCGGCAGGGTCATAGCTTAATCATAGCTTAATTTTAGCTTTGATTTTTGTGTCCCATTTTTAGCTAGGAGGTCAGCTCTCTCGCCGTATCCCCACATGAGCCTTAACCCAGAATAGTCGCACAGTCCTCCCTTCTGACTTCATGTCGCGCAAGTTTGCTTTTATCGCACAAGCCAGAGGGTGGTATGTATTGCGACTTTTGTCCTAGGTTACATCAGTACAACATCTACAAATTTTTTTAGTGTCAGACACGGCTCCTTCACGATTTTATTATAGCATACATTTTATGGCGTACATTTGATGGCAAATGGTCACAGTAGCTAGTATATAGGAGGCTAGAGGAATCGGCTCTGGCATCACAACAGCACATAATACTACTATTTCTTGGGAATCTTCTGTAATGGGATGAGTTGCGGAAAAGTGTTTGTCCTGTCACTATTAAAATCATTTTTCAATTAATATTTCAGTGTTTACTGTTGCTAAGCTATCTAGTGCGCAACGGTTCAGAGCGCGTGGTGACGTCAGCTCGGGAACATATCTACGATCTGCGCGCCTTAGAGAATTACACTTACATTGACGACATTGGAAAGGATCAGGTAAGTTCCATGTCTTTCTCGTTGTTTATTTCATTTGGTACACCGTCTTGTACCAGACTTTGAAGAATTTACTTAAGGCTTTACTACCTTTCTATGAAGAAAGCTTGAAATCTGGGATTTAGGGTAATCGTATACCCTAAATCCCAGATCAGTATATTTTTTTACACCAATGTGGACTTTCACAATAATTTCATTCTAAAATGAAAATTCTAAAATAGATGTATGATGGAAGTGTATGATTTATTTTTTTAATATGCACTTTTTCTAGAAAATTTATACATTTCCTAAATAGAAATTGGAAATGTATTCGGAATATCATCAGTGGGTACAGCGGGGCGGGATGAGACGATTCATCATTGCCAAGCCATTTACAATATGTGTTACACGACTTATTTGTACTGGAAACAAAGTTAGGTTAGGTTCTGGAAAACTGGTTTTGGCAAAAATACTGTCCAAATGTGTTGTTTAAAGAATCTTTGAAACTTTGTTTGACACATTTCCTAATTAAGTTCGGAATTTCGTTGGAATTATAACATATATATATATAAGAATTGCTCGTAAAGTTATTAGATATTTTGCCAAATACCGAAATTCACGCTGGTTCCTGTCTCTGTATGCTTCCACTAGGGTCCTAGTAAAACGCAGTCCCAAAGTCAGTTAAGCCTCCAAATGGTCACTCGTTTGCTATAGCCAAGCTTAACCCCGCTTTGAAGTGTCCAGTTGATTTTCCTAACCTCATCCTTCAACTTCTTCAAGCGTTCCTTGCACTTCTTTGCATATTTTGATTGTTGGATTCTTCATGCTTTCAGGGTATAAACGTGCGGCACAAAGTGCGGGAACTTATTGACTTCATACAGGACGATGACAAACTGAGGGAAGAGAGGAAGAAAGCGAAAAAGAACAAGGATAAATATATCGGTGAGTGAATGCTTCTGGTGGATGGTGATGTAGGGATAGATTTTATGTTCAAGAAAACATCATAAGTTTATTGGTAATCACAAATTAAACATGATAACAGATGATTTAACAATGTAATAAAGAAAATGAGATATAAAAAAAATCCAAATAAGCTTAATGATCAAAGACGAGAATTTACTACTAGACATAGACAAAGAGTGTATGTGTGGTAACAGATAATAAGTCATTATAAAATGATCTATGGCTAATATCACTACAAGGGATTTCACGGATATTCCTATGCATATCTATAGCAATTTAGACATCTGCATCTGCAATAATCAATGCGAATCTTTCGCATCCAGAATGGAGCTAGTCCTAAATCTGACAGATCTCCCCAGGATGACTATGAAATTATGTCAGTTTTTTTTTAGTTTCAATTTTCTGCTAAAATTATGATTACTTAATGAAAATTTGTTCAAATGATTAATTTCAATTATTTTATTCTGTTCTGTTCTAAATAAATGAAATATCAATGTCATTTATTTCTGCACTCAAAAATTAAATCTTATGAAAATCTATTTTACCATTACATATTTTCTAGAAGCTTATATTAAAAAAAATGCCCCTGAGGGATTAAAATTTTTATTTGTTATTAAATTTTCCTGAACTAAAATTAGCTTTTGGAACTAATGACAATATATTAGACTCATTTGATGCATTGAATCCATACCTATTATTATTATTATTATTATTAAAACTCTTTATTTGTACTATAAACATAAAAAAGAATAAAAAAAAAGAAAGAAAGAACAAGTAGTAGTACAAAAGGCGGCCTTATCGCTTTATAGCGATTTCTTCCAGGCAACCTTAGGGTAAGGAAAATTATATATGAAAAATAAAACAATGTGGGTGGTTATTTTTAATTTACCTAGATTATTTTCGTTGCAATGATGCCGATGGTTTGTTCTGTCACCAGGTATGTCTTCAGAAGCTGCCAATCTTGGTCCGCTTAGAGGCAGCGGTGGAGGTTGGGGAGAATACAGCGACCGAGGCACCAATTGGGGTAAGTCGGCCCGTGTAAAAGTTATAGTTTAAATTGTATAGTTCAAAATGAGTTAAGGCAGAGCCAAATTTGGAAATGGATTTTTTGTAGTTTGCTCTGGTCTGGATCTGGCAAGTAGTGGCAGGGCACACTGCTATTCCGCAGGCTGGCGATAGTAACCATCCCACCGAGAAATACTGTGTGCTGTTGTGTTTCAGTGAGTAAGGACGAGAGCCCCCATTTCCCTGACCCTTTGTAATCCCTTTTGCTTAATCCTACAATTGTCTGTAGCGAACTTGTACCACCTGTGGCGCTACTTGTCTTATTGGTGACGGTAGCCACCTACTATCAAGTGGGCCAGACGGTCCTGTCTGACGACTTTAACTTTTAAAAAATGTGACAAGCTCACATGACGCCAAACTTAAGAGAAAACTATCCTTAATTAAGTTATGTATTTTCAGAGGAGCCAAAGGAGAGAAATGAGGAAGACGAGTATGACAGAGACGATTCCGACGGAGAGTACGGCCAACGGAAACCGAACAAGTATGTGGCCAATACATTTCTCTATCTCTCTAAAAGAATAATAATAATAAGGTATAAATTTACTAAAAAAAATTACCTTGTGTTTTCCGTGAAGTCTTCCTAAACCATGACAGTAAAAGCATTAACTTGATGTTGCTGCTTAATTGTTTTTGTCAAAATTTGCTAAAACATTACACTTCATCTATGCTTCCATACTAATATTATAAATGTGAAAGTAACTCTGTATGTTTGTCTGTTACCTTTTCACGCCTAAACCGCTGAACCGATCATCATGAAATTTTGCATATACGTTGTCAAGGATGCAGGAAAGGACATAGGGGGGTACCTATCATCCAGAAAAAAGTACTGTTCCCGAGGGATCATTTAACGCCCGGCGAAGCTATAACTGCAATAAATATGTTAGGCGTTACATTGCTCATATATTTAGTCAAGCGTTATTTCTTATTTTTCAACGCCGGCGAAGCCGCAAGCACCAGCTAGTTTTCGATAAATTTGTAAATTTTATTACGTAAAAAGTTATATTCACATAACATTGATCGAACCACTCACATAGATAGGGTCAATCGTAAGGATCAAATCTCTGTAACAAATATTTTGAATTAAGTAAATAAAAGTAAAAATCCTACTAATATTACAAATGCGAACGGAACGGTACGGATTTGGATGAAATTTGGCACAAAGATAGTTTATTACTTTGATTAAAACATATGTCATCCTGGAAAACGTTAGGTTCCCGAGGGATTGTCTGAAAATATACAAAATTGGACGCCCCTGTCGCGGTGGCGGCAATAGCTAGTAACTGTATAATTGTGTAAATTAAAATTGTAGTGAAGGCATTCACACTACGAATTAATTCGTCAGGGAGAACGTGTATCGAGATAGCGAGGACCGCGGGAGTGTGAGCGGGGGTGCTAGCCCGCCTCCCCCCTTGCGTCGTGAAGAACAGAAGACCCTCAATATCAGTCTCAAGAGTCCGGCCAAGGGGAAGCCCTCGACGCCCTCCAAGAGGATTGACCTGGGTGAGTTTGCATTAGAAGAAACAAATTATATGGTTTCTTAAATAAAAACCTCTTTATCACAGAAACTTCTATAAAACCTTTTATTTGGGTATTGTCGCTCATTTATGGAGGTAGGATCCCTTCAGCTACCCTAGCTCCAAACAGAAGTAAAGGATCTTTCACAACACACATAACTACTGTTTATTATGTTATCTCAAACTACTGACTGATAATGTTGTAGTTTCTGAATGGAGATTTCCTACGTAGATTCAGAAATCTTTGAGGCATATTTTATTTCTGATACATTTCAATACTGTTTCAAAAATTATTTAACCGAAATAGTTTGATGGAGACTTCTTGTTAACAGCTCGCTAATAGTGAATATAAACTTTTTAAAAAAACATTATTTAACAATAATTTAAATATTATATAACCGTAAAAAAATATTAACGGCCCGTTGGATGAGTGGCAAGGATGCTTGCCTAACGTCTCAGGGGCCCCGGGTTCGATTCCCGGCGGGGTCAAGTTTGGAAATTTTAATGTAATTTTCAAAATTGACTCTGGTCTGGATTTGAAAAGTAGTGGTAGGGCACACTGCGTTTCGCAGTCATTTGGGCAGCCCGCCTGGCGGAAGTGACCACCCCCTTACAGAAGACCACCGTGAAATAACAGCATATACGTGCTGTTGTGTTTCGGTGAGTGAGTAAGGGATGCCAGAGCCCATTTCCTTATCCCCTCCTAATCCCTTATCCTTAATCCTACTGTAGTCGGCAGCGCACTTGCAGCACCTGTAGCGTTGCTTGTGTTATAGGCGACGGTAGCCACCTACCATCAAGTGGACCGTCAGCCTGTCTGTCGACATAACATAAAAAAAAAAATTCAAAAATTTAGTACTTAACAAAAAAAAAAAAAAAAAACTAACAGCTACAGGCACTTTAAACACCCGCCCTTTTGAAGCACGTTTTGTCGTGACGTCACAGTCCACAATAACAATCAAATGTTGAAAATCACAAATCAAACATCTACTCGCTTGATGACACTGTCATAGACTTTCTCACATTTGAACTGACCGTTTCAAGTATTTTGAATTTCCCACTATTTTTTTTTTGCATTTTTTAATAATTATTTTCTTAACGAAATAATATTAACAATATTTACCTACAAAGACGTAATTCTAAAGCAATAATGTTCATTAAAAAAAATTAACCGTTTTTTGTATTGGACGCATATTCCCTATTTACTGTGTGAATGTAATGTCATCGATTCTATCTGACTACAAAATTACCATTTTTTTTACTCACGGTGAGAAAAGAGAAAAGTTTGACAGTTGATAGTTTAGAAAATGAAATCGTACACTAATACATAAAAATACAGAACTATTAATAATGGCATATGGTACACATATATATATAGTATATTCTAGAGCTTCGAGGTTCCCGAGTGGAGGCCTCGGACCAGCAAGCGCAGCGTAGGATGTCCACCCACAAGGTGGATAGATGACCTGATAAGGGCTGCGGGCTGATGATGGATTCAGGCTGCTTCTGATCAATCCTATTGGAGGATTATGGAGGAGGTCTATGTCCAGCATTGGACGTCCTATAGCTGAGATTATGATGATTTAAAAATATTTCTATTTAAAGATGGCTTCTTTGAATTTATTAATTATAGTAAAAAGAAGCTTTCATCCATTGTTAAGAAGTTTATAGATTTGTAACAGAAATCGGAGAGATAGTCACAGAATGCTACATTACAAGCTAGATAAAAAATAGGAGAATTACAAATAATCCCTTTTGTCGACCATACTAAATTATTTTATGATTATAATGGCACAGGGGCCGCTGCAAACTATGGTCGCAGCACAAAGTCGCCTCCAGTAGTCCCGCCGGCTCCAGCAGTGCCCACCTCGCAAGACCTGCTGGACGACCTGTTCAAGACGTGCGCGAGCACCACTCCTGCCCCGCCTCCAACCGCTATCTCTTTGGAGGATGACTTTGATCCGAGGTCAGTTTAAATGATCGTACAACTACATTTATCAACCCATGCATATTTATGTCACAGTTCACGAGTATGCAAAGTTGCATGCCTGACGTTAATAAAAATAGGGAAGATGCAATATTTTTATTTTTGTTTTCATTTTAAAGGATGTAGAATAGTTAAAATTCAATAGTTTATTGAAAAAATAAAAAATAAGTTTCCACTAAAACTGGTGGATGGCACTGGTGCCCACTTCAGTTTACCCTTAATCTCTATATATAAAAATGAATCCCCATTTCCCTTGGTCACAGCATCACGCGTGAACGGGTAGACCGATTTTAATTCGGTTTTCACTAATGGAAAGAGGGATAATCGGGGAATGTTCTTATATATAAAAATTGCACCCTGGGCGAAGCCGGGGGCGGGTCGCTAGTTTATAATAAAATTATCCGGCAGGGTAATTTTCACGGTATGAATTTACCTTGGGTGTTTTAGGGTAATTTATTCACTTGGGGTATTTTTGGAGTAATAGCTTTGAAATTAATGGATTTGCTGTCAGAGAATTAATAACTCTCGCTTTGGTGTTTTTGCGTCTCTGTCGCTCCCTTGAGTTGCTCTTTCTTTCTTTGTATGTGTGAGTGACGTGTGTGTTGTTTGTGAAAAATGGCGTCTCTCTATATTTGGTTCTCAAGACTAAACTTAGAAATGGGCTATATCTACCTATGATACAGACTAAAATGACTGTAAGATACAAAGTAAACATATTTCACAAATCTTGTGTTAACTTTAAAAAACAAGTGAGAAAAACGTGAACAGTTAAAAAAACAAAGTTAAATAAATTTAATAATAACACATATAACAAAAAAGACTGTGCCAATAATAAAATTAAAAAATAATTATTGTTTTATTTGTAAAGGAAGAAAACACTATGAAGGAATTTTTATTTAGGGGTTTATTTATTTTTTATTTTTTTCAAAATTGTTCAGAATCCAGGGTAAATTGAGACCAAGCCTAGGGTATTGTAAAAATCTGACCTGGCAACTCTGAACAATGCTCATGTCGCTTATTTTCGTAGTTTTGAGATTACCTACATAGATACTGTGCTATGTTTGGTACATACATTAAAATTAATGTATAGTCTGTAGGTGTGCAACTAACAATGACATATAGTATATATTAAACAGATACCGTTACTATTTAAAAATCCATCAGCATCAGGACGATCAGGAAACAGTGCCACTAATGCGCTAAAAAAATACGTGTTTATTAATTCAACACTTCAACAAACTAGGCCTTTAGACTCAAAATTGAGAAAAAAAGTGGTTGCAAGCTGCCAAGAGGGATGACATTTATTCTCCAAAAACTATCGTTTGATGCTGTGAAGATCACTTTGATGTATACTTGTTACGCTTGTAAGCAAAAGAAAAAGTTATTAGTTACCTAAAAATTCCAACAAGGTCTAGGTTGAGACGCAATTGTACATGCCGTAGTGTTTAGTCAGTTTAATTTGTTTAACTACATATGTATTTATGTTTAGTTTAATTTAGTTAGTTTAATTTGCGTAACTAAATATCCTTTTCTTTACAATCTGGCGGATTACATGGGGCGCCGGATTATACTGATCAACTGTATTATCAATTATTGTTCTTAACTAGTGAAGGTGGTCTTAACGTATTCGATGTGTTAATGCTGTACAGAGCCGAAGAGAAGGCTGCGACATCTCGAAATGATTCCAACGAATTTGGAGATTTCACCAACGCTTTCCCTCCCGCGGGATCGGGTGCGGGCGGCGGTGGATTCGCAGATTTTTCGTCCGCTTTCGAAGAATCTTCGGCGAAAACTCACACTCTACTCGACACGGCTTCGCCAACAATCGGTGAGTGTATATAACATCGACGTAATATCCAACTAGACTTCTAGTACAGGGCGAACGAATTCAGACAACACATTAGAGAAATGGATATTATATAATTCCACGCCAGGTAATGTTCGGGCAGTAACGACCAATAGAATTTCATCGTGACCTTGATCGGACCAATTGGTGTTGAGTACCCCGCGCCCGCGCACCTCAGTTAGTTGCCGGGACAATTTGCATTGTGAATAAATAGGTATTAGCCGTCTACTTGGATATTACGTCGATGGTATATAATATCGATTACTCGCAAACTGTCCTTTTTCTATCTTTCCTATTTTTTTCCTATCTTTTATGTAATGCTTGTACACAAATGAAACTCTTCTACCAGCAGACCTACAGAAGGTGCGGAAGCAAAAATATCTTCTATCCGTGCGTTTATAATAACTGCTTTTTACTAAATGTTTATCAAAGTATAAAAGGTACTTATGACAAAAAAGTGTGTGTGTCAATACCGACTCACGACTGAAGTTTACTTCTTTAAACGTATAAAATTAAATGAGTAAAATTTTCCTCGTGTCAATAGATAACTGGGATACCTAATTACTTTATATTATTTAGTTACATTCTGCATAATCAGATGTCACATGTTCCAACAAAAGATATCTTAGTTACGTTCGGTATACAAGGATGTCACTACGTTTTATAAGTTCAAATAGAATTCATTTTTTCGACGACAGATGTCACTGCGCTGGCAGGTTATAACGCGCCATCATGTCGTTCCTCAACATGGAACTTTTCATACAAGATTTCAACGTTTGCTTTTATAAGCCCAGAGAATAGAATTAGAATAAGGGAACATAAATACATGTGTAGTTGTGGCACAAATCTCAAAGTGACAGATAACGTAACGCTTTTTAGATAACGCTTGTATTAATTTTATTCCTTATAAAGTTTCCATACTGGGGGCCTTATATGAAAATCGATTCTTAAGGAGTAAACTCCAAAAAAACCATTATTTTTTTCTGTTTGTTCCGGTTAATCTCTGACGACTGGACCGATGTTTACTGGACTTTCACTAGCAGAGAGCTGATGTTATAAGCAGTAACATAGGCTAGTTTTATCATTTTCCTATCCTTTCTTAATCTCTTATCCATTATCCTACTAAGGTCGGCAGCATACTTGCAACACGTGTGGCATTGCTTGTGTTAATAGGCGACGGTAGTCACTAACCATCGAGTGAACCATCACTGCCTGCTGACCTTTGGCATAACCTATAGCTATTTTTCGCTTAGGTATTATGCGCCCTTAATAATGATTTCTGAACTAGAAAATACTTTTTAACGTGACAATGACGATGGCATTTATCGATTTATTTGTTTTGCTTTGATTTAGTAGTGGCAGGGCCATACTGCGTTTCGCAGTCATTTGGGCAGTCGTCTGCCGGCATAAACCACCCCCTTACAGAAGGCCACCGTGAAATCACTGCACATGTGCTGTGGCGTTTCGGTGAATGAGTAAGGGATGCCAGAACCACGGCCAAGTTCATTTTACTCATCCACGGTAACACTAATCCAACGACTCATCAATCCGGAAATTCCTTGATATTATTGGCGACGAGTAACGAGGAGATGGTGTCGCAGGTGGTGGTGATGGCACTGGTGGCGGAACCGCCGTGGACCTGCTCAGCGATCTGTCGCTGTCGCCATCTAGCGGCAGCAGCGCCGAAGCGCTGAGCGCTCAACTGTCAACTGTGGCGCTGCGTCCTTCGCCCGCCAGCGATACGCTTCAAGGTAAAATTTTATTGCGGTGCATAGGAGTAGTAGTGTAGCTTCGACCCACTCGGTTGAGAAGGTCCATTAGATTCTATATTTATTTACGACACAGAGCAGTTTTCGTGGTTGCGGGAAAAGCGTTCAAATCTTTAAATTGTATATGCTTTTATACATACCATGGGCTTGCATATGTAATATACAACAACCTAACATTTTCATCTTATAATGTTTTGTCTATGACACACATTTCTTGAGTGCCCATGCTACATCTATTTTAGGTCCGGGCAGCAAGTGACATATTAGCTAAATTTAAAATTATTGTGTTTTTCCTTTTGTTCATGACGTTCGCATTTTTGTTTCAATTAAATTCTTTTTATCCATTATATAATTTGAAACAGCCAAACTGTTGAAACAGCCAAGCCGTCACATCACCGAAGGTCGAAATTTTTCTTTTTGATGTCACTTCCTTGTCCAAATTTTCTACATTTATTACTATTATTTACTCGCTTTTACCTGCGATGATGGCTTCGTATCAATGAGTCTAGCATGAATTTATATTGACAATTTACAATTTTACGCTCTCGCTAGCGAGCGCGGTCATTATAAACTATGCTAGACCCACATTTGTTCATATTCAGTTAGGACATAATCTATGTGAATAGGAAATCTCAAAATACATGTGACTATCTCGTTCATACATTTGCATGAAATGAAATAAATGATCTGAGTTCTCGTTAGAGTTTTGGACACATGTAGGCATTCTTTTTATTTGCAGATGATGACAGAAGCGACCGGACTTTAAAGGGATCCATAGACCGTTTCATTGCCGCGCTAGGGACAGTTACAGACGTTAAAAAAGATAAACACTTAATCAAAATTTGCTATGATGATATTAAACAGTATTTGCCAGGAAGTATATGCGTACAAAAATTGACTAAAATTGACAGTTTAGTGATAGATGATGAAATTTTACCCAAATACGTACAACTTTTAAGTTTAATCAGCAATATGGTATTACCGGCGTGGCCGCTACTTCATGAGGAAATGACCGATCTATTCCTCATCGAGGAGAGCTTTAACGGAAGCTTGGAGATTCTAAATTTACTCTGCGGATTCCTCCGGACAGAGTCACTGTTGCCAATGGAGGAAGCCTTCCTTTACATCATCCAGAAGTACATAAGGAGCGAAGCTATATTCGTGGCCATCGTCGACTGTTGCATTAGTACGGATGAAGACCCAGAGCGTAAGAGAAAGAGGAAAACTCAGTGGGCGAAATATGTGCAAATGTTGGCAAGTTTACCGGAGAGAATCGCTAACAAATTTAGAATAGCTACACCTTCTGATTTCACTCGCGAAACGCACGCATTTTTTATGATATTCAACGTAATAAAATCCCTAATTTTCATGGTCGATAGTAATTATCAAATGAGTATACAATATGACGTTTACTACTTGTCATATTTGTTGTCAAAGTTCTTGGTCTACTGCAATACGAGTACCAATACGGAAGTTTTGTTCAATTTTGTGAATGCACTTATAGCGTGGAGTATGAACGGGGACCAGACTAAGTACATTAAAAGAAAATTGATCCAAAAGATGTTTCACCACTTGAGCCGACTGGCCATAGATAAAATCGCCCCATATCTCCTAGCGAAGTGTCCCATAGACTACGCGACGGATGAACAGAGTATTCTAATTCTACTTGGCGATAATATAGAAACGAATTCGTTTTGGAACCAATTGATGACCGTAAAGATACCCTTACATTTTTTACCTAAAAATTTCCTCGATACAACATTACTAGAAAATCTAATATACTACCTGTCTACGATGAAAACGTCTGCAGAATTTTTCTCGAAATTTATCCTGAATCTCAGCGACGTGTGGGCTAACTTCGCTACCGTCGACGTAATGAGCTACAGTCAGCACATGTTTCTGTCGCAGATGCTTATTCTGGCGACTAAATATAGGATGGTCATGCAGACGAAATACAAATATAAATGGGATTTCACTAGTGTAAGGGCAAACTTGTTTGATGGAATGCGCAAGCATTTGGATATTGCTAACCCAGAGTTTAGATGTATCGGCATGACGACTGTGGAGATCATATTGAAACTTTTCGACGAACAGGATAAACGTGACACGAACAAGGAGATGAAACACTTGGCCTTTGATTATACAGAAATGGGTGAAATGGGTTTGAAACTTCATACAATATTAAAAGATTTACCCACGAGATGCCTGATAGACATTGAGCGTACGATTCCCGAGGGATACACGGTTAGATCTATCGTCTTGGAAGACGTATTAAATGCAATAACGAACAAACTGTTCCCGGTCAAAAGTCCCACGGCAAATTCTGTGACAACGTACGCTGTTTCAGCGCAGAGTTCCACTAAACAGATCGTAGAGCGAGTGATGTCGAATAAAATTAAGAAATTGGAAAATATAATTAAGCTGGCCAATGATGAATTAGACTCTGACGACGACCTAGTTCCTTACGATATGAGCAACGACATTTCGATTGCAACTAAAAAGAGACCCAAGTTCATTAGAGATTTGATCGCATTGATCGACGAGTCTGAAGATGCGGAGATATTCTTGGGTTGCATAGCGGTCGCCGAGGAACTAGTCGAAGGACAATTGAAGTACGAGCAGTCTCCTTTCGCCGTAGATTTGCTGAGGTTATTCGTTAATCTAGAGCAGAAGTTCCCCGTGGAGAAATTCGAGGAGCTAAAACTGAATACGGTTATAGCCATAATATGCGCTCACCCGGCCGCGTGTGCTGAATACCTCTGCAACGAAATACATTCGCACGCCAACAGATATTCTATAGCGACAAGGATGTTCATGATGGACGTTTTGGGAGCGGCCGCCACCAAAATCGCCACTATCCAACCGCCGGAAGAGAGCTCGCCCTCGAAAGCCGTTACCGCCACGAGTACGGATCTGCGAGCGGAAGAGATCATACGTCGCAGATTACTAGCGAAGACCACATACTTCCACTCGACGCAGAAACATCCGTTCGCTGAAGCCAAAAAGAATGAATTTGACGCCGTAGCGGATAATTTCATCTATCCCTTCATCAGGGGACGCCGAGGAAAATTAACGGCGCTGGCCTCGTTCGACAGCATACGGGATATCGATAATATTTTGCTCCAGAAATACCTAATTACCTTGGCGAATTTGGTGTCGGCCACTCAGAACTGCCACAAGTGTGCTATGTATTGTACGGAGATTGGCGAGATGTTGTTGCAATTGAAACACCACCAAGATTGGAATGTGCGGTTGAGGATAGTTTCGGTGTTGGCCGCGATAATCACTGTCATGCCTAAATCGATATTTTTCTCCAATTATATTAAGATGCTCTCGGACTTTAAAGTTTGGATAAACGATTTAATTCAAGAAATGGCGAGGACGAGCGATGACGTCGTTGCACAAGATTCAAAGAAATTCTTAATAAATATATACAGTTGTCTTGAAAGTATAGTCTTTCCCCTCATTGCTGATATCGATGAAGAGTAAAAGGACGTATGTCTATTTGTGATTATAGAATGTGATCGCCGCCGCGTTTTATTACGAATTCAACGCAATATTGTAGCGTAGGAGGCCATCTTAATTCTCGGACCATTAGAGTGAAACTGATTTATTAATAAAAACATCATTCTCTTTATATCGTAGTCTGATGTGTTCAGAAATACATACATTTGCGTCTTTAGTAAGATACGTTAATATAAAAAAAAGTTATTATAAAACGTTAATATAAAAAAAAAGTACCAGAGCTAACCTAACGCAAAAGTTATAACGCTGACGATGATTCTTTTTATTGAGAAAAGATTAGTTATCTTTTTCCCATGTCTGTTATTTTATTCTGAAGAATTTTTATTTGATAGTGTTTACAAACTCAAAAAAAAGCAAATGATGTTTTCATTAGTGTAACATAGGTGTTTGAATTTTTGCTAGGCAGTAGTAGCCAGTCCGAATGACGTTGGGATTAAGTTATCATAGAAGTCCCTGAAGATGTCCGGGCGATACGCTCGTGAACAAATCGATTGACTCGTGAACAATTTGATTTATGTAAATAATACATTTGTGCTGTGACTTTTTACAATAAAATCAGTTGCATTTGATACATTTCGTCTTATCATTTTATTAGTACCCATCACCTAGTCACATGTATTTTGGGTGTAGTTGTTAAGGTATTTTAGCCTGTCTCTAAAAGCTGACTGAAATCAATTTTTAAGACTTTTTCCCCTTTTAAACGCAACCAGCCCAGCTTGTTTCGTAATTGGCTATGAAAAAAGATTTTTATTTAATTCTTTAGTTATTTTAAACAAAACTTTGATTTACTTATATTAAAATAAAACTAATATATTCCTTTTAATATAAATTGACATTATGCTCATTTCGATTCTTCTTGGTACCTAATGCTTACTTCTAGTCGAATGGCCACCAATCCATCCCATCTTTCTGACTTTTCTTTTTGCTCGGCTCTTAAGGATCCTATGTTAAATAGCTTATATGATTTTTCTCGAAAATTGGTCTATCGAATGCAAAAAAAAAAATCTGACTTGTAATTCTAGAAATTAGCGAGTTCAAACAAAATACTCTTCAGCTTTTTTATTTATTTTTATATAAAAATTGATTATAAAAACTAGATACGATGATACAATTCTTGTTTAATAACTAGTTATTAAAGAATTCCTGTAGAAGAGGCCTCTGTCAGAGGACCGCTTAAAGTAGGAGGCTTATTTTTACTAATATACTTAAATAAAATGTATCTTTAAACCGATTCAAGTGATTGAAGAAATTAAAAGCTACTTGATTTTATTTATTATTTGATTTTATTTTATTTATTATGATTAATTTATTACTAAGGAATTTAAAATAAAAATCTTTTTCTAGTAATTTTTCACGTCTAAGTAAGTATTATCTTGGTTTATTTTTACTTCCTTTCATAGTAAATAAATTAAACCAAGAACGCCGTAACAAAGTTTATTCGAGCCAGTGTCATCTGTTGTTTTGATAATATCTATTTCTCATCGTCAATTACTACTGTAGCGCCATCTGTTGAATATAAGCCATAGGTAGCCTTAATATAATGAGTAGGTTGTGTAAAGACTCAAAGTGAAAGAAGACAATCGTTTAAGTAAACACGCCTGCTGTCGGGTTTGCTGATCTTAAGTAAGAATTACATCAGAGCCATGCCTATCATTTGAAAGAACTGCATCTCTCTGATGCTGGTTCTGTTTGTAGGCTATGGTGCACATCAATGGTCAAATGATCTTAAGGTATTAGGCAAGTATGTATAATCTCAAGAATTTTCTTTCACATTGTGAATCAAATTCAATACTGCATATCTGATTTATCTATTTTTTTGCGTCTTTTTTTATTATTAAATTTTGCATATTCTTATAAATTATTATTTTTTTGTTACTCTGATGTATCTTAGTGTTTTACTTTAAAGATTCATTACAACCAGTTGAGAAGTTTCTGCGAGAAAGAATAACAAACTCGCATTTATTATATTACTTGGTTTCAAATGCAAATTTATGGTATAATATATCGCATTGATGACAGAATTGTTTAGAAAAATAGTGTATTTCCAAAGATCCAATTGCAACATGTCAAAGCTACTTACTAAGGCTACAATTATTTTATTGAAAATCCACAAAAAATGGCCATAAATATGGATCATTTACAAAACTGGCTCGAACACAATTAACATTGTAATGGTACTAAATAGGGGATCGGACAGTAATCAGATTAAAATCTAAAATGTACTTAGAAAGAAAATATATAATTTTTTACGATTATTTATCGAATAATAATTTAATATAATTCATTTAAATATTTTTAAATGAAGAAATAAAATTTTATTATTTACAATATTTTTAATCTATACTGAAACACCAATCACAGTGCGTGACGTCATTTGTGGGCAATCATTTTCTTATGCCAATGCAGCTGTTTTGTTATGATATGACAACAAATGACGTTACGCGCTCTCAGATGAACTATCGTGGCGTTTTGGCGGCATTATCAAACAAACAATATTAAAACATGATTTTGAGTACCTAAAAGGCTATAAATAAATAAAATAGTATTTTTTATGGGAATAAATATCCATGAAGATTAATTTAAAACACTTTCTGAAAATTTGTCCGATCCCCTATTGTCCACTTATTTACTTGATCGTAAAGTAGCGATGGTATAAAAACAGGCTTGTTACAAAGCCAACAAGACTAGGTAGTTTGGCGAGCAGAAATGTGAATGTGTGTGTAAGTATTGAGGACTTAGAAGACGGCATGCGACAGGTCTACTCCAGCCGATGCCCAGTCAGCCTCCGCCGAGCGAACCGCCGGCTGTGGTCCCACCGAAACCCACCACAAAAGTGGGGGCCACCTGGGCCGACACTCGGGGCGCCATCAACATAGACGTGGACAATCTGCTGGCGCCGCGGTCCCCGAAAGCCGGCCCCGCGCCGACCATCAACCAGCTCAAATCGGGCCCCAACAGTCCCGCACATAAACCGCCTACAACATTCCCCCACTTGCAGCCGATGAACAACAGTTTCATCAACAACAATTTGGTCAACAATAACGTGCTCAGGCCCAACCAGAACTCGTTTCTGCAATGATATTGGTTGCTGGCAGATGTATGCCAGAACGGTTAGGTTTATCGCGCGTCTCTAGAGTCTTGGGGCAATGGAACATTTAATACGTTTTAAGTAATAGCGGAAGTTTCATTAATCTCATGTTTAGATCGCACATCAAAAGAATTCGGATACATTTGTGCCATCCAATCCTTGCTATAAAATATGACGTCATGTGGTGTATTGTACCTAATCTTTGAAGTACCGTAGAATGCCCTAATTCCGCCTGCTTTTTTTTTTTTAAATCCCCAATACTACTCGCCAAGAAACCATTTGTGTTGAGACAGACCAATAGGAAATGTTCTTTGTAACCACAGACAAAAGATCCTTCAATTATGTCTTTTTGGTAGTAGGAAAAATAGGTGAAAGTGAAGTTTCCAACTTCGTCTTTAATGAGTTACTCGTTATTGTGGGCTATAAATGGTTTAATAACATTTATTCAACATTAAATTTTTTTTAAGTTTATCAACTAGGATTTGTAGGGTTTATCGTGATTTTTTGCTGTTTTCTTTCCATACTTTCAAAGACCAATTTTAAGATTTCGGGATCATGTTTAACCGTGTGCTGCCTTTTCATAGTCTTAGATAATTTTAGAGATTTTACCTTTTCATTATTTTGTTTTCTCTTTCATTAGGTATTAAAACGTAATAGCCACCCCTATTCATTACAGAAATCCAAGTTATTTTTCTTAAATTTCTCTTTACAACTCTAGGTACTGCCACCTAAGAGTCATCTGAACGAGACTTGTGTCATGTGATGTGACCCTACACATAAAAATCCATCGGTATTAGATCGAGGCTCTTCTCTGGCCACGGTATGGGTCCTCCGCCTCTTCCAATCCATCCGTTGGATTACCATCGAGCCATACTCGAACACTTTTTTAGTGAGCTGAGCAGCCATTGTCTCAACGCAAGAGACAATTCGTCAAGTCAGGTTATATCGTCATGTGATGTGACCCTACACATAAAAATCCATCGGTATTAGATCGAGGCTCTTCTCTGGCCACGGTATGGTTCCTCCGCCTCTTCCAATCCATCCGTTGGATTTCCATCGAGCCATACTCGAACACTTTTTTAGTGAGCTGAGCAGCCATTGTCTCAACGCAAGAGACAATTCGTCAAGTCAGGTTATATCCATCGACGCATTTAAGCTGAATCTTGTTTTGGAAACCTTTTTTTTTTTATTTGTATTGTCCCCTTCTTCAGTGATTTGCACGGGCTTGTGTAGTGGTAAGGGTGTGCATTACAAATCACACATTACACTGCGATATACAGAGCTTTTGTGGAACTATTATATTCGTAGATGTGGTTTTTCGAGAGATGAGAGATGTCGTTTGTCTTTGTCAAAGATCCAGGAGGTCGTCACATGTCAGTCCGTCGTCTTAATACTGAACCAGTTTATCTGGTCTTTGATAAGCTACATCAAATACGCCCGCATCAGGCACTCGATGAGTAGGTTACTGTAGCATGTATTTATTAAGTGCACGAGACTACGCTCTTTCATCATTGGTATACGCTGCCATGTGCACAAGAAGATATCAAAATGCAGTTACTATACTAGCCAAGTCAGAAGATGAAACATTCCAAAAACTTAAGCCAAATCACGTTTTTGCACCATTATTTCTGGAAGACTATCCTTTTTCTGAATTCAAATTCAGAAAAATACAGTCTATACTTTTACATATTTTTCATTTTTAGACGCGAAAAGTTTAAGTCAACAAAAATTTGTAAGGGGCTTCACCATTGTTCTGTTAAGTGAAGGCTCACAGGCCGAAGTTAGGACATTCTAAGGTACATAACAAAATTTATTTTTTATAATACCCGATACAAAAATAAAGAATTATGACAAAACTGTCCTAATGAGGTCTCAAAAGACTGAATTTGTTTTTAATAATAGTGCTCGAGTTTTTATTATAAACATTTCGCCTATATGCACATTTCAAATATGGATTCTTTAGGTGCAATTTAATGCCTAATAAAATTGGTTACTGGTTACATATTTATCCCGTGGATAAAAAAGCAAATTTATCCTAATTGAGAATACTTGATAGCAATGTTGAAGGCATACAAATTCGCATTCACTCTATAGCTGAAAATAACGAGGTATATTTAAAAAAAAAACGTTTTTTAAAGTAAAAATGCATGTAAGAATTTGATATTACAGCCCCTCGATTCAGAGATCAGTATGCTTTGGAACGTGCTATTGTAAAGTATTGTAACGTTTAGCGATAATTTATTGAATATTAGCGGTGCATATCAAGTGTCTCAATGTTGTTAAAGACATGTAATGAATGGGCTACAAAATGTAAGGGGAGCAACATGAAATAAAATCAATTTAAATATCTTATTTAAAACATAAATCCCGGATTTTTACTGTCTCTGGGCTCCTCCGAAAGCTTTCAGAGTACTATTCCGCTATATAATTATGACGAAATTTAATAATAATAATTTATTTGAAGAACTATCTCTGCATGTTTTCAACAAGAGAATATACTCTTTACCAGGAAGCCAGCTTTGGATATCACTGCTCGCTGTGGTCTCCTTATACGTGTATAATCGGCGCAAATCTTCTTGGGCTCTGGCGATATCATGTGTCAAATATGCGTAGTAAGCGATTTTGGGACTGTTTGTGAGGTATTGCGACGCAGGGGAGGAGCCATGGAATGAGCGAGACCCAATGATAACATTTGTTCAAGAGAGAGCAGTTGCGCCATATTGCTTATTCGGATTTCGCAATTGTACATGCGCAAACGAAAGACGCCTGCTCAAGGTCAGAGCCCAAGAAGATTTGCGGCGACTATACACTCGAGGCAATCTTAGTTTTCCAGTATATAAGTGATCATTTATATTCAATATGTTAAAAAAAATTGAATATTGACTACTATAGACTAAAAGTAAAATAGAAAATTAAACCACGAAACTTAATTAATTGTTTAGAAGTCAAATATTTAATTAAAATAACAGGTAATAAACAGATCAAATCTAAGTATACTAATCTCGCTTAGATTATAATTTTCTTGAAACTTTATCGCGGTCTCAAATCTAAAAAAAAAGAACAAACACGTTTCTTATATTTCATTCGAAATAGGTTCTTAAAAGCCTTCGATAATGTGACACACTTTTTACTCTGCATAAGTTAAAGCTGATAATGACTGGAAGAAAAAAAAATTTTTGTTAGAAAATATTACATAATTACCAATAAGGAGCTAGGTCCTTGGCTCGCACGTCTGCAACAATAAATATACTAGTTGGTGTCCGCGACTTCGTCAACGTTGAAAAATAAAAGATATAACGTCTGACTATATACTTTCGCCAAGCGTTGCCTATTTCTATCCTGAAATTCTGTTCTAACTATTGGTGAAAGAATTTTTTAAATCGGATGACGAGAACTGTGACATCTGCAGGTGGTTTAAAGTTTAACAAAGAAGATTTTTCATCAAAATAGTCTGGCAATCATAGATCCATTACTGGAATTTAGACGTACGCCTTAGTAACTAGGAAATCGGGCTTTTTATTGCCTTGAAAAAAAAAACTGAAATTTTCCTTTCGTGATGGCCAAAAATATTTTTAATACTTTAATATGCTCACGTGGATAATGTTGCATCACAACTTTGTAATCGTTATTGAAATTTGGAATGATGCTGGTTGTGGGCGTGTATAATAAATAAGCTCAATTATATTGGAGTGAACTTATGATGTTAGAAAAATATACCTACGGTTTTGAGGATACCTGTCTGACGATTAAGGGTTAATCGTAAAGATTTTCAGACGACCTTTTTTAGAATTTCAGACACCCAAATCTGTTTAAAGCTCTCGCGGTAATCCATTGAATAAACAGAAACATCCAGAATCAAGGTAGTGAATCAAGGTATGAAACCGAAATCATATTATGCCTACGTCGACTACGTCGACAGACCTCGGATCAATATTGTCTGGTATACTTTGATATATTATTTGACGGGTAGATGCAGGTAACATGATGTCTGTTGGTATTTAAGCTTCAGAAGTGTTACGGAACCCCTTTGCGCGCCGGAGCAGGCCCAAAATGGAGACAGGGGAGAGGGATGAAAAAAATGTATTGCCAAAAATAACGGTTGCCTGAAAGTTTTGTACCCTGTTTATATAAAAAAAAAATTAATGCCACCCGAAACGGTCGAGCCGTTGTCGCGTACTTATGCAAGGTAAAAAAAAAGAAAAATAAGATAACCGCTTGAAAATTTGCAAGCTTATTTGTCTGCACATAAATTCATCAGAAAAATTGCCATCCAATTATTGATGAGCAGTTATCGAGAAACAAGTGAAGTCGTGGAAAATCGCATTTTTTGATCTTTGGCGTAAATACCAACAGCCATCCCGGTTATCTGTTGAGGGTTGTATCTACGCGTTCTTACTCTGAATATATCTCTGTCGACATTGGCAAGTTTTGTTGATGTAATTAAAAAAATGTGTACCTTTCAGAAAGCAGGTTGTAGTTTTCAACTCAATTGTTGATTAATGTTAATATTATAGAATATTTTTTATACCCGCTTCAATTAATTGTAAAATAATTTTAATTAAATCGATAGTGAACTAGCGATAAATGTAATGTAGTGTCAAACGTTTATTCTTGTTGTTCGCGGTGTGTACAACACCTTTATTAAATATACGAGTTTTGTGGAGAGGTTAGATATTAACTCGGAATAATCGTACTTAAACTTAATAATGTATTTAAAATTGATTCATTGTTAAAAATGTATCTCTTTGAAGTAAGTAATAATAATGCGAGATATTAAATATCAAAATAAAGCAGGCAAATACCCGCGTTACTTATTGTTTTTTTTCTCCGTTTTAAATTTCATGTGGGTAGACAGAAAATATTATCAATCTGTAATATACGCACCGCTTTTACTTTTCTGTCTGAGGGTAGGTATATTTCTTATAAATCTGTCAAAGTGTCAGTTGTAGTTGTGTGTAATTTCTTTACAAATGTCATTTATCTAGAATCTTACAACTTATCATCTGGGACAAAAAGTACGAATTTGAATCGGGCATTAGATCCTAAATGTGTATCTGTCTATATCTTAATAGATTGCATTTAATTTTCATTCCAAACTAAATGTTGTGTAATGGCAGCTATTTAAATAATGTAAAATAATTATAAATGCACATTAATAATTTATATTTCTTAGTTTCTATTTTTTTTAATTACCTACTTAATAACATTAATTGATAATTTGGGACTACCGTCGGTGTTTTTTTTTTTTTTTTTCTAGATTAAAAATTAAAAACACTAATTGGGACCAAAATTCAAAATTCCATTATTTCTAGGTTTATTATTCCACTATTTTTGTGTGCTCATCGAGGTGCGTACATGATTATCTTTCCTTTAAGATCCATTTACTAGATTTTTTTCCAAACTAGACTTTAAAAATATAATACATAAGAACATTAACAATTCTTTCAGACCATAGATAAATCCCGTAGACACGATAATAAAAATATCAATTTACGCTAGTAATAATAAGACTAATGTATACTTTAAGGAACTTATCTTAAAAAGAAGATTGTGCATGTGTAACATTATTTTAAGATCGTTGAATCCTTAGTAATGAAATTATAAGTTGTGGAATCGATTCGACATTTTAAACCGTGTACATACTTTATTTTCGTAGTTCTTCCATTTTTATTATTTTTTTTTCATTTTAATGGAGATTTTAAAAGCAATAAATTTATTTGTAGTTGACTTAATTATAAATTTTATTAATTAAAAAAAATGAAATGTATATTAATGTGTTAGGTGTCATTGAATTATTCGCACAATTTGATTTATTTATATTGTAATTGGTAATGAATAAATTACTAAAAAGTTTTAGGAATTATAAATTGTGTTGAATTTTTTAAAATAATTCACGAATATTGAAATGGAGGATGCATTAATAAATATTATTGAACAATATTATTCTTGTTTTAATTTTTACTTCCCTAATGTACTCATATTTTGGGCACTTTGTCTCTGATGTGTTTCAAGTGAGTTGGTAAAGTCTGAGCCTATTTTGTTCCTAATCCACTATCCTTTGTACTACCATAAGAATAAATAAGAACACAAGTAGAAGTGAATCTTCTTTATCCGAGTCCCAAACGCCGCCATTTATATAACTACTTCCCCCTTCACGTCGTTACGTCCCTCTGTCGCCCAGGCTTGTCGCTAGGGTTGCTTGCTTACTGTTTACTGTTAAATATTGCTTACGAATAAAGAAAATATCGCTAGAATATAAGTTTTTCTTTACTTTAAAACTATTATTTTATTCTAGTTTTATAAAATATGAGATTAATAAATAAAAAAAAGTGATGAATAAATAAATAAATCTGTGTCAATAATTACATCAACTTATACCAAGGTGGCCATAAGCTCGTGTCGATAAACTATAATTTATAATATATTTCTGAAATTATTTTACGAAGTTTTAGAAATTAAAGTTTATACCACTTTTTAAGGGAAGAAAATATAATACGGTAATATTTCTACATAAAGTAGGAAAGAGGATTTTAAAAGCACTATACATTCTAAGATATTAAATTTTCAGAATAATAAATCACATTAAACTAAATAATAAAGAAAATACCCTAATATTTCTTTATATTGTAACACACGATTATATCCATACTAAGTTAGCGCATAATCAGGTTATCGTTGTGTGAGTGAGACTTCGTATAGAGTACGGAACTTCTTTGGGCAAACTAAAAAAACTTAATTGTGGCATAGTTTTTGAATTGTTTGTACAACCAAACACACCACAATAACTTGGCGCCATTGTAATTTGTTTAAAGATGTATGCAACGTACAAACAAGCAAACGCGCTTACGCAGACGCCGCGCCGGCCAGCCGTGACCGTGACAGCCCGACTGAGTATTCTGTTTAACGCGTAGGCTAATATCGTGACCTTGAGCGCATCCGGAGCGGGAGTTTCACTTCTACCTTGTGTTCTTATTTATTCTTATGGTACTACTAAGGTCCGGCAGTGCACTTGCAGTCAAATTCTCTTCAGCTCCCGACCGACACTTCTCGGTTAGTACCGGTTGGTGAATTACATAAAGTGATTAAAAACACACTAGTCCAGTCAGTGGCTATTTTCTCGTATAACTGTGCTGGGGTTGCCATTCACCCATTCTCGGGGTGAAAAATGTTTCATTGAAAATTCTAAGCAACTTTTGTTCTATAAAGTTTTTATCGAAAGTCGATAGGTAGTACTTTTCGACTAATTCTGTAAATTTTTTAACAAAAAAAAAATTTTTCAGATGTTTTTTCGGGAATAACTCAAAAAAGTATTTATTTAAAAAATAATTCACAGTAAAATGTAGGTTATAAAAAAAGAATGATACAAATAAAGTAATGCATTTTTCGGGGCAGACTCTAAGAGCTTTTTTTTAAATGCTTGTAAAAACATTTTTATAAGACGGTCATTCTATGAATGCGTTTTTGACATTTCTTTATGTCCATTGCATAAAGTTCATTTCCGAATAAACGATACAGAAAATGTATGGAATTGACACCTGTCAGAACAGCACTCTTATAATGGCCGGAGTATAAGCAAGTTATGAGGAAAAAAAGGCGGCAAAAAATGTGAAAATCACCACCCCAATTAAAAATAATCGTTACGATACGATATACGATCGAATGCACTTTACATGTCCTCTAGAAGTTTGACGTGTTGTTTTTGAAAAAATGGAGCTGAACTTTCAGAGCATTTTTGTAATTTTGCAAAAAAAATTGGCTTTAGCTAGACCGCATCCGTAAGACAAATGCCAAAGGAATCGCTTTTGCACTGACTAGGCGTTTGATGTATTGTTTTCATTGACTTATTTTAAGTAAGGTCCCAACTACTGGCTGTTGCAGGCGACTTCGTCCACGCCTTTTTATGCAATATATGATTCGTTGAAAACAGCAATTTTGTATGGAGGGGGTAATGTGTTTAGGCTCTGTTACACGCTGATAATGTAGCTTTCTACATGTGAAAGAATTTTTAAATTTGAGTTTATTCTATACTATAATATAATAGTATAGATAACAGTGTGAACAAGAATAAACACTAGGCGAGTGAGCAATTGAGCATTGCTAAAAAAAAACTAAAGTTCACTTAATTAAAGCCTTTTAATTGTGAGAAAATTGAGCGTATATAAAAAAAAACTTACACTAACATATTCCTTAAAATTAACCAAATTAAGAATAAAAAATTATTGTTTATGAACTTAGATTAAACATTCAATGAATCCATTAAAATTATACTTTCACAATTATTTATTACAAATTAATACTGAACGTAAAACATTATTTATTTATTTTTCATTTCACTTTTGATTTAAAAAATATATTCAGTCTTAAAAAAAGATTAAAATCAAATGGAATGACAAATCAATCCTTTAAAAACAATACAATAATATTACAATTAATTATTCATTAATTATTTTTATTCATTCAAAAGATATAATCATTCAATATTACACGGGTAATAAACGAAATTTTTTTGACTCTCTTGTGTTAGGGCATCATTAATTTATACAATAAGTGGACGGCATCTTACTACTTTAAACATACCATTAATTTTCTGCTTCATAATACGCTATTTTTTTTAATTTTAGAATATACTAATTTAAAAAAAAATACAATCGTGTCACTAAAAAGCATTCGGAATCCAGATTGAATAAGTTCCGTGTAATTGATTTACTAAACCTATTGTTACTTATAATTGTGTGTATTCCGATACATTCTTTTAAGCCGCCATTTTAGTGACGTAATCTCGCGACACACTCAGTACTTTTAGCAAGTTTTTAGTTGCTAATGACGTCACGTGTATATTAATATGACAAGATTTCTGTGCATTATCAATTTGCGGCGATTATATCGGAATAGATTCGTAACAGAATACACATTTTATTGCTGCTTTTTTAACACGTATTTTGAAAATCATATTCATAGAAGCCTTTGAAAGGAATGCCTGTTATAGCTTTTATGGCATCGCGAATCGCAGATATAGCTTGGGTATATTTCAAAGTAAAATTAATATCAATACGCAAATCTAGGGGGAGATAAAAGTGTCAATAGGAGATTCGTAAATATCAATTAAAAAAATAATGGCTCAAAGGAGGTGCACAAACATTGCATCATTAAAAACACTAAAATAATTTTAAAACGTGTGATTGAATGTTTGTAGTGCATTAATCACGCATTTATGTCAATATTTATTGTGTACCTTTCATTAAATAATGAATTTCAAAAGCTCTATCGCAAAAATATCTCAAAATATTCACAATTTATTTGAATTTTATAAGGCAAAAACGGCCATATCAAGTGCATTTTTCTTTGTAAAGGTAATTTTTTATTTTAGATTAATTGTGCACAATACGTGTAATAAAGTATGTGACAGAATATATTTGGGACTGTGACAGTTACTCACAGAAAAGCCTTCATGCCCAATTCAATGAAAACTCTTTTTTACCTTAATGCTATATTGTAACTATTTTTTAAACTCATCTGGATAAATTTTGAAACAAAATGCAATTTTCTCTAATGATAAATTTTGAAACAAAATGCAATTTTCTCTAATGATAAAACGTGATTCTTCACGTTTTATCTAAGACCTTTTTGTAAAGGTGTATTTCTGATTTCTTCGATTCGATTAAAAATTAAGTCCATTCTTCCCTAAATTTTATCCTTATCAATGGTACTATTGTATTTTTAATACTTTGTTTTTTTAAATATAGAACACTGGACAATTTAACATTGGGCATTGTTGATGGGGTAATGGGCCTCGAGGCTCTTTTGAGTTCTCATGAAATGAATTCGACCGCAAACTATGCAAACTTGTGTGCACAAGTATGAAAAAAGCTATGCGAGCTAAGCTGAACTAATTAGCTTAGCTTTCAGTCTGTGAACCGCTTTTATCAAAACGAGTTATTTAATCATAGTTAGCCCGCTATCTTGTTACACGCTAGTGACGGTTCTGCGCGTACAGAATCCCATCTGAGAAGGTCGCGGCTATAGAGTAATTTTTGGACGCCAGGAAATCCGTCGCTTCCGTGTCGGCGTCTCGCAGCTCTATGGCTCCAAAGGCCACAGAGTCGTATGGGACGTGACGCAACGCTTGCTTAGCAAAGGGCCCTCCTAGCAGAACGTAGTCCGCGCGCGTCGCTTCGCCCGCTAACGCCACCGTGTACAGAGGCAGGCATAAAACGCGCGCGCGATAATACAACGAGTCTTCGTCCTCCGGGAAGGTGACTTCGCGCGGATGCGCCGTGGGGCTGAGACAAGCGTGCAACGCGCGAACGCGTGGCCTAAGAGCCAAGTAGTCGCGCGCAGCGGCTCTAGCCACCACGCCGTCCCACCCGCGCGCCCACTCCAAGTATTCCACGGTGGGGTCGCGTGGGCCGCGCGCCAGAAACTCGATGAACGTGCCGTTGTACTGCACAAAGCATTAATGGGTTTGTATTTATCATAGCAGAATTCTTTATCAGCGAAATGCTGATCTGATCTAGGGGTCCCGGGTTCGATTCCCGGCTGGACCAACTCTTGAAATGAACTTTTCAAAGTTGGCTTTAGTCTGGATCTGGAAAGTAATAGCAGGGCACATTGCGTTTTACTGTCATTTGGGCAGCCCATCAACCATCCCCTTCCTAATCCCTTATGTCTACTACAGTCGGCAGTCTATTAATCTTAACATAAGAAAAAATATCTGAAAAGAATGTCTGCTATTCTTTATGGATAAACCTACAGCACTGATATGTATATTTAAAGAAAAGTCAAAATTAATGTCAATAATATCAATAAATCTTGTAATCGAGTTAAAAACAAGAGGATTATTTAATAAAATTCCAAGAAAAAAGTGTTAATTGCTTCTAAGAGATCCATATTTTTATAAGAATACACCAGTCCCTCATAGTTGCTCCCTTCAACATACATCATTTCTCCGATACATACTACTCTTTTCAATTTCAATGATGGAGAATTTCACTAAATATGACTTAATGAAATATTAATTAAAAATAATGGTAACAGCTCAGAGGATGCAGAAACAGCTGCCGCGTAACCAGCTGCTCATGACCCTTGACCGCTAGCAGAAGAATAATAATAAAGAACACTAAAATACTTACAACTTCACCCAGTATCCGATCGAGTATGGCGAGTTTGTCAGTTGGCTGCGGTGCGGGCGAGGTGCGAGCCAAGGGTCGAGCGGAGAGGTGGACCTGTCTCACGTAAGCCACCAACGGTGGAGACTCCTGAGGGATGTTCGCCAGCTCGTAGTCTCGTGACATGTTGAGGCGAAATTGTTGAGCACCCAGTGCTGCAAAACAATCGACTTCAGTAGTATTTACATTTATACAACTATAGTTATTTTCTTGGTAAATGATAAAAAAATTACTCCTTTAACAATATGGTATTAATTGAGGTGATATCCCCACATAAATATACATAGATCTATATGTGTGTTCCAAACAACATATACATACATATGTACCAAACAATAATAACACCAACAAGTGACCGTCACCTTGAATGCCACATTTCCCATAAAAAATAATCCTTTAAAATCAAATCCTCACCTACAGTATCCATATAGATCAAGAGCACAGTCATCACACTGACAAATGTCAGCAGAAACAATACTGCTGGCAGTAGTTTTCTGTATAGTTCATTAGGCGGAGTCTTTGTGAAAGATGGAACGGTGAACCTAGGCGATGATGGCAACACCGGTTCTACAGGAACTGGAACACTCGTACTCTTATCAGTGATTACATTGGACATGTCCTTTGGTTTTTCTGTTTCTGTTTGTTCCATCTGTTTTTCTTCAGGAAGTGGGTTTTCCTGTATTTTCTGGAAAAAGTTTTGGTAAATCAGTTATCAACAATATTGCAGCAGACATTTTTTATTTTATCATCTCTCAAGACCATGAGCAAATGTGCTGGTTACTTTTTTGCAGCAAACATAACTAACTTATTTTTTAAATTAGTTAAAACATAACATATCATAACATAACATAACATATAATTAGTTAACATATCAATAATGAACACATTATTGATAGCTTAATCATTGTTATTTTTTTTCTTTTATGTTAAGATTGGTAGACAGGCTGACGGTCCACTTGATGGTAGGTGGCTGCCGTCGCCTATAACACAAGCAACACCAAAGCTGTAGGATTAAGGATAAGGGATTAGGAGGGGACAGGGAAATGGGTCTGGTATCCCTGAGCTCACTCACTGAAACACAACAGCACACGTGTTGTTATTTCACGGTGGTCTTCTGTAAGGGGGTGTTTACTGCCAGACGGGCTGCCCAAATAACTGCGAAATGCAGTGTGCCCTGCTAGAGGTCCAGACCAGAGCCAAATTTGAAAAGTTCATCTTTTAAAGTTGACCCTGCCAGCAATTGAGGCAGTTTTTTTACGATACAGTCATCAGACAGATACCATCGCCTAAAACACAAGCAACACCACAGATACTGCTACAAATTCTCTGCAGACCATAATAGGATGAAAGATATTAGGGAAAAATTGGAAAATGGGCTCTGGCATCCCCTACTCGCTCACTAAAACTGCCAGTTTGGGCAGCTTTGAGCAATTTCTTTGTGGACAGAGCATTGCAATGATCAATGTGTTCTTACCATTATTATGTAAGGCCATGTAAAAAATATGCAAGATGTGCAAACACTAGCAGATATTAAAACAAATATCAATCAATAAATTAATCACAAACAAATTAAAATGTTCTATCTGAATTTTCCCTATATATCCTATAAGAATTAACGAAATAATAGGTTATTATTTATTAATCACATAATAAATATTTCATAACAAAAATTCTAAATTTCACTACAAATTTTGATGGGATTACTGTACATATATATCGAGTTACATGTTTAAAATTGATTTAAAAACAATTATTTTACTCAAAATTTCCCTTTGTGAAACAAAAACATCATGTAGAGAGTATCAAAAAAGGGCAAATCCTGTACAATTTTTTACATGATGGTTTGACATGACAGGTGTTAAAACTTTTTGTTGTATTAAAAATTTCATTCGTCCCAAACACAAACGCAGAAATAAGGTTTTATATAATAGCACTTACTTTTTCCGCCATCATTATCAATAAAAAAGTAAATACATTCAAACGAAACAATTCACAACACAGATGATTCACAACATTCCTTTATTTCACTCACACCATCAATACATTAGCAATGCCTTCTTGACTTCTTGCTTTCCGTCAGTCGTCCTCGTCCACCACAATATCAGTGTTGCCAGCCGAGCCGAGTCCTGTCAAAAGAAAAGAGTCACCTGAAATAAACAAAAAAGTAACCTATTACTGTAAATAATAATAATGATGATGATGTTTAATTCAGATAATAATAATAATAATAAATCTTTTATTGCCAAACAATTTAACAATGTTTATAAATACAAAAGTTTTTTATCTTAAGACTATCCAATTCAGAGTTACCAGCGGCCCTTGCACTAAGCGAAGCTTGTATCGCAGGGGTCTGAGAGTGAGATACTAGACAGGGATCAACTCGGTCAAGTGAGCATGTATTGTATTGGCTTATTATAAAATGACAATGATTGGCTGTATGGAGGAAACCTAAGTGATGGCATACTCTAGCTAAGGTTTCAGTGATTGTTGTGTGTACGAGGGTAGTGTATGTGTGTATGAGTGTTAGTGTGAATGTGTGTGTATGTGTGTAATTACGTATGTGAAGTCATTTCAAGGATATGGTGACGGCAGTAGATATTCTGTTTCAGCGTAGTTAAGATTCAACAGCCAGACCTCAATGAGATTTTTTGTTTGCAATGTTGTCGATCTGATAATGGTCGGAACCTTTTTACATATTTTATTGTAGATGTGTGGTATAACGTAAGTGGGAAGACGTTGGGCAAATGTAGTGCGGACGGCTGGAACATATATTTTGAACACTCTGCGATGTAGCAGGGAGTCGTATTCATAAGAGTTTATGACTTTCTTGTGCTGAGAAATAACTATTCTGAGAATAAATAGCTGCCGAACGCGTAACACCCTGCATTCGTTGTAAAGTGAGTCAGTTGGATATCGGAAAGGCTTCTTAAACATCACTTTGAGAACTGCCCTTTGAGCACGCTCCAGTTCTATCATTTTTGTTTTGGCAGCACCTCCCCACACCCTTATACCGTAAATTATGATAGATTGGCAGATAGCTTTATAAACCATTATTAACAGGTGTCTGTTAGCTGAGTTTCTTAAAATTTTCATAATGAAGATGATACTACGCACACGAGCAGCGACAGAAGAAATATGTGGACTAAAAGACAGGTTTTCATCGACTATGATGCCTAGATATTTAATTTTGTTTGTACGGTCTATTACCGGGCAATTGCATGGGGAGTGAGTCGAATTACATGAGTGCAGTTTTAAAGGGCTATAAGTGGTAGGTTTCGCCGCAGCTGTTATATGAAATGCAATATATTTCGTTTTTATCACATTCAGCGTTAATAAGTTACAATCTAACCAGGTTGCCACAGCACTAAGTCCCACTTCTGCAGCTTTATAAGTGTTTTCCCATGAATTGCCATAGAAAATAAGAGCAGTATCGTCTGCGTAACATATAGCGTCCGCATTTACAAGATCCAGATCCAGGATATCATTCAAATAGATCAAGAAAAGGGTTGGTCCAAGAACACTGCCCTGGGGAACTCCGAAATTCACGGACATCGAGCAGCTCACGGTCTCATTCACTTTTACGAACTGTTTCCTGTCTGTTAGATAGCTCTGGATCCACTGCAAAGGCACTCCTCTGATACCTACACATTCTAATTTACGAAGTAGAATTTGAATTGAGACCGTATCAAAGGCTTTTGCGAGATCCAGAAATACCCCAAGACAATGTTGCCCTTGATCTAAAGCAGAAGACACCATTTCGCAGAGCAGCGTAGCAGCATCCTCTGTTGACTTTTTACTCTGAAAGCCAAATTGCTTTTCAGATATAACTTTATGACATGCCAGAAACCTAGTCAAGCGCTTATTTACAAGTTTTTCCAAAATTTTAGAAAAAATACATAACAGTGATATTGGCCGATAGTTACTGGGAGTGCTTTTATTGCCATCTTTGTGTAAGAGCGTGACAGATGCTACCCTCCATTTCGAAGGGAAAATGCCCGTGGAGAAACTCAGATTAAATATGTGAGTAAGTGGTACGATAATTGCGTTTTTGATGTATTTAATTAGTGAAGGAGATACATCGTCTGCGCCTGGGGCACTATCCGGACGCAAGTTACACAACAGGCTATCAACTTCTTGAGTATCAGTTGGAGTCAAGAACATCGAGTCTGGGACTCTTTGTAAGGGTTTATGCTTCTGTGCCAGGGTTGTCTCTGTCGTGGAAAGTTTTTTCAAAATCTCATTCGCCAGCTTGAAGCCCACATGAGTAAAATATTCATTGCATTTATTTAAGGACTTTACAGGGTTTGAGTCTATTTGGCACAGTTCATTAGCTTCATCCTTTTTAGTTGGAAGATAACAAATTTCTTTAATTGAGTTCCATAGCTTCTTAGGCTTATTTTTATTCGTTTCTAGTTTATTAGCTTCATAAGCAAATTTGAGATTACGTTGAAGATTAAAGAGAAAATTTCTATATCTTTTGTATGTTTGTTCCAATACTTTATTATTAGGATCATTCCTTAATCTCATGTGCAGTTTATCACGATTTCTTTGACATCTCATTAAACCTGGTGTTATCCAAGGATGAATGTTATATTGCCTTCGAGTAAGACGAACTGTTCTACAATGCGCATTGGTAGAGTTTTCTATGATTTTATAAAACTCATTAGTTGCTTGCTCTACATCTTCGCAGTCGAGAACAGTTGACCAGTCCGTAGACAGCAAGTTCTTAAGAACGCTATCGTGGTCAATTTTTAAACGAACTCTTTTCTGCGTCGTTCTAGGCATATTGAGTGAAGTGCCCAAGATACAAATATTATGATCAGTTATGTTCGAATGAGCTACTATGCCAACTGTAGATGGAATGATATTTGCAAAAAAGTGATCAAGACAGGACGATTCCCTTGTAGGGAGGACAATAACTGGTAACAGTTTATGACTTGAAAGCATACATAGGTAATCAGCACATTCTTCGTTTAACGGAGATGCGCATAAGTTAAGGTTTATATCACCACCTAGTATTAAAAATCTCCCATTGTTACCTTGAAGTAGTATGTCAAGAGAGGTCAACATGCGGTATGCAGATTTAAATGACGGGGAGCGATACATGCCAAAAATTGAAATTTTATCATTCAAAATAACTCGTAAACAATTACTGTTTACACACGAATTGTCTAGATGGCGTTGTGAGTATGTTTAGTACAGTTTAAATACAAACATTATATAGAATTACCTACATAAGTTAGTAATGATAGAATTCCGCGGTATATGTAGAAAGTTATAATATATCAAAATAAAAGGTCACTACAAGATCAGGATACGAAGTGTTTAATTTATATTTTTAATCAATAAGACAATTAAGTACTATTTTATCTGGCCATCTACCGGTAACGATCGCATCAGATCAAACCTTCAAGTACGAACCCTAACATTTGGTCACATCGAGTCGGATCCAGTATATTTTCGTGTTTTGGAGTCTTCGAAACGGACCCTCACGTACTGGCAGTGGATCACTGCTTGAAGGTTACGTGGAATCAGCGGCAATTGTCGGCGATTTGGCGACGCTTTGGAGGTGCGGCAGTTACCAGTGAAGGAAGGAGCCCAGTACGAGCCCAGCGACAGAAAGTACAAAGTAGAAAGTGCAGCAGTACCAACAGCGTAACGGCGTAAAGGCAGAAATAGAACAACGGTATTCAGTTTAACGAGTGTATCAGTGTCATTGCTGGTGTTAATAAAATCGGAGTTAAGTGTTAAATTTGTGTGAGGTGCAAACGTAAGCAGAACATTCATTATTTTCAAGCAAAATTGAACTTTATTCCTTAAAAGAAAAAACTTGTAAATTTGTGATTTAATATAATTTAAACTTTATGTAAAATTGTGATTTTGAAAAGAAAAAATATTGCATTATAATTATTTAGATCTTAGAATTTTTTATAGAATAATCTTACGGTTTTCCATAGAAATTAAAAATAAGTACCTACTTATGAAATTTGCAGAAACATTTGAACTTAACATTTTGGTACTCAAAATAACTTTTGATAACGCCAGTATTTTTTAAATGAAATTTGCATTGCACATTGTTAAGTATTTATAGATAAGGATTTATAGATTGTTTTTACCTTTTGAATCTTTTGTAAACAATAGCTAAATAGTTTTGTTAATATTTAAAGTTTAGCTACACATATTAATATTATATAATAAATAATTATAACAATAAAATATGGAAGGTCTTGTAAAGGTTCAATTAAATTTACATAGTTCAATAAAAAAAGGTTTGTCAAATTTTAAGAAAAGTCCAAAAGACAATATCTAAAGAGTATATAGAAGCTAGATTAGATAATTTAGAAAAACATTGGACGTCGTTTATGTGCAATAATACAAAATTGTATGAAATATCAGACTGTGATAGTTTAGAAAATAGTGTTTATGTTACCCAAGAAATATATGAAAGTACCGAAGAAGACTATTTAATGTATAAATCGCTTATGAAACTTTCTTTAAAACAATTTGTATCAAACGAAAGCGATTCTTTGCAAATTAGTGGGAACAATACTGATAACGGTCAATCACGCGCATTAGTTAGACTTCCAAAAATTGATATTCCAAATTTTTCGGGAAACTACTCTGAATGGGTAACTTTTCGTGATTTATTCTTATCGCTTGTGCACAATAATGATAGTTTGGACAATGTTCAGAAGTTGCATTATTTAAAAAGTCATTTGTCTGGTGAAGCGGCACAATTAATACAACATACACCAATTTGTGACGCGAATTACAGTCAGTGTTGGTTATTATTAGAAAAGCGTTATAATAATAAAAAATATTTATCCAATTGCATTTTAAAACGCTTATTCGCACAAAAAAGATTAATGATTGAATCCGCAAGTGGGTTAAAAGAAATTTTGGACACCACCATGGATTGCATGAGTGCATTGAAAAATATAAAGGTGGATGTGAGCACATGGGACATTATCGTTATTCATATTGTTACATTTAAGTTAGATAACGAGACGCGCAAACAATGGGAATTACACTTATCCAGTTCAACTGATACAGATGAATTACCGACGTTGGATCAACTTCAGAGTTTCATTGAAAGTCGATTCCGAGCATTGGAGTTTCTTGATTCGAATAGATCTTTAGTACAGCAAAGCAGTCGTTATGTAGCAAAATCAAAAACTTTATTGTCCACTAATAATAATAATAATATCTCGGTTATGCGGTGCGAGTTCTGTTCAGAGAATCACAAACTGTGTTTTTGTAAGAAATTTTCTAGAAAAGGATGTACCGAAAGAAGAGACTTTGTATCCAAAAATTCCATCTGTTTCAATTGTTTAGGCGGCAACCACACAGCGTCTCATTGTAAGAAACCTACCACTTGTAAAATTTGTAGAAGACGCCATCATACTCTTTTGCATCTGGAAAGCTATAGTTCGACTCCACAAGAATCTGTTCAGATTGTTGAGAGTGCTAAACCATCGGCTAGCACATCCCCAATAGTATCATGCCTATCAACTCGGAGGATCTCAGAAAGGGGACAGGTTTTACTAGCTACCGCGTTAGTGGATGCCAAGTCCGTAGCTGGAACGAATCACGTGATAAGAGCCTTACTGGATCAAGGAGCTCAGGCCTGCTTTGTAACGGAGTCAATGGTGCAACTTTTGCGACTAAGAAAAATCCCTGTCAGAGGAACGACCACCGGCTTAAATGGAATCAAAGTAGGGATATCAAAGGCAATGGTATACATCAACCTTAAGTCGCGCAGTAACGAAGATTTTAAAGTTCAAATTAAAGCTTATGTTGTCAAGAGCATAACATCATTTTTGCCAGAGAGAAGAATAGAAGATGTCGACTGGAATGATTTACAGGATTTATGTCTAGCAGACCCGCAGTATAACATTCCTGACAGAATCGACTTGTTGTTGGGTGCTAATATATACAGCGAGATTTTGAAGGAAGGTGTTAAAAGAATAAGGAGCTCCAATGGAACTCTTATAGCTCAAGATACCTCGTTCGGGTGGATTCTGTCTGGGGTAGTTCCGTGTTTTAATGACAACCAGAAAGATCGCAAAATATCTGTGATGCACACATGTATAAATGAAAATGACATGTTGAAACGATTTTGGGAAATAGAAGAACCATCAAATAATAGAAAGAATCTGTATACAGAAGAAGAACAAAAGTGCGAAGACATTTTCGCTAGGACAACAAAAAGAACACCCGAAGGACGATACGTTGTGATGTTACCTTTTCGTGAAGATAATCCTCGTTGCTTAGGTGGTAACTCGCGTCAAATAGCTGTAAGAAAGTTCAAATCATTAGAAAAGAGACTAATAAACGACCCAGAATTAAACGAAAGCTATAAAGAAGTCATAAATGAATACTTACGATTGGGACATATGCGACCTGTTAAGGGTGATGATGAAATAAAGGATAAAGCTGTTTACCTGCCACACCATGCCGTCGTAAGAAACGATAAAACAACTACGAGGGTACGGGTCGTGTTTAACGCTTCTAGTAAAAACAGTCATCAGGTCTCATTAAATGATACATTATTGACTGGACCTAAACTACAAGCAGATTTACGTCATGTGGTATTGCGCTGGAGAATATATCCAATTGTTTTGGTAGCGGATATAATAAAAATGTATAGGCAGGTGAGGATCGCCGAAGAAAACTCAATTTTTCAACGCATAGTGTGGCGTGAAAACCCGCAAAGCGAATTAAAGGATTTTGAGTTAATGACAGTAACTTTTGGGACAGCTTCGGCCCCTTATCTAGCGGTCAAAGCTCTACAGCAAGTCAGCTTGGACGAAGGTAATGAGTATCCTTTAGCTTCATCACGAGTATTACAATCATTCTACATGGACGATTTAATGTCGGGATGTTCGGATGTCAAAGAAGGTCTGGAAATTTACAAACAGATAACTAAGCTATTGTCAAAAGGAGGATTTAAATTACAAAAGTGGAATAGTAACAACGCGGAGTTACTTTCAGAAATTAAGCTGGAGGAAGGGTTGGAACAAAATATGCAAGATAAAGATCATATTATACATAATTTAGAGGACAACATAGATCAAATAGAGTACAACATAGAACACACACAGGACACTACAGAGATGGAGATCAAAACTGAGAACATAGTTAAAGTATTAGGGCTTACCTGGGATCGAAGCGGGGATTTCTTTCATTACTCGGTGCATCTTCCGAAAGCGACAACTCCACGTGAAACTAAAAGGGCAATTTTATCCATAATAGCGAGGTTGTACGACCCTTTAGGCTGGATCGCACCTACTGTAGTAGTAGCAAAGATTTTTATACAGAAGTTATGGTTAGCGGGTACAAATTGGGATGAAACAATATCAACAGATCTAAGGAATGAATGGGCGACTTACCAGTATGAGTTGTCCAAACTTACCTCAATTAAAATTCCACGTTGGTTGAGCACTTCGACAACGGATACCAAGAGAGAGTTGCACGGATTTTGCGATGCATCTAAAATGGCCTACTCAGCAGTTGTTTATATGAGGACAATTGACAGTTCTGGCAAAACGCATGTCTCCTTGTTGGCTGCGAAAACAAGAGTTGCACCTATTAAGCAGATTAGCATCCCGCGTCTTGAATTGTGTGGTGCAGTTCTCTTGTCTCAACTCCTTTTAGAATTAGCCGAAGTATTAGACATCACCAAGAGAGACATCAAGGCATGGACAGATTCAACAGTCGTTCTTGCCTGGCTTAATAGTCATCCTAGCAAATGGAAGACCTTTGTAGCAAACAGAGTTTCAACAGTGTTAACAGCTTTGGATTCTTCGCAATGGTACCATGTATCTTCAAAGGACAATCCGGCAGACTGTGCTTCGCGAGGCGTCCAGCCAGGAGCACTGATGGGTTGTGAGCTCTGGTTCGCAGGTCCACCATTTTTGCAAGATGAAAACGTGGTTTACCATAGACCCAAGGAGTTAAAGGTTGATCTCGAAGAAGCAATAAGATCACACTTTGGTCAAATATGCGAGGACACCATTTTTCAACGGTTTTCTTACCTGCAGAAGCTCGTGAGAGTCATAGCCTACTGTCGACGGTTTTATAAGAGAGATAGCGAACGGAAACTGTATTTGAGCAGCACTGAAATAAATCAAGCGTTGATCACATGTATTAGGAAAGCACAAATGGAGGGGTTTACTGAGGAATACTCACTTTTACTGAAAACTGGTGAGATACAATCTAATGGCCATAATCTAAAATCATTGTGTCCATATCTCGATGAAAACGGATTAATGCGAGTAAGTGGCAGATTGCAAAACTCTCAACTGGAGGAACAGACCAAACATCCCATTATACTTCCTCATTCATCTCATCTCACCAAACTTATTGTTTCGGATGCACATCAGAAGACTTTACATGGAGGGATCCAATTAATGATAAATTATTTGCGAACAAATTATTGGATCATTGGTGTAAAACGCCTAGTAAAGGAGCATATCCATAAATGCATCATTTGTGTTCGCCAAAGGGCTGAAATACGAAACCAATATATGGGGTCATTGCCTACAGTGCGATGTACTCCTGCTAGAGCATTCCTGCATAGTGGAGTGGACTATGCAGGCCCCATTCAAATAAGAACAACTAAGGGTCGAGGTTATCGGTCTTATAAGGGTTACATATGCCTATTCATCTGCATGGTTACACGAGCAATCCATTTGGAGGTTGTGAGTGATATGAGCACTGAAGCGTTCATAGCCGCCTTCAGACGATTCACCTCAAGACGAGGTCATTGCGCTCAGCTATGGAGCGATAATGGTACGACGTTTGTGGGAGCGTCCAAAGAGTTGCAGAAGATTTATGCTGTTCAGAGTGAAGTCGCTGAAAAGCTGGAAACTATTGGAACGAAATGGCATTTTATACCTCCACGAGCTCCTAACTTTGGTGGATTGTGGGAGGCCGGTGTAAAATCTACAAAGTTTCATTTGAAACGCATAATAGGCGAATCCACTCTTACTTTTGAAGAAATGAACACTTTGCTCAGCCAAATAGAAGCCTGTTTAAATTCACGGCCCATAACTGTAGACACTTCAGATCCCAATGAGCCTCTCCCGTTAACACCGGGTCATTTCTTAATAGGAGGACCACTGGTCACCATACCAGATGGAAATAATTATTTGAAGTCCAATGTTAATTTAGTATCTAGATGGCAATTCATCCAAAGGATGTTACAGAACTTTTGGAAGCGGTGGTCTCAAGAATATCTTTCGACGCTAATGAATCGCTACAAATGGAATTCTCGAGTACCTGAGCCTAACGTCGGAGATATCGTTTTAGTTAAAGAGGACGATCTTCCACCCAGTCGTTGGGTTATGGGTAAAATTGTGCAAAAACATATGGGTAGCGATAATGTCACCCGTGTGGTCACAATCAAAGTCAAAAATTCCATGATTAAAAGACCCACCTCCAAAATTTGTATTTTGCCAGTTAATTTGTAGTTTGTAGATATTGTTTTAGTTTAGCTTATCTTTTAGTTTTTTTTCCATTACTATTTACTTATTGATTTTTGTTTATTGTATGTGTTTTGAAATGTTATCAGTTTGTTATGTTAAGGATTTGTTGAAGGTTATATTTCTTAAAAGGTCATTTATGTTAGTTTTAAGGACAAATAGTTCAAAACCATTTTGTTAATTGTAGGTCATCCAACACATCTAGACAATCTGCCATGGTGGGCGGAAAGTTTTATTGTAGAAGGACATTTCACCACTAAATGTCCTTGGTGGGCGGAATGTTTACACACGAATTGTCTAGATGGCGTTGTGAGTATGTTTAGTACAGTTTAAATACAAACATTATATAGAATTACCTACATAAGTTAGTAATGATAGAATTCCGCGGTATATGTAGAAAGTTATAATAGATCAAAATAAAAGGTCACTACAAGATCAGGATACGAAGTGTTTAATTTATATTTTTAATCAATAAGACAATTAAGTACTATTTTATCTGGCCATCTACCGGTAACGATCGCATCAGATCAAACCTTCAAGTACGAACCCTAACAATTACACTCCTCACAATCTGGTTCATCAGCTGTCACAGACCATTTGTCACATACATAGATAACGACACCTCCGTTTTTATTTATAAATTTCGACGTTCTAAATGAGTTATATCCCGGAATTTGGGGAATAATAGAGTTTTCTGAAAGGAAGCATTCAGTGAGTATCATAACATCAAGATTTAGGTTTAAACGTTTATACGATATCATAAAAGAGTCAAAGTTTTGTTGTATACTTCTAATGTTTAGTGACAAACACCTGAAGTCGTGGTCAATAGTTAACACATTATGACAGTTGTCTAGATCCTCTAACGTTAGGCATAGATTGCTCGATGTCATCTGTTAGGTTCATTTGAGATGTTTAAAATAAATAAGTAAATAAAGTATAAAATTATTGTTAGAGGACAAAATGTAACCAATAAAAGAGAGGATTTTGTTGAAGGTTTAAACGTATGACTACATTGACTTGCGGTAATTATGTGGGTAAGGTTTTCGTTGGGATATTCTGGGATTCCAGCAATTTCCAGTTCGTTCCTCATGCTATTTTGCTCCTGAGCCATTTTTGCGTACTCAAGGTGAGAAACCATTAACTTCAGATCCACAATTTCCCTTTCAGCAGCCTCAAGTCCAGAAGTGAACACCCTTATCTTCTCGTTAATTACGTTAGAAATTAAAGAAACCTCTTGTTTTATTTCAAGATTTTGTTTTTTAAGGGTTCCAACCTCTTCCCTCAATAAACGAATTTCCTCCACCAGCTGTGAGATATCACTACATGGCTGCATCGGAGCTGAACCGCTAGACTTAGCAGGCCGTGATCCCCGCGTCATAGTTATATTGCTGGTGCTACTCGAGAAAGTTTCATTAAGTGCTGCTCGTATGGGGGTACCCGAGTTGTCTCCCTTGGGACGCGAACAGGTACAGGAGGGGCAGATCCACTTCTTTTTATATTGATCGAAAGAAGCAATTTTTAGAATTCTTTGTATGAATCCTATAATATCTCGCTCAATAATTCGCGCCGAATCGTCAGAAAAATACGGAAGGCTACCAATTCTTAAAACCAATCATTCGTATGACGTCAACAAATTCGGCTCGGAGAGAGTGCGGAATTACGCTAGTATATTATATTTATCTATGGTGCGGAACTGCGGACGATTCGGACAAAACAACCGCATTTGTCAGTTGCGTTCAGTGTGGCCAACTTAGCTCTTTTAGATCTAAATTTAGCTTATGTGGTGTTTCGCCAATTAAATAATAAAAACTAATTTCAAAAATAACAACGAATTCCATTTCAGGATTTCGTTGTTTAAAATACATCACAACAGCACTTAATATTTTAAGTTTTTTTTCTTAACTTTTAAGTAAGTTAATAGTTCAATTATTTTTAATAAATTACTTAAGCATGCTTGTTTTCTTTTTTTTATAATACTTGTAATTATGCTTGTTTTCTTTTTTTTATAATACTGCTACTAAAATCCCAGATATTACGCTCTTTTTTAAATACAGCGGCTCTTTTTTCTACATAATAGAATGGCAACACTAACGTCCGGCGTGATTGATTCATCCGGAGCGGTCGATTCGAGTCTTTCGGCGCGCTCAATAGTAAAATAAACTTTAACGTCCTTTTAAAGCCAATTCATCAAAATTCACGTTAAATGCCACAGATTATATGTTATCATATAGAGATATGCATTTGATAACATAGCGAAATCACAGTTCCTATTTGAAGGTTATTAAAAGGTTTAGGTTTTAAGGTTATACATATTTGTAAAGAAAGAAAACAACCATAACTATATTAGGAAAGGTTTTATTGTCATTTTCTTTATAAATTACACAAAAGTAACAGCAATTGATTATTGTAATCTGTATACCGCGTTTTTACAAAATCGAAGGTCACAATATGAGAGATTTATGTAGGTACAACGATGTAAGTAGATATTTGTAAAAAGCGCTACGTTTATTTTATTCTAGACATAGCGATTTCATATTTACTAAAATTTGTGCAATGTAATAATTATAAAAGTCATTCAACAACTACATATAGGTAGCCAAAAGTATTTACAACAATAAATAATTGCATTTTTAAGTATATTAATTAATAATACTAAAATCAAAAGTTCAATGTCCACTTGCCTTGCGTTGCCAGTTCAGGTTTGTGATTCTAAATTTAAATTTTAAAATAATAGACCGCCACCGGACAGTAGTAAGTAGGACGTTAAGGCAGAAGAGAAATTACAATCTCCCACAATTACAGAGTTCGATCAGACTTTTGTTTGAACAGGCAATGGGAACAGATTCGGCAACAAAAATTTACAGAGCACTCTTAACACTTAATTGGCAAAGTAATAAACAAATGTAATAAATGAAATAAAATAAGTAATTTTAGAGTGTAGACTTAGGGCTCTCCAATCAACGCCAAGCGTCTAAGGCGAAGGCTCCGCTAAAAGGTCCTACTCGCGATGCAATCTGTCGATTCAACTTGGGTTGATTTGAAAAATTGCGATGTGAGTAGGCAATTTAACGCCTACTTCATTGATGCAATTTGGCGTCATTTGCGCGGAATTGCGCATTGTAATCTTATTAAAAAATTTAAAAAAAATGGCTATTTTCACTTAAGTTTTTTTCTCCAACAATAGACATTTTCTCATATATATCCTTTTATTTATTTATTTGTATTATTGATGCAATAATTAAGGCGATTCCTTCCTTTTGATACTTTGAAAGAATCATGCCTTCAACGCGTGCTTGTACTGCTACTAACAGTATCAAAATGAAATTATGAGCATGATTGATTCGTGAGTAGAATACTCATGAGTTAATTTCAAGTCCGACAGATGAATCGACAGCTTGGATATGAAGTTGCATCGTGCGTAGGGCCTTTAAGAGATATACAATTCTATGTATAGGTAAAAAAGACGCGCGAAATTTCAAAACAATGTTCTAATTTCTTTACGGACAAAAATATTAAATATATAGAATGTATAGAGAGACGACATTGGAAAAATTTTCCTACAAAAATATTGATCCTGATCGCCGTAATCAGGATGGCCATGGCAGCTAAATAGCCTTCCAAAGTTGGCGATGGACTGAGCGATTTTGTACCACGTAGTTCTAAATGGGCAAAGATTTTCAAGACGAAAGAGTCCGTAATGTGACATTTAGAACCACGTGGTACAAAATCGCTCAGTCCATCACCAATTGTACAAGGCTATTTAACTACGCCATGGCATCAGGATCAATATTTTCGTAGGAAAAAATTCCCAATGCCCTCTCTATATATGCTATATAATATTTAATCTTTTTGTATACGGGTAATAAATCACTATGTACAATAATACCGGAAGTATAGATATAAAAAACCTTAAAGTGAAAATAAAAACTTCTGTAATGAATGACATACATAGTTTAAAACTCTGTTAATAAATGCACTATTACAATATATATTTTAAACATTAATTTTCTTCAATGTTAGTAAAAAATACTAATTTATTTATTGTTGTACTGTTATTCGGGATGTAAGATATATTTCGAGATAAGCGAAAGATAAATTAAAATTTTAAGAAGTACATTAAAATAAAAGTATTTAAAAAGATTTTCTAAAAAGTAAACACATTATTAGCATATCATTATCATGAAATATGATGTGTTAACGTATACTAATATCTGACATCAAGAATGTTTTAACAAAAAAAAAATTTAATTCGTTTATAAACATGATATCACAAATTGTCGATAATAAGGTTTTGTTTGTAAGATAATAAAATAATTCTTAAAAAAATTCTAAACATTTGTATGCTCCATTTAGGGAGTTTAATTAACAATTTAGTTAGAACTAGTCAATATGATATAAGTATAATAATTGCACAATATGTTTCCGCATTTGCTTTATCCGTTTTGCTAAAACTCTTTATAAACAATAGGTAATTTGTGCATCAACAACTACATCTATAGTGAAAAATTATAGCCTATTAACACAATGGAACTTATTTTAATAGACTTGTTTTAATAAATGTTCACGTTTTGCTTTTTATGAACATTATGTGGGACATTTTTGCAAGTGTAATTTACTAAGTACACTAAGTGGATACACCAAAAATTATATATTGTCATATTACCGAAATTCGTGCATTTTCATTAGCATAAAATATGCCAAGCATATATAAATAAAATATAGATTTTTTTCTATTCAAAATATCTTTAATTAATTTTATTAAATTATATTAATTCGAAAGTAACTATTTGAAGAGATTTATATAAAACAATATTTTGTAAAATTAGATTTAAAAAAAAATTAAATTAAAATATATCAACTTTAACATGTTAAGAAACTTAATTGTCTACAAAAACAATAGTTGCAATAACAACAAATACTCATACTATGATGTAAAAATAATATTTAGAACATATTTTTTTGATGAAAAACAACAAAAAAACAGTTAGTAATAACAAGTAAGAAAATAACCGTGGTTTCTTAAATCTACATAATTACATAATTTTATTATAAACATTATTTAAACTATTAAGTGATAATACAATATTAAAACATCTATCGAAATTTAACACTAAAAAGTTTTACCTAACTTTAAGGTATTGTCAATATTTGTTTATTAATAATTACGTCATGAATTCAATTGAATTTTATTGTCAAACGTTGCTGTCTTAATTAATCTATACCTAAAATAGTTGTCGTTATTGTCATTTCTGAAACTTAAATATCTAATAATAAAGTAAGGCGTATAAATTGATCATTACATTGTTTTTTACTATGGCATTTCGTATATATAAATTTATTGTCAACCTCTAGAATATTTTTGGTTTATGTCGATGATATAATATTTTTTAATCTGTCCACCCATATTGCATTCTTTAATTCAAGAGTGTTACTTTAAAAAACATGTTCTTAGTTTATCCTCAGGCTTTGAGATTGATTTTAAGAATATTATGAAGAGATATTACTCATATATCATTAGTACCTAGTAATTTTAACACTAAAATTTATTGTCAAGCGCACATTGCGATAACCTTATTATTTATTGTAGGTAGGTATATAACAATATATTTATAAAAAAAGTATTTATTCATTTGATAAAACAGATATTCAACTAGAAAAATCGTTATTCTATAAAAGTTTTTAATATTGTCGAGCACGGAGCGCATCCTATCAATGAGAATCTTAATCTATTACAATAGTATTTTATATTATTATAAATATTAAAATTAACAAGCAATTTTTATTGTCAACGTTTCCGAGGTGGCAACATTTTAATTTTAACACAGGCACAGTACCACAATAATTCGATTTCAATTTATTTATTCTGTAACTATTACGACAAAATATCATCTTCGGCCTATCTTCGGCGTTCATCATAGAGGCCTGTGTGTGGGAGCGTGGTAACGGTAAACAGAGACAGAAAGCTTCGGAGAGGTGCAATGTGATCTAATCTATGCGTGATCAGACAAGACAAGAAAGCGACTAAAGTAGGGCCAATTTAATAGATCACATTTGACATCTGTCAGCTTAGCTTCATAGTGAAGCTTCACTGCCAGCTTCTGTCATTATTTCAATAAACGTCTATTTTTTCAGATAAAAATAGACGTTTATTCAGATAAAAATAGACGTTTATTGAAATAATGACACAAGCTGTCAGTGAAGCTTCACTATGAAGCTAAGCTGACAGATGTCAATGTGATCTATTAAATTGGCCCTACTTTACTCTCCGGATATCTCTTCCTCTTTCACAGAGCAACGTGTTTCTGGCTGGTTCACCTCCTCTAGGTATATTAGCTCAATGGCGTTCATTCATACATTTGATACCTTCCAAAGGTATTTTAAGTCACTTACCCGCTCCTTCCATAAATTGGTATATTTTAAATACATGTTTTTAGAGGGTTTAAAGTAACCTTCATTTATAAAGTTGTATCAAAACTTTGTAACGTTCAGAAAATGTCACATTTCCACTCAGATCCCCATCAATTTCTTTCTCATACATTAAAACAACTATGGATAGGTACTTAATTATTCAAATATTTCGTAGTAAACTACAAAGTTGAAAGCCTAAATCGTAAAGGTTTTGCATTTTTATAAAACTGATATGAAATTGATATAATGTATATTGACATTAAATACCCAATTTTTAAAACACCTGTACATTATTTTCAGCGAGTCACGTTTATTAATTACCAAGAACTGAATTAATGTTAATGAAATTGAGTATATTATCATTTACAGTTTTTTTTGTATAAAATAGAAAAAAAAATCAGAAGTCGGTATCGGATTATTCAGATTTCAGATCTGAATTAAGCATTATAGAAATAAAAGACTCAAAAGACATCTTGGTACGGTCATTCCATGAATGCGTTTTTGACATTTCTTTATATTTTTTTTGTCTTTTTTTTTACATTCTGGATAAAATTCATTTCAGATTAAACGACATAGAAAGTGTATAGAGATTGACACATGTCAAAACGGCAATCATATCATCATAATGGCCGGAGTATAATTCGGCGACAAATAAGGTTGGCAAGACTGTGACAACGCCTGTCGGCTGACAACCAGAAAATATTTCAAATGCCAGATTAAAATGGAAATAAATTAAAATTGAAATTATGTTGTTAATAGTTATTAATAAACGGAACTCGCTAGTTATTTCTGAACGCATCCTTATCTCGTCACCAAATTAATGAGTGTTGCCATAATTACAATTGGAGCGAGATCCCAAATTTGCGGGAAAACATTTGCGGAGTTAACTCTTGCGCGTTGATCTCCAGGCAGCGGAACTGGTGTTCCAGGATCTACGACGTGTATTTTCCATCCTAAATTGTTGTGTGAATAACACTAGAAAAAGATAGTTTATATTTAATGTCAACGATTGTATAAATAATGAATAAGATTCACGGTCCATGAGAAACTTTTGACATTCTGTTCTATAAGATCATAGTTACTGCCTCAGATTGACCTCAGTTTATGACTAGATTTTTTTTGTTAGGTAACTATCTTAATTAATTTTAACAGTAGAGTCATAAGTGTTACCTGGTGTTACCAGTGCTAGGGCAATCTAAGTGTTTTAAGTAGTGGCAGGGCATACTGCGTTTCGTAGTCATTTGGGCAGCCCATCTGGCGACAGCAACCACCCCCTTACAGAAGACCACCGTGAAATAACAGCACGTGTGCTGTTGTGTTTCGGTGACTGAGTTTAGGGATGCCAGAGCCCATTTTCCTATCCGATCCCTTATCCTTAATCACAAACGTATATAGCTCAGCATGTGATGTGCTGGAACCTATAAACCAATTCACGGTTCGACTGGGGCCTCAAAACAAAAATTCTTGAAAAACAAAAAGTCCTCAGAACTGATCGAAAAGATCTGCCAGGGCTATCATTGCTTTTCTTCGAATTTAGACTTACCTGATAATAAAGTAAGTCTGGAGTCTCGTGTGCGACAGTCCAGTTGAGTACAGCGGGTTCCCCATCATTGCACTCGAGCTGCAAGGTGTTCATGTAATCCTCGAACGTCTCTGACGTCGCTGATTGATCTATGGTCTTGTGGGTCCATTCGCAATAGCGACCCACTGCAGTGGGGTAAGGGTACCCTTCGTTGTCGTACGCCACGCCAGCAAACACTCTCTGCTTTCTTTGCTCCTCCATTTTCTTCTGTCCAAAACCACCCTCCGACGAATCGCTGATGTAGAACGGGTGGAACCTGAAACATGCACCAGTAACTAACCAAATGTTCTAGATTATAACATAGGTATAAATAAGGTTAACACAACTTTTTAGGACCCTGTCTAATCTTGTAGACATAATATACAGTCTGTTCTCTTTTTGAGGACACATACTTAGGTACATAATAAGTCTCGAGTGCAACTATGAGGTTTCTTGCCAGTTATTTCTCATAGAATCTGCATTTCGAACTGTTAATGCTGTACGATTAAAAATATTTGTTTTTTTTTTTACTTGATGATTTTGGGAACACTTAACTTGATTTTATATATTTTAAACTTCATAAAAAAAACCTTTACTTTTAAATTATCCGGAAATAATGAAACCCAATTTAATTGATAGCATGAGATTATGTACCTGGCTGGATTGGTTCGGTCGTCGCCTCCTTCCACGTAGAAGGTGTATGTCTGTCCTCTCTCGACATAGATCTCGGGAATCAGTTGGTCGTTTATATACCACGCGATACCCCACGACGGATGTCCTGGACATCAAAAACATGCAGTGAGACATTACGAGCGTTTCGCTGTCACATACACGACTGTAGCGTTTAATAAATGAAGGTCCGTTTATATCTTCAGACAACGAACGTATCAGACAAGTTTTTTTTTATGTTAAGGTCGGCAGACAGGCTGACGGTCCAGACACCGTCAGACACAGTTTATTTACATTTAGCGTACCAGAAAAGTGCCATATCAGACGAAAACAGACAAGTCAGCGGTCGCTCTCCGCCGGCAGTTCTTGCACGGTTCCGATTCTGGGGCATAGGCCCTCAGACATTCAGACATGTTTTGGCTCTGATAGCGTCTGTGTAGACATGCTACGTGTCTGGATACGTTCGTTGTCAAAAGGTCAATCAAAATGTTTGATTCAACGTAACTTAATTAATTATATTATAAAGAAATAAAGGGGTAAGGGGTTTTCATTCAAGATAAGACAAGATATGACCTATTTTATGTCTAATTGTTTTTTAATATGTCTATTTTTTATTTATATGGACACAAAACTCTCCGCAGCCTACGGCGTATTGGTAGGACTTCATATGTCCTTGACAATATTTATCCTATACCTACCCATATTTTAATCTTATAGGACAGATATATAAAACAAAATGAAGCGTTTTCTGCAAAGCCATTCTTATTTTCAAGCATTTGAGTGTAATTTTTTGTGGAGTTTAAGAAAAATATAATATTTACCATATGATAAAAATCCTTTATTAATGTCATTGTCTGCGTGAAAACATAAGAAACCAATATAATTGTTTTGATACGTCATGGACGGAAACTTTTTTACAACACCGAGCGATTATCGAATAGAGTTAAACATATAAAGCGATATTTCTGACAACACTCTTTTCATTGTAGAATGTAGGTTTTCTCGGCCGGTATCCATATGAGTTTCGTCAACAACAGTCTCGCTCGAGAAGTCGAAAAGTGCAGAAGTGAAGTGCAGTGATGTGATGTACTTTTTCTTCTAACACGGACTACACCACTGAGGATGTCAACCGCAGTTGTTGACGAAACGTTTGGAAGAATTTCCAACAGACCTGGGCCATCATCCCGGAAACCCACAACTCATACTCTTTTCATTATCACAATAAAAGTTAGCAAACCTATAAAAGAATCTAAAACACTATTAATGTGGACAAAATGTATTTGTCCCAGCAACTAAATGCGTAAGAACCTTGTCACATTAACATTCTCGTGACGTCATCCTCAACCAATCCTACATAATACAACAAGAGTACAAGTACTGCAGAACTGAGTGTGTCACGAGATTACGTCACCAAAATGGTGAGGCAGCGTTATTGCTATTCCAGTTTTTTTTTTAATACAATTTTACATATAACTAAATAACTAGCTAGAACAATAAAGCTACTTGAATCAAATGACTTGGTATTTCATTTCTCTTCCGCTGGATAAAAGCTCGGTAGTTTATAGAAAGAAGACGCATATCCTCGTCACCTGTGATAGGAGTGTACCCTCTCTTCCCACCGGTGGGCCCAATGCGAGCGGTCAAGTTGTTCACGCCCGATATGACGCGTGTTTTCCAAGGCGTGGGGCCATCCTTGTCAGACTCCGCAAGGCCGATGCAAGTATTGTCATTCTGTTCAATAATGACAATAATTATTGCTCATTGGTAGGTCAATTGGGAGGAATCTCAATAGGACATTATTTTATTTTATTAGATATTAACACTAGCTATGCTACGCGTCTCCGCTCGACTTTTATTATAGAAAAAAATGCTTGCGTTGCAATTTAAAAAGTAATGTTACACATGAAATACTTAAGTATGTATACCGATTTTATAGCGATCGGTGAAATGATGTAGCAATTAATGTTTTGCGGCGCCATCTAGTGACGTTTATGAGTTTTATATGTGAGCATTCACCTTCAGAATTTTTAGTCTGTTCTTAAACACAATGAAATAGTAGCCGCCATGTACGTCATACGGTTGTGTAAACAAAAAAGTGTCAGTCAGTGTCATGTCAATTACCGGCGTATTTGTTTACACGGCCAACTGACGTCATGACCACAGAGCAAAATGGTTTCCAGCGTTTTCGTCAAATTACGCCCGAAATTTTAAATGCATTTTTATTAAACTTATCGATTGAATAAAAATTTGGTGTTTTTTTTAGTGGTTCATTAGCACTACAGAATCTAATTGAGACACTTTTTAAAAATGGGTGTAATACCCTATTCAAATTGATTGAACTATAATTCCGTATACTTGGGTGCACAAGTGACATAATCGGTAGGTGACAATTACTAATCCATTTACTAAATAACTATGGCGCCGACTGTACGGAATACGGATGACTCCGTTTTTTAGTAAATATAATCACTTCGTGCGTTAATCTGATAAATGACCTCGCCATTCCCAGTGCAGTTTTTTTAGTAAATAAAATTATTAATTCAATTAATCACTACTTACTAATTTTGGTAAGTGATTCTAGTAATTTTAAAGCAATTGTAAGTACTTACCATAACACTAAAGTCCAATTGGACATCGGTCCTGGTTGTGTCCATGAAGGAATGGGCGTTGGCCTCGTCCCTCGAGTTGAGTGGCCCAAAGGCGGCTATGACAGACTGCGATCGTGACGTCAGAATCTCTTTATCCTTGTTGGCTTCTCTGGCGGCTAACGGGCGACGGTATGTTATCGTCGTTATTCCGTTCTTTTGCTGTCCTGACACTGCAATATATTGAGATATTTTTAAATATCTCTGCCTAACACGTACATCACGGTTAATCATATCATCAGTATTGATTAAATAATGATAAAATTAAACTAAGCTCATTCCAGCACGTATGCCTGTATTATAAAGTCCCCAATTAAAGAACAAAAGAATAAAGATCGCTAATAGTAATACTTTGTTTACTCGTCGGATAGCCCGACGAGTAAACAAAGTATTACTCGTCGGATAGCCCAGTGGCTGAAGGATAATTAGTTTGGACGTGTTGGATGTTGTTGATTTTTGGTAAGTAGATAGATAATGAATATTTATGCTTAAAACAAAAAGATTAGAAATTTTGAACCGTTGCGTTCAGAATAATATATGATTTTCAGTTTTTTTGAAAAATAACCGTGACTATTGAATAGTGGTGTAAAATTCTTCCAGTTATACTATTACGTAATATGCTGTTTTGTAGTTTTTGGGTTTTTGGACAGATCGCGAGTACGGGTTATTTCAAAACTGAGTTCAAAACGTGTAGTGCATGTAGCATTCTTTCGAATCATCAAGATATTTCCGACGAGTAGTATTCTCGTGAAATTTTTGTTTTTCCTGATATAGAGGATGTTGATTGTGTCCCCTATGAGCAAATTCAAAAATCTGTAAGTCTATTGTCACTTTTGACATGTAAACAAATAAAATAAAAATTGCAATACTATCGGTTTTTTTATAGCAAGACGGCCGCCCGACAAGAAACCAGCAATACCAAGAGCAACAGCACTATTGCTAGATCCTTGGATTAAATGTCTAACATATAATTAATTTCGTCGTCGATGCGGGCGTAAAATACGATATTCGTTATTAGCGACCCCCGCCTACGGCTTCTTTCCATTAGTGAAAATCGTATCAAAATTATTTCTAAGATTTCTAAGAAGCTAGCGGAGAAAAAGATAGAGGCGGACGACGACTTTATTTTATTCTATTAGAAATGTATAGATTAGATAAATGTATAGATTTTATCGACCTAGTCGGGAAAAAAAGTCTTTTCGCATAATATGAAGGTATAAACTTGTAATAAAATCTCTTTGGCTGTACTATTTGTATCTGGCTGGTTTTGATGACATTAAAAAGGTTACATTTCAAAGAAGAAACAAATTAGTAGGTAAAATATTGTTTCCAGCTATTTTTCATTTGTTTTTCTTTCTGTCAGTGAATTTAATGAAGAAATTCGATACATTTTAAAGTTTTATTATAAAAAAAGGAAAAAATGCTACGCAGAAAAAAAAATGTGACGTTTATGGACCAAATGCAGTGTCAGTAAGAGTAGCACAAAGTTGGTTGAACCGTTTTCAATCCGGGAATTTTGATGTCAATGGATGCCATTTTTGAAAAAATGGAGCAAGATCGACATATCAGTAGTTACGACATAGCAGTTTAGACCCATTTGATAAAAGCTGGGTACATGTAAATAAATGTACATGTAAGTAAATATAAATAAACTTGAGTTTTCATATAAAACGCGAAGAAACTTTTTTCCCGACATATTCTATATAAAATTTCAATGTATTTTGCCAATTTTTACAAAAGCTGTTGTGGCCCGATAGGATTGGCTTTTAATTAATTGTAATAGTTCAATGATTATTTGTATGTTCCTTTGTTGACCAAGAGATGGCGTTATTTATATACTATTTATTATTTTGCTATGTAGGTATATTTGTTTTGTTTTGTGATAGTGGAAATGCATGAAAATGGAATAAGAGATAAAGTCCTCGAATTGAAATCACCAGTGTTATTGTAAAATAAAATACGAACCTAGTACAACGTCATTGCTGCCACCGATTCTTTGATCTGGACAGACCCCTCTCTCGCCGTCGCACTGCGATAAGTGTGTTATGGTGTAATCTGATACCTTCGGTTGGTTACTCCTGAAAAATATCATTAACAATAACAGTAATGTTTCTATGTACATCCATATAAAATTTGTTAACTTAAAATCTATATCATCCTCAACAGTATTATTATGTTTGATTACATTTACATTAAAATTTAAAATTAAAGTTTATTAAAATAAAATAAAACTCGGCTGAAGAAACAATTCGATCAGCTACTAGATTTCTTAGATAATAGGTTCTGAGAGCGCGAGTTGTACTTGTAAAACATTTACTTCAGATTGGTTAGGATATTCTCCAAATTTGCACTTTATCATTAATTTGTTCTGGTCTCCATAAAATCTTAAGAAAGTAAGACTTTACTTTGAGGTAAGTGCAATAATTTTTTCCAAAAAAAGAACAAAAAAACTTGCGAGCGTGGTCTCCACTGTCAGAAAGATGACAAAATGATGTATTGGACTAGAATGGACACATTCTATAAAAAAAAATTAATTAGGAATAAGAAAAAGTGTGTGTGTCAACTTCGACGCATGACTGGAGTAGATACGATTGTCTTTGATTAAGCAATAGAAAAAAAAAAAAAAAAAACGCGCCATCATTATCTTGATTGCTTCATTTTCTTAAATTTTATTGGATGTAATTAAAATTACTTATTTGGATGGTGCACACATCTTGTTTATTTCTTAATTACTTCAAAACATCTAAAATAATTTATATATTATATAAAATATTTCACAACCATCTATCCAGATGTATAAAAACACACTCTCTGTTTTTTTTTCCGTCAAAACATAAATTTATACTTTTTCTTTTTCCCTGTTTGAATATCAAACCTTTTTAAGTCAGCTAGTATTTAAGTTCAAAATTAATTAACACATTAGATTACATTATCATTATGTGTCATTATACTACAATAGAATTAGATGAAGCAGCGACATCTATCGGATTTGGGTAGAACTGCTTGGTGATCTCCAAAAATATAACACTATTGATGGCGCTATCAATTATGCTACAATGGAATTATGTAAAGCGGTGGCGGATTTGGGTATAACTGCTTAGAAAAACATAACGCTTTTTAGTTAACGCTTATATAAATTTTACTCCTCATAAAATTTCCTTACCGGGAAATTATATGATAAGAAAATCGACTTTAAGGGATAAACTCAAAAATTGTTTAATTTCATAAAAAATACGAAATTACTTTCCTGTTAATTAAAAAAACCTCTTAATTAAATCCAAGTTACCTGGTATCCCAATAGGCCACCGCAACGTCAGCGCCAAGCATCGCTGGCTTCCCTTCGGCCCCGGATATGCCGAACGCCATGTATTGACCGTTACGAAGTCTCGCAGCTAATGTTATTTGGACTTGATCACCCTGAAAAAAAATCACCATACGATATATCCACTATTCCCAGATTGATACTTGTTCGAATTGCATGTAAACTTTTAATTGTAAACTAAAAAGTAACGCCATAATTCGATCAGCGCCATCTCTAGTTTAAATCAAAGCAAAATTACTTCGACATGCATCGCCATCGCGATGGCTGGGTTATGTGGTTGACGAGTATAATTTTTAAGAAAAATATTTTAATCAATGTATAAATGCTTTGTTTATTCCAAGTCTTCGTCTTAGTATAGCCAATTTATTAAAAATGTCAAGATACAGAAACAGACATTTCACTGACATTAAATTGCATGAACCAACCTTTTTCCGGTATAAATATATTCTAAAGAAATACCTATCTCATTAAAAATAATAAATTTTTATTTCAGATAATTTATCCATAGGAGATACTAACTTAAAAACTATCTATAAAATAACAAAAATAAAATAACAAAAAATAACAAAAACAAAAATTTTATATAAATATTTTGTCAAAAATTTTATATAAATATTTTGTCAAAAATTTTATATAATATTTAATACACGATTAATAATTTCGTAACTGAATTTCTAGAACAAATGATGTGAGGACATTTGGTTTTTTCTTCTACTATTGTATAAAGTATATAAACCAAAATTTCCCAGTGTCTTAAGGGAGTGTACAAAGCAAAAAAAAATCTAATTTCACCCGCGTGGCCCCATAATTGAATGGACGCGATACCAACACAACAGAGTTCTTTTTATTAGTAATATATTTACACAATCTTGTTAAAATAATATGAAACAATTTATAAACAGTCTATACACAACACACTTATTATAATCTACTCAAAAAAAAGTCTAATTTAAAAATTTACGTCAAATATTCTTGCGCACAGAAACATAGTCTACCCGTCTCAGTGGAGCGATTGAGACTGATCATGTGAAACAATGCACATTGAAGTATGCATGACATGAGACGGAAGATAGCGCATTTCGCGGAATAAAAATGTTATAAGTGGAAAAACTATTAAACTACAATATCAAATGAAAAATTAATAAACGAAGGCCTAGATAATCTGTGAAGTGAGATTACTGATAATTTTTTAGGTTTGTAACATGTGTCATTTTGAAAATAAAACAAAAACGATAAAAATGAGAGGTAACTTGGCGATTTTGTTCTATCGGGAAAATTTCTTTTTGGAAAATGCGGAGAGGCCTTTGTCCAGCAGCCAGACTTCCTACGGCTGAGACGATGATGATGACAAATTTTATCTGGTCATCTTAATTTTGATTTTTTTAGAATATAAATGTAAAAAACAATAAATATATCATAAAGAACTTGAAACTAGAATTCCACAAGTATCGGGGAAAAGCCCAAGCTACGAGTGGTCAGGGCTGCAGAAAGAGGAATCTACTAACGATACGTGCCGTGTCAAGAAGTACCGCCTTCTCTATCTGTCCCTTGACCCAACCATCTAGCGAGAGCCTGTTGAGATGTTGGTCGAGGCTCTTTGCTATAAGACTATTCACCGAAGCGACTGTCGAGACGATATTTGTCGACATCCCACATGGCGGTCACCTCTTGAGCCAATTCTATGTACTTGGTCATTATTATTATTAATACACGATTAATAAAAAAGAGAGATTGATGCCTCCTATGACTTAGAAAAACCTATTTTACAAATCACCAAACCTCTCCCAATGTAATTTAATATATTATGTACAATTGTACATATGTTACGTAAATATAATAAAATGTTGGTAGGCAATTTATTTTAAACTCACAAATAATTTACCTTCATATTTCTCTGGGTACAACTCGCTTGGATTGAAACAATAACAACTTATTATAATGTAGTTTTTAAAAGAGCATAAAAAATTATTTTATTTTTTTATAATAATTATTTTACTATAGTCCTTCCAATTACAGAGTGTGCCCTTAGAGAATTTTGGATAAATTCTCTAAGAAGAATTCTCTTAGAGAATTTATCCAAAATCCTCTAAGAGTGTGCGTGAACTTTTATCATATTTTTTTTATTTACTTTTTATTAAGGGACAATCAATTTTTTATTGTATATTCTTTGTTCATCTGATCAAGAAAAGTAGAACATTGATCTAGTACAGGTACTTGAAGTTGCAAATTTCCATACAATATTAATAGTGGGATTAGGTAGCCGAAAAGTTTCAGATCTGGCAACTAATGTGCCCTTTTGGATTCAGATAGAATCCCCGTACAGAAGACCACCGTGAAATAACAGCACGTGTGCTGTTGTGTTTCAGTGAGTGAAGTGAGGGATGCCAGAGCCCATTTCCCTATCCCTTTCCAATCCCTTATGTTTAATCCTATTGTAGTCGGCAGCGCACTTGCAGCAGCTTTGGCGTTGCTTGTGTTATAGGCGACGGTAGCCACCTACCATCAAGTGGACCGTCAGCTTGTCTGCCGATCTTAACATAAAAAAAACGTAAATAGGCAGACGAGTCTAAAATTTTTCTGGCCCTATAGCGGCTTTGATGATATAATCAATAAGTTTTTGTGATGCGATCCGCCGCCGCCCGCACCTCTCACGGTCCCCTTGTCGTCATACCCCCACGCCCCTGTGCCCCGAGGGCGAAGACTCATTTAAATGGTCTATTATAGTAAAATAGTAGTTCGACGCGCACTCATAAATTGCAAGGCCTATAATGACGTTACCGAAAAAGCAATGGTAATGATATACTACTTATTAAGATTATACTCAAATACAGTATATTTATCAGTCAAATAAGTATTTCTTACCTGTATCTCCCATCGTATTTGCAGCCTCTTGTCGAGAATTTCCTTGCAATTATTAGTTGAAACGTGAGGAGTCTGAGAGGTGGTTGAGCTTGTCTGTAACATTTTGCTTAAATATTATATTGTTCCTAACACATTTCACAGTGATCTTATAAAGAAAGGTATTCTGTCGTGACTCTTTGCGTAAGTAAGGGAAGCCACACCCTAAACCTGTCCCTTACCGGCCATCCCATCCCATTTTTTGGCGTTAGTTATGCCAAAACCACGAGCGAGTTCAATAGTTATGGGGCTATTTCTCTATAAAAATATCTTTGAATATAAAGTAAATAATTGTGATTTTCTTTCCCAGTTCCTATCCTGAAATTTTCACGTAAATAAGCACCTATTTAATAAATAAATAAAATCCATAAATCAAATTCATAAATTAAGATTATAATAAAATATATAAATAACTGTCAATTATCAACAATAATAATAACTTAGTTTTAATGCAAAAAAATTATAAATCAAATCGTTTATTTCACAAAATAGGATAACAAGATCACTTTTAGAAGTTGGATATTTTACCAGAGTTTCGAAAAAAATAGCCAAGTCGATGACGATTCTGAGCAGAATCCTTGAAAGAAGCTCAGAATATCATTCTTTTTGTCATCTTTAAAATAATATATATAACAGTTACAATTATTGTACAAAAATCATAGTACATACAATACTAAACATAGTATGGGCTCAAAATGGTTTAAATCCAGGCTTCATTATCGCTTAAATAAATAATCAGCGATTTTATAATAATCTTTTGAACAGAGTTTGATTTTGATTATTTATTTATATAATAATAAATATTACAAATTTAAAATAGTATATTTTTTAAATAATTTAATTATTTGATCAGCGGCCTGTGTTGTTGTTTGCCTGTGCCTGTGTTGAACACCAAACAGTTTGTTCTGTCAGCAATAATTCTCAAAAAATGCCATTGGATCTGCCACGCAAAACGACGCACCATCGATAACGATTTCTTTCTTAGGATGGCTTAAAAGCCATCCGTCTGTTAATGAATAAAACCAGCCCTTCACCTTCCTGATGAATGTCACCTCACGTCACATCACATTTTATGCTATTGAGTTCGGGTACTGTAGCCACCTACCATCAAGTGGACACTAAGCCTGTCTGCCGACCTACAAAAAAAGGCATTTCGGAGAAGAGCTCATAGGAACAAAAATACATAAAAAAAATTTTGAAAACCCATGCGTTTCGGTCATTATAAATAAATCATAAATGGGTTTAAGAAGCATAAGTTTCAAACAGACATACATTTCAATTTTAATTATTTATATGGAAACAAAAAATATATAGACACCTTATTTACTGTAAACAGAGTTAGTCAAATATGATTTGTTATTAATTATTGTTAAGTTAAATAGGGAAAAAAATATAGAAAAATAATACTCACAGGGTTATACCACCAAGCGGGCTATATAAGAACAAAATATATCCAGGGTAAGCAGTTCCAAGTACCAAAGTAAAAAAAGAAAATTGGTTAGTTTATTGTAGCAATTTATTTTAAAAAAAAAAATAACAGGAAAATATATTTCAGTCTCAACGTTATAACAGTGAAAACTATAATATATATGTCAAAATTTATATATTTAATTAAGTATAGGGATACGTTTAGCAATAAAATTCACAGCGACATCTAATGACTTGGAATTATGAGAGACTATACTTGCAATATTAATTTAAATGATTAATTTGGCAACTTGGTGGGGCGTGTGTGTTGTGCTGGCCTTCTCGCAGTTTCAGGCAAGAGAGGGCAGCAGTTGTTCGCTTGTCGCCGTTCATTGCGGACGCGACCCCGCTCGCTTCGCTTATAAACAATAATTTACTTAAAAACGCCTTATGAACGTAGCAACGCACTATAATTTTAAACGAGTGTTTTCATTGTGGATAATAATTTGTATTGGTGACTGGCGCCGAGCTGAACTTCCTCATCTGGAGGACATCTGGATCTGGACGCATCCGTCGAGCAGGTACTGTTACTCGATCGCTCTTAATTTTATGTGAAGCGCCAGCCAATACCACAGGATGTCCATAAAACCGCTCCCGCACTCGCATTACAATGGTTTATTTGCATACCGCCATTCCAGTAACTGATCGATTTGGTATTCGGCAAAGAATTTCTTTATAATAACAAAATTCTAGATGGCGCTTACATCATTATTATGAAAACGATATCTCTGCAGTTTGAAATAGACAATACATATTTGTGATCATTTTGATTTATATTTTTGATTTATTTGTCTAGTTGGTTTTCTAGTATTTTTTAAAAATTTATTTTTTGTTTGCAGTAATATGATAATGATAACTAGAATGATAACTATAAATATAAAATACAAAGAAAACACCCAGACAGAATATTCATGCATACAAATGTTCGTTTTGAGCGGGGATCGAAGCAGCGACCTCAGATAAAATAGGCAGAGCGTTGAGCCGTAACAAAATAACCGTTAAATACATAATTATTATGATACGAGATATGAGTACCGTACCTATATCATAAAATTTAATTAAATTACATATGTAGTTATGTTACGCGAGGCTTTTGCCTATTTTATTTTTTCCCACCAAATTGCCACAAAAATATTTTCTATAAGAAATTTAAACTTCATAATTTATAGGTACTTAAATTTATTAAAATTATTACTTTTGCGAATAAATTTAAACGAACTGAAAATGAACTCTTCAGTCCAAGTCGTTAGATGTCGCTGTACAAGTTATATTGTATATTATTTGAAACACCTTTAATCAAAGTCCCAAACCATATTCCAGCTTATCACCAAGCAAATTAACGTGAAACAAGAATTATTTTAAAAAATCTGATTCGAAGTGTTTGGGTTGTTTCGCTGAACATTTATACATGTATGATGCTTGATAAGTAAATTGTAATTCCTTTTCGCTTTCCATTAAGGGGGCAGCCCGTCTGGCGGCTGTAACCACCCCCTTAAGAAGACCACCCTGAAGTAACAGCATATGAGCTAGAGCCCATCCTATCCTAATCTCTTATTTTTTATCCTGCTAAGGTGGGTAGCGCACTTGCAGAACTTATGGCGTTACTTGTGTTAGTAGGCTACGGTATTCACATACCATCAAGTGGACTGTCAGCTTGCCTGCTGAATTTTACTTAAAAAATTATAATAGAAAAAAATCTATGCGTTTCATTGGCAGTTCCTTTCTTACGGAATCTGCATTCCAAACCGGTGGTAATTATAAAAATATGACAGGTTTTCATTTTATTAAATCACTATTCGTGCTAGGAAGGAATTTACCATTGAAATTAATTTATGAACGGATTTTTTTTAATTGCTTTTGGTGCCGAATAAGGCTACGTTCCTACTACGCCGGACCGCCAGATTCTCCGGAAACCGCGCCCAAACGCAGACGACATTGAGCCGGATCCAGCATTATCGAAATTTAGTTCCAGTATAGACATATTCAAAGCGGCGGACGAGGTGGGGAGAGATACTGGTGTGAGGTCGTTCACATTACTCCGGTCCGGGCGTTCCGCCGGCGCTCTGCAGTGTCAAAACATCCGGCAAGAATGCCGAGCTCGGCGTTTTTGCCGGATACGGCAAGTGTGAACACCACAGACATATATAGTAGGTATAGATATAGATGCGCGTCGTTGCATTGCGGGGTGAGGGGAAACGATTTATTTGTGTTTTAACATTACTAAATTGTGCTCGTGACGTCATAGTAGGCACTAAAAATGTGGCACGCTTGGTTTTCATACAGTCTGATGAACTTGCGTCATCTATACTATCTATGTCTGTGGTGAACACCTTCATATAAGTTGTACAGCCACTGGACTTTCCGGCAGTTTTACCGACCCGGTAAATTCGGCGGTCCGGCTTAATGAGAACTTAGCCTAACCCTTAAAACGTTTAAGTCAATAAAGCGGCCAAGCTACTCATATCACTTCTTTAGCAAATCTCAGCAAAGACGTCATCGGGAGTTGAGTTGCTATCGCGCGAATATCATGACTAGCTCGCCAGTTCTTTAGGGAGCGATTGATTTTTTTAATTTTTATTGCTATATAAGAAGAATTACAAGATTTTAACCAGTAAGAAGTTTTCAGCTTTAAAATAAATACAAAATTCGCTCTGTTTACTGTAACGTTTCACGATAGGGAGTTAAGGGACTATTAAAAATGATTAAACCATTCCAGAGGAAAATGAGATGGGTGATGATGATGAGGTTTCTCTATTAGTTTTTGTGGTTGATGAGCCGGACGACGTTTTGTTGGCTTTTTCCTTTTCCTCTGAAAGCGAATGTTAAAGTGTGACTATAAAATAAATGACTGAAAATTGAAAAGTGATTATTTATCCTCGAAAGCTTGTTTGGGAGACACATACATAAAACTGTTAAAGTAATAATAATACATATTACATAAATTAAGCAGATGATATTACATATTATACTTATAACATAAAACTATTGCAATTTTAAAATTATAAAATAATCTGTTTAAAGATTGTCTTTATATATTCGGAGTGCAATTTTTCGTTATTCCGTTCACAAACCTTCTCCGTTTATTCCATAAGTGAATTCGGTTTTCACTTATGGAATAAACGGAGAAGGTTTGATTATAATTGATTTTTATTGATTTTATGATGATAAATATACTTTAAAGCTCGGGGGTTCCCCAATGAGTACAACAAAAATCCCAAATCTTGAAGTTTTAATCTGATAAAAAGTCGGCGACGGGATCTCGCCCTCGGAAACCATGAGGGCTAGAGGGTTATCGAGGGTTACCTTAAACTACTCTTAAGCATCAAAATCAATGGATTTTGATGCGGTTTTCACTTTCAGATAATTTTTCACGGAAGATTTATATGTATATATAAACAGTCGACTCTCGATATTTGACGCTCGTTAATTTGAAATTTTTTCCCAGTCCCTTGAAAAATCCATTCTAATATTTTATAAATGTGAAAGTAACTCTGTCTGTCTGTCTGTTACCTTTTCACGCCTAAACCGCTGAACCGATCATCATTAAATTTTGCACACACGTTGTCAGGGATGTAGTATATAGGACATTGGGTACCTTTTATCCAGAAAAAAGAAGTACTGTTCCCGAGGGATCATCTAACGCCTGGCAAAGCTACAATTGCAATAAAGATGTTAGGCGTTACATTGCTCATATATTTAGTTAGGCGTAATTTTTTTATTTTTCAACGCGGGCGAAACCGCGTGCTCCAGCTAGTGTTTAATATACTAAATCACTCTTGTTATTTGGTAACATAAAATTTTTCTCTGGTCCTTTGAGTTGCAAATTATCGAGAGTAGACTGTATAATAAAACCTAATTGCTCCCGAGCGAAGAAAAAAGTCCGTTGTAGGCATAGTAGGATTGTACGAGTTACAAGTATATTAGTTGAACTCCGGTCACTCTTCGCTGCGGCGTACGGACCGATGCGATTCAAGTTACTCTTTATAACAGCAGCTATCTGCCAGGGCCAGCTATCCCGTCAAAATCGGTCCAGCCGTTTCAGAGATTAGCCGGAACAAACAACCAGACAACAATGTATGTAATTTAGTAAAAAGCAGTTATTTTGGCATTACAAACGAACACTTCAATTTTATTTATTTGTGTACATATTATACTTGTATGTTATAGCTATACTTATGTGATTTTGTTTAAATAAAAATAAAATAAATAAATGCCTGATTTACGAAAGAGGACCTTACCTTTTTAAAATTTCTGTCCCAATTTTTAGCTTTTCACCGAAAGGAATAAAAGTGGGAAAAAGGCATAAATCATTCGATCCATATCTAAAAACTTACGGTGATCTTCGTTTGACCCAAAGCAGGAGGCACGTCCAAGTCTTTCGGTATGTACACGTGGCCGAAGTTATGTCTGTACTCGACGCACCAAACAGCTAGCCAGTCGATGTCGTACGCGGTCAGCTTCCCCGGCAACTGGATCTCTATGTCTTCGCCTTGGTAACCTCGCAGAGGATGGAGAGAACCCATCTCATTCGGAACCTACAAGCATACGTACATTCTTATAGGGATTTTAGTGTTTTTATTCTTCTGCTACCATTCACCAGCTGCTGATGGTGAACTAGGTAACTTGATAATGATTATTTTACAGATTTTAATGTTGTGATTGTTTCTGTCCAGTAATGGAAATTCAATGATGGTGATAAGTGACTAAAACTCACTTTGGTCCCAAAGGGACTAGGTTCTGTGCCATTTCCGACCCAGAAGTACGCGTCTGGACCGGCTCCATCGTAGTGTAAATTCGGAATATAGAAGGTCTTTGCATCCAGGACGCTAATATTTCCAGATCTCAGACCGTGAGCGAGCCTCTTGAACTCTGGAAGAACTCGAGGTCTCGGTGGATCCAGGCCACTCGGTATGAACACATCGCCGAAGTTCACCTGGAAAGTAAAAGATCTTTTTTTAATGCTATTCATGAATGGTATAGTTAAATACATCAGTATTTGTTCAACAGGTGCAGAACTTGGTAAGCAAGTTATTTTGAGTTTAAAATTAAAATACGTTTAAGTTTAAAAATACTTTACGACGTATTCTCAATATATGTACCTACCAAATATATGTACAAATAAAATTTCTTTCGGAGGAGTTTTGTTACAAACACAGTGACACGAGAATTTTATATATTAGATTAGAGAAACAAATAATATTAATACAATTAATAACAGTGTTATATAAATAATATCAACAGGGTGATAATTTTAAGAAAATCTAGAAAAAAAAAAAAAAAATAACCTTTTTCAGACCGTACTCAGACGTTGAATTTACGTAAGGATTTTCTTAAGTTACGAATAAGCTACGAATACAAAATAAATCGTCTGTATTAAAACTTAATAATAAAGTTTAACAATTTACGAACACAATTTCCGGTGTCCGTGGTGTAAATGTGTTATTATAAAGTGTCACTTTTGGCGGGAAAGCGATGCGCATGCGCTCCTCTCGGATCGATATCATTTTCTGTCAGACGCCATTGCATCACACTAGCCGACACACGCGACTCCTTTCGCATGGATATTTAACTATATTATAAAACAAAAACTAATATTATAAACTGATCAAAAATTAAATTGACTGAACGTACGGCTGTTCGCTCACTGCGAGGCATTTATTTAACTTTTAGCATTTTTATACCGGTCGATACCATGTTAAAAATTTAGTTGCATAAAATTTAATATCGATACGAATGATACGATACATCATCTTTCGTTTCTTACGTGGCGATGTCAATTTTCTTTTTTTTTTTAAATAAAATACAGCCCATTTTGTTATTTAATTAAAAAATACACTGATAATGTAGTTTTCTATAGGTGAAAAAAAAATTAAAAAATTGGGAAAATAGTTTTATCTTTCTTTTATGTTAAGATCGGCAGACAGGTGACGGTCCACTTGATGGTAGGTGGCTACCGTCGCCTATAACCACACCTATAACACAAGCAACGCCAAAGCTTCTGCAAGTGCGCTGCCGACTACAATAGGACTAAGGATAAGGGATTAGGAGGGGGGATAGGGAAATGGGCTCTGGCATCCCTTACTCACTCACGGAAACACAAAAGCACACACGCTGTTATTTCATGGTGGTCTTCTGTAAGGGGGTGGTTACTGTCGCCAGACGGGCTGCCCAAATGACTGCGAAATGCAATGTGCCCTGCCACTACTTTCCAGATCCAGACTAGAGCCTCGTATTCATGATAAACATTTGCTTAGCAACAGTTTATCAACATTGTTGATATGCTGCTGGAAACATTGTTTAAATCAATATAGGTCGTCCACACGCCAGTCTGCGTTAAAATGTCCCCCGAGGAAGTAGTGCTGTTGTGTTCTCTGTATCTCTTGTAAAAGATTTCTAATAAAAAAAGAATCCCATAATAATGATTTTGATTGAAATAGTTCGATTAATTGCATTATTTTGTTATTGCTCCACACTACTGCCATGTTTATAAACGGTTGCAAACACGTCCACACACGTCAACATTTGTTGCTAAACTGATGTTTACGCGCGTCGGGCGAGAGCTTGTCAACCAATGATATTATAATATATAAACCGACGTAGATATCGCACTAGCGCCCTCACACTGAGGCATTTAAATTACACCTATTGGTGTAATTTTATTCAGTCGCATAATAAGAGTGAGTAAACGAACACGTGTGCTACTGCGTGTGCCGTGTGTCATAAAATTATTAAAATACTGTCTAAAATGCCGAGTTGTGTATTCAGAAAGTGTAAAAATTATGGTTTGAAAGTAACAAAGAATAAAGGAGTTACATACCACACGTAAATACATAAAAATCACAATAATTTTATATTTTGTTATAAAACTGTTTAAATGTCGCCGTGAATTGTATAAGAAGGATAGAGAATACAATAGCGATGCAGTGCGATAGGGACAGATAGCGTGCGTCATAGATTACCAAGTCAGAAGCGAAACCATAGGCACAAATTTAACGCACCATACAACTATAAAATAAATCTTTTAAAGTATAGAATCTAACAGTCCGAAATAATTTAAATTTGATTTTTAAATCTGAATCTGTGATCAAGAAATTTATAACATCTAATGGCCCCTTTTTCAGTAATACGCAAGACTTTCAGCGATTACAATACAGCATCTTGAAAAACTTTTGTTTACAGTCCAATGTATTTGATACTTTGTCCGAACATTCCATGAACCAAAATCCTACACTTAATCATAGACTGCAACTTATTCGTGCAATTATACACAAGTATCTGAATGTCAGGATGCATCATGAGCACAAAAATAAGCAAAACATTACAAAACGACAACAAAGAAATAAGTTGAATTTGTTTGAGGGTAAATAACTATCTTATTTTAATTAGGTTAATTAATGTTAATTTTAACACGACAAAACATAACTTCAATAATAAAACTTCAATAATAAAAAAAACTTAGCAAATATGTTGTTTTATTTAATGCCACTCAATTGTGTTATAATATATCATTGATGTGATTGATGTGACGCTTCTGTTTCATCGCTCAGATTTGTTTGGCTAGCGTACTTCAAACGCAACTCTTTACATACAGCTATCTCTTTCCGTATCATATGCTCTGTATTATCCATCACATTCACTAATATATCTCACGTAATAAGTATACAGATAAGTATGTACATGTTAGCGGAACACTTTTTAAAGGCCCTGCAATATGGACATGAGTCATCTTTATTAAAACATCATTGTTGTCAACGTGCAGTTGTCAACTCTGCAACACGTAATGTTGCCAGCAATATGTTGACAGCAATTCCGCAACGTGTTGATTCAACTTAGTTGCTAAACAAATGTTTACCATGAATACGAGGCTTTTTTTTTATTAGATCAGGGTAGCGCTTGACCACTATCTCACCTGATGTGAGGTGTAGATGTGGCCGAAGGTGGACCACGCTTACCCAGTAAATACCCATTTACCCTGGTTTTGAAGACCCCGAGGTTGTAGTTCTGTGGGAACACAGACGCAGGCAATGAGTTCCACTCCTTAGCAGTCCGAACAAGGAAGGTGGAACTGAAACGCTTCGTGCGTGATCGAAGTACATCGACCACGAAGGGATGAAACCCCCGCCCACGCCTAGTGTTCCGCAAGTGGAACGGTTCCGGTCGGATTAATTCGTACAGAATAGATGCACACTCTCCATAGTGTAGACGATAGAAAATCGATAGGCAAGCTACTTTTCGGCGATGCTGCAGGCTTTGAAGTTGGGAATCTACAAGGGCGTCGTTGCCAATAAGCCTCTTTGCTCGCCTTTCAATCGAGTCCAGTGCGGCCAGTTGGTAACGGGCAGACCCATCCCAGAGGTGGCAGCAGTACTCCATGCAAGACCGGACCTGTGCTTTGTATAAGTCTAAGAGCTGCCTGGCAGTGAAATACCGTTTCACCTTGGAAAGGATGCCCAGCTTTTTGGCAGCTGTTTTGGCAATGGACTTTACTCACTCACCGAAACACAACAGCACACGTGCTGTTATTTCACGGTGGTATTCTTTAAGGAGGTGGTTAAAGTTGTATTTTGAATGTGGCCAGCATGCTGAATCGCAAGAAGATTAAGTACCTAACTTACTTATAGGAATTTTAAACTTACTGTAAATCGGCGGCACCATACGCTCAGCCACTTAATGTCCCTTAGCCGCTTTCCACCTGGTAGTCGCAGCAGAATATCAGAGTTGCTGTGAGCTGTCAGTATCGGTGGATCCCTGTAATTAGAGCATAGACGGATGTTTGTTGATCTTTAACGCAAAAACTACTGAAATGATTTAGATAGATAATACATATCTATTTTTTTATAATGTTTTTCTCGTCGATTAACACACCGTGAGGGTGTTTAATATTTTAAATCTAAAATTAAATTTTACATGTAATTAGGGAATCGGGAGAGTTTTTTATCTTATTTAGAATGCGAAATCTATACTAATATTTATAAAGCTGAAGTTTGTTTGTTTGTTTGAACGCGCTAATCTCAGGAACTACTAGTTCGAATTGAAAAATTCTTTTTGTTTTGAATAGTCCATTTATCGAGGAAGACTATGGCTATATACGCCTCACGCTACGATAAATAGTATTATATATAAGCAGTGTCCAGTACCGCGCGACCCATGCGCACGCCGCCGACGTATGGGCCGCAGCGAAGCGTGGCCGAGTTCAGCTAGTTATTTACGAGTTGTATGCTTACTAGCGGTCCGTTCCGGGTTGCACGAGTGGACATTTATTTAAAAATTAGAGTTTATGCGAGGAAAAGCGAAATTTTGTGTGAATGAGGGTAAAGGAGGGAGATGAGGGGAGGATGAGTAGCCTATGTTACTCGCTGATAATGTATCTTTCTATAGGTGAAAGAATTTTTTAAATCGGTCCAGTAGTTTTTGAGTTTACAAAAAAAAAATATACAAAAATACAAAAAATACATGCAAACATACAAATCTTAATATTGGTATAGATAACAATCAATTTCAATAAATTTTATTATGGCTTATCGACACCCGTGCGACGTGCATGCAATAATCAAGAAATTTCTTCGTATCGTTTTCTTCATCACCCAGTATATCCTTAAAATTATCTTTACTTACTCTAATGCCTAGTTCATTCTCTAGCCATCTAGCCAGTGGCGTAGCTACACTTTCAGCGCCCTCTCTCATTTTTTGAACGATCGATTGTAAACTGTTACAACAACCAATCACCGGGCTTTATTTCTTTCGTTTCGTAAGTACGCAAAGGAAGCGTTTGCTATTGCGTTTGCATCTTGGCTAGGGCCCCAGGACGCTAAAAGTAAAGCTCATAATACGCTTCTTTGCTTTGAAATTGATTTTAGTTCCGTTTATTTTTTTCATTTATAGATTTTCTGTTCGAAACTAAAATGTTACGAAAAAGTGAGTAATGAATATTTATAATTAGGTGGAAATTTTCGATTGGCTATTGACAAAAATTAAGAAAAAAAAATTTGCGCCCTCCAATCCCCGGCGGCGCCCTGGAGCAACTGCTCCCACCCGCTCCCCGACCAGTGCGAACCTAGGGCACGCCAATCTCTGATCGATATATGTGAAAAATTCAATTCGTATTGATCATGAGCATACCTGCATTGACATGTATATCGGAATTTTTGTTGCCACTTACTTTAAAGGTAAATATTTAATATAATATAATGTTGTTGGTGTGACATACTTGTACAAATACTCGTAAATAAATCATTGTAATCCATCACATAAATATGAATCGCTTTATGTGTTGCTAAACGCAAAACTCAAAAATTATTTTTTTATTTTTTTTATTTATTATTTATTATTTTTTATTTATTATTTTTTTTTGTTTTTTTAATTATTTGTTGTTTGGGTTGCTAGCGTAATATAGTTTAAAAAACGAGACCAAAACAGTAGATCTTAAAGTTTAATTAACAAGAAATGGTGTATTCCCCATTTGCCCCACAAGAAATTTTGCAACTTTCAACAAATATTTAGTTTACTGTTCCCAAAAAGCCTAATTTTAATGAGTATTTTTTTAATGTTAAGAACAACAGACAGGCTGATGGTCCACTTGATGGTAGGTAGCTTCCCTCGCCTATAACACAAGCAACGTCACAGCTGCTGCAAGTGCGCTGCCGACTAAGTGGGTTAAGGATAAGGGATTGAATAGGAAAATGTGCTCTGGCATCTTTCAACGAAACAACAGCACACGTGCTGTTATTTCACTGTGGTATTCTGTAAGGGGGTGGTTACTGCCGCCAGACCGGCTGTCCAAATGACAGCGAAACGCAGTGTGCCCGGGGCCACTACTACAGCAATTGAACAAGAAGCGATAAGATGTAAGAAGATAGTATGTAGAACGAGTTCAATATCAGCCAATTATTTAAAACTAAAAAGCAATATCTATAACTTAATTACATAATAATGTTTTAACGGCATTTCCTCCCTTGTAATTACAAACATAGAAATGGTAATCAACAAATTATAGAGTAATTAGATATGCGGAGAAGATGACGCGCGCAGTCTAAAGAGTATGCAGTGACGAAACTCGAAAATAATGCTACATTAAAAATCATTAATTTAATTTGTGTTTATATTTAGTTCTAACAACTTTAAACGAGCAAATCTTGTCTATGTATGAATTTATTACGCGTATGTCGGAAACGGTTCTAACATTTTGGAAGACATTTTGTATTTAGATAAGGTTTTGACTTTTAAGTTTACGTGTTTTAGTTATATTTTTTGTAAAATTAAATTTTACACAAAAAAATATTGTGTTTTTTATGGTAGTATTTGTATTGTTGCCGATGAATGATAAATAAATTGTGAGATGTTTACATCCAATACTAACAATGCAATTATTGTGACGTCGGCGTAATAAAAAAAAATACCGAGTACAGATCGGTCACCTAGGTCAATCTTATATGATAACAAGTGTGAGTTGAACTCGCGTGAAGAGGGTTCCGTACGATGTTACCTATCCGCACAATATTGAGTGATTTACCGTGTTATTGTAATATCATGGACTTCTTATAGGTTTTTCTATAATCTATAAGTAGAAAACTAATTTCTATATTTTTTTTTCAAAATTTTAGGTTCAGTAGTTTCGGAGATAAGGGGAGGGGGAATGCTCGGACAGACACACGAGTAATCCTATAAGGGTTCCGTTTTTTTTATTCGGACGTACGGAACCCTAAAAACAAATATATAAATATATGTTCTTTTGGTAATCCGTGGATTTATTATAATAACTGCTCCCCGCGGATAGTCTAATTATCTTTTTTGAGAATTCAGGGTAATTCGGGGTAACTCCGAAACAAATTTTCCTCATGAAGCTTTACCAAGAAAATATTTACAACAAACTTACATGCTAACCTTGCCCAACCAAGCAACCCACACAAGTGAGTAGGAAGGAGGTTTCTGGGTAATGCGATCAATAGATCTTGTGTCGAGAGGGAAAGGTAATACCTCTTTAAAATATTAATTACAAAAACAGACACGTTTCATCCCATTAATATTAGCTTTTGGGTTAATTTTTGGGGGCTTGAAAAGGTCAAAAATGTGAATTATGAAAAAATCTTTTGTCGTAGTGACTACTCCATGAACAAAGAAAAATAAAAAAATACCTTCAACCGAGAAGAGTAAAGTCGTTGTGAGTGCAAAATCTATACTAATAATATCATAAAGAGGTAATGTTTGTTTGTATGTAGGAGGTAATCTTCGAAACTACTGATCCGATTTAAAAAAAAATTCACCAATAGAATTTCAGGATGGACATAGGCTAAATATTCCAATAAGGCACCAGCTATCTAAAAATAAAGATCCAATGCTTGGCAAAAGTATATTGTCAGGCGTTATATCTTTTATTTTACAACGCGGACGAAGTCGTGGACACCAGCTAGTCGTTAATAAGCGGATGCGAAAGTGTGAATTATTTGTCATTACAATTTGACAGTTTGACAGCAGAGTGTGGGGCGGACATTTGCAAAATTGATGGTATGGATATTTGGTCATCTGAGTTTGGTGTAATATAGAATGAATGATTTTCGCTATCAAATCATAAAGTGTTTTAAAGCATTTTATGACGAAAATTTCAAGACTTAATTTTACATACCAATGTTTTTATAATATTAGGAAACACTTTGACATAATATAACGATAATTGATAATTTTGATACTTTTTTTTTTTTTTTTTTTTTTTTTTTTTTTTTTTTTTTTAGAGGCTTACCAACTAAATACATATTGATACATTTACATAGAAGAAATATTTTCTGTTACTAAATATGCATCTAACTTAAAGGTATGCACAACATTATATGATTATTAAAGATATTAGTTTACAATAGAAAAAAAAATCAAAATTACACACACACATTATATACTACTTAAACCATTTTACAAAAAGCAGTTTTTTTTTTTAATTAGAAAAAAAAATACTTTAGGTTATAAATGAAAAAGGAGGGAAAAGGCCATCGTTAACGCCACAATTGAGCTTAGATAAGGTCAGTTATAACTATCGTAAATAGCCCTTCTGAAGGCTCCGATCCGTCCGGCAAAGATATCAATATCACATTTATGAAATAATTCGTTGTATTTTTTAATAGTGTAGTTGAGAGGTGTAACACTACCATACTTGTTTTTGGCAAATCTGTCTGCAAACGGTTTATAGTTCTCAGGTCTAGCCGAAGTTCTAGGTACATTTATAATTGTTTGTGATAGCAGCGGTGGACAGTCTATTAAATTATTAATAACTTTGAATAAAAAAACTAAACTCAGAAAATCACTGCACACACAGAAACTTTTTCATTGTTTTATAATTTTGCAAACATACTCAAGCCAATAAGAACTGGATCACATTAGCCCATGTTACTTGTAAATAAATAATTTGAATTTACAATCTTTTCTTAGGTCATTATCATTGTGATACGGTGTTATGCTTTTGGTAATTTCTTTTTTTTTGATTCGCAGTTTTTTAAACAATCTTCCATACTGGTATCAAATATACTGTGCAACACGGTCATAATGAGGCGTTCTCTCGATGAAGGGCCTGGCGCAGCCGGTTTCCGCCTACGATTTCCATAATTGCCACTGGTTAGGTAATATTTGAAAAAATCAAATAATATGCTAAATAAACATAAGCGCTCTTTTGTTTTCTAACTTAGGAAATGTGCGTCCAATTCAAAAAAGGTTTAAATAAATTTTTTTATCAACCTTTTTGCTTTAGAATTATGTCTATGTAAATATTTTTTTAAATTATTTCTTTTTCCTTAAGAAAATAATTATCAAAAAGTGCAAAAAATAATAATAGTGGGAACATCAAAATACTTGAAACGCAAAGCTCAGATCGAATGTGACGTTAAAGTAATGACAGTGTCAAGAAGCGCATAGTTGTGTTGTTACAAATTGAGTGAAGATTTTATTTTGATTGTTTGTTATTGTAGACTGTGACGTCACGCACGACGCACGTCTCGTCAAAATGGCGGTTGTTTAAAGTGTTAGTTAGTTAATTTTAACATTTTTTTTGTTACTTCATTTAAGCTGTTGTGTTTCGGTGAGCGAGTAAGGGATGCCAGAGCCAATTCCTTATAAGTGATCTTATTTATTATTCATGCCGATTATAATATTCTGAAGTTCTGAATGTCTTACCTAGTGGTGTAGTCTTCGGGATACGGCACTAGAGTTCCCTCGGGAGAAGGTTGCGGCGTAACTCCCACCCAGAAGTAGGCGTCGGGGCCGGTTCCGTCGTAAGCAAACCCGCGGATGAAAACTGTATTCTCATCGACGGCATATACCGTGCCTCGGATGCCATGTGCGTAATTTGTCAATCTGCCGATCATCCGACCGTAGTATGGCTCAAGACGTCTCGGAGACGCCGCACCTGTTGACAATAACAGTCAATTTTCATAAAAATCATGAAATAATTTCTTAATACGATTAAGAATAAGAATTAGGATGGGATATAGGGAAATGGACTCTAGGAACCCTTACTCATTCACCTCAACAAAACAGCACACATGCTGTTATTTCAAGGTGGTTTTTAGAAAGGGGGTGTTTCGGTTTACTGGCTTTTTTGAGGTCATCGTTCTAGCGAGCAAGTGGCCGGTGGTCTCCACTTAAATTCCACCCCAATGGCCAGTTCAGCTATCTGAACTAAACGGTATTGGGGATGAACGTAGTGGTAGAAAAGAAATCCTATGTTTTGAAGTGCTACCACCCCTGGGTACCGGTTTAAAACCCTCAGTATCATGAGAAACTATGAAACTAGTCTATGAAGAACATCTGAGAGTGGTTCGGGATAGCTAACGCGGTTGAGCTGTTCCAACGAGCAAAAGACGGAGAAGACTGTTCCAAGCTGATAGCCAACCTTCGTTGGTTGGAGGAGATCACTAGAAATGTACCTAAGCATCCCTTTGTGTGTTCTAATCGCTAGATATATAACGAGGAGTACTCTGAGAAGTTTCGTCGTCTAGTGACTACTTCGGATTTGCATTGTCCTACTGCGTACGATAGATGCAGAATTACATTTATTACGGGATCACGCGAACCGTGGAACAAAGACCCTATTGAGCTGTTCCCACAATGCCATACACAATGTGATACGCAAGGTCGGCTTCTTCCACGTTTCAGCATGTTTTGATGTATGCTTATATCATCCGTTTAGGGAAGCATTATCCGGCCTGCTGCCAATTTTACATCCTAATTAATCCGAATTACTTGGATAAGATGCCGCTGCGCACAGTTCGGATGAGTAGAAACTTTATCCCACGGACACGCAAACTTTGGAACAATCTCACTTGTAAGGCGTTTCCATCTAGCTACAATATGGACTTTTTGAAACGAGCAGTAAACAAATTCCTGCAGGGTCGGCAGCGCACATGTAAACCCAAGGGTGTTGCTAGTGTCCTTGGGCGAGGGTAGCCACCTACCATCGAGTGGACCCTCAGCCTGTCTGCCACCCTTAATAATATCTATATAAATAAAAATGGATCTTCGAAATGTATTACGCCCATAACTTTCGAACGGGTAGACCGATTGTAATTCGGTTTTGACTAATGAAAAGAGGGATAAACGGGGAATGTTTTTGTATATAAAAAAAGAACATAGAGTGCTTTTCATGAAAAAAAAAAATGGGAAAAAATCTTCTAAAAATAAAAAATTCAACGCCTAACAAAAGCATGTGCGCAATAAAGATATATTACCTATAACATAGTCACAAGCGACAACGTGAAGGAACACAGTCTTTATCAAAATCACATTACTATTAAAAAAGTCGGAAGCAAACGACACTAACATCATGACGACAATATCCGTGTTCGTGGGGGACATTTCCCAAAACGTCGACAACGTAAGGGGACAAATCAGAAGCAACGCTATACAAATTTGAACTAATACGGAAAACGTTTAAGGTGCCATTTTCATTGACACGCTGTTATAACAAACGGTGAATTTTTTTATGGTAATTATCCAAAAAGCCCCCATCGATCACTGACGTGAAAGGGCGGTAAGAATTGGAATCCCTTCCATTCGATGTTTTAAAGTCAGCACAAGTTGAAATCGTAATTTCTCTTTTCAATATACCCACATCTATATGCTACATACATATTGTGTTACTGTGAGAGTCCGAAAGTGGTGAATATGAACATACTAGCTGAGCCCGCGACTTTGTACGTGTGGTATTCGATATAACGCGTAATTTTTGTGTTTGTTAACCGATTGGAATGAAACAAACACTAAATGTTACGGGAATCTTGCTACAATACATGAGTGAAAACCGCATTCAAATCGGTTATGCCGTTTCAGAGATTACAGTGCACAGACAAACAGACAAAAATTCTAAAAACTATTTTTTTTTGACCTCAGTAAAATAAGTAAAACGTGTGCAAATTTCTTTTTTTTTAAATATGTACAGACACTTTACGATTTTATTATATGTATAGATGAAAAGTAGTAGCTACAATTACCAGTCTTTTGGGCAGCCGGTCTGGAGGCAGTAACCACTACCTTGCAGAAGACCACCCCGAAATAACAGTATGTATGCTGGTGTGCTTCGGTGAGTGTGTAAGGGATGCCAAAACTCATTTGTCTCAAAAACTACTGGACCGATTTTAAAAATTCTTTCACCTATAGAAGGCTACATTATCAGCGAGTAAGATAGGCTACTCAACCTCCTCCATCTCTCCCCCCCCCCCCTTTACCCCCTCCATACAAACGTACGTTTGTAATGAATAAACTCAAAGACTACTGGACCGGTTTTAAAAATAATAATTTTATTAGAGACGTGGACGAACTCGTGTGCAACAGCTAGTTGTATTATACATTATATAAACCTTCCCTGAAAAATTAATCTAACTGATAGTGAAAACCGCATCATAATCCATTGTGTGATTTAAGAGGAGTTATCGGATATACCGACAGACAGAGAGATTATAGGTCTTGAATTTAAATATGTATTCATCATATTATTCATTTTTGTATATATGACTGTTTGTTTCTTAATGAAATAAAATAAAGCGAGTAAGTAATTAAATATTTATGCATAGAGCAGTGTAAGAGAGATTATAGTCGAGTGTAGGCAGACACTGAAACGTGTACTCGGATTGTGACGTAACGTTTTCTGCACGAAGTGAAGGGCCAAGGATAATCCTCCCAACTACTGCTAAGCCCTTCGACGGCATCCTTTCAAAGAACAACTCGTTTATAGTAGGGAAAACATTTACTTCAATTTCAATTGGATTCCGTTTAAAAGCAGGCTTCATAATTAAAATGAAAATAGATGGGATTTTTCTATGATTTTAATATAAAGAATTAAAACAACTTAATAAATAATAAATTAATAATAAAAATATGCTTTTTTTATAAAATTTTATTTTTAAATGTGGTTCGTTAGGTAGGCTGACGACTACTTGATGGTATGTGACCACTGTCGCTTATCTGTATATATAAAAATGAATCCCCATTTCCCTTGGTCACGGCATCACGCGTGAACGGGTAGACCGATTTTAATTCGGTTTTCACTAATGGAGAGAGGACTAAACGGGGAATGTTCTTATATATAAAAATTGCACCACGGGCGAAGCCGGGGGCGGGTCGCTAATATATAAATAAAAATGGATCTTCGAAATGTATGTACATTGTACGCCCATAACTTTCGAACGGGTAGACCGATTTTAATTCGGTTTTGACTAATGGAAGGAGGGATAAACGGGGAATGTTTTTGTATATAAAAATTGCACCACGGGCGAAGCCGGGGGCGGGCCGCAAGTTATTTATATGCAAACAGTTGTCAGTCGCACATTTGTGCCTCAAGTAAGAGATTTGAACAATACCCTGGCATTCCCGCTATCCTATTGTGCCAGGGAATTGTAGAATATTTTCCATGCAAGGTTTAGAGATAAGACATAGGTGTATGTTGTACAGTCGATTCATTCTGAAGTAGAATCAATGGTAGACCGACTTAATTCAACCTTAAATCTTGTATCCCAATGGGGCGACAAGAATCTGGTGAGTTTTAACGCCACCAAAACGCAAACGTGTCTGTTCTCTGCTAAAAGGAGCCCTTTCGACTTGGCTCCAACTTTTCGAGATGCATCCGTACCTGTGGCCAATGATTTCGAGCTTCTTGGCATGAGTTTGTGCTCATACCTCAACTTCTATCGAGTCTAAAGTCCAAGTAGTGTGAATCGATACTTTACACTTGGACAGCTCTATCTTTGTTGCAATTGGCCAAGTTTGTAAATAAATCGTACAATATGCACATTTGAGGTTATGTCGTGGATACTGGATGCGTGTTACGTTTTCTGATACGATGGGAATCATAATTGCAATGAAAAATCATAAATTGTGATTTTTATGTCATATGCCACTTATTATACAAAAAAATGGTAGTCGTAGCGTAGCACAAACATAGTACCTAGGTATACAAGTCCTGGGACCAAAACTCAATGCAGACATAAAATATAAAAAGTACTTTTATAGCTAACACAAAAACAAGTTGGTAAATATCTTCATAACTATTATAATTATTGCGTTTTACTTACGCCCCACTAATCGATGTACCGTTTACGCAAATTTTTTCATTTTTTATTTATTTACACAAAAAAAAATACATTGGGCGGTACACAGTTTAGGGGTACTATAAACTCAATTAAGTTTCTAGCTACATTATCAATTAGTTTCATTGACAAGTAGATATTTTCTATAGAAACTACATTAAGGGGGAGACAAACGCTAAATACTAAAAATATCCATTGTTTGATGAAGATGTTACAGGAAATAGACAAGACAATTGCTTTGAAAAAAATATATATATTATACTTAAACATGTGAAGAACCAATTGTATTAATTAGAATTTTCGTTAAAGTAATAGAAACTCCACAAAAAAAGTTAGAACACAAGAAGAATTTGACCTTTATTGAAAATTCTCTCGAAAACGGCTTATTGCACGCATATGAATCCTGTACCTATTAATAAGTTAATGTTGGATTAAAAAATTGTATTAATAAAATTTTTTTTTGTGTAATATTCTAATGGTAAAAACAAAAAAACACAATTTCTAGGCCCGTTGAATTGTCTCCGCCGCCAGCGAGCTCTATTGTAAATGTCATTTGCCTCAGTGAATCCCTTAAGTAAATTATTTTGAATCCGATGGTTCAAACAAACTAAAAAGTATAGAATACATCAAGACCATCGAAATAATATAATCCAGTTCACTGACTAAGAAACAGAGTTGCGTTTATGAGACAACAAATTCACGTACTTTTTGCATTTGGCCATTGTTAATCAGGCTAATCAAAAAAGGTGAATTTTTTGTATATATATGACTTCCTCCTTTATATTTATAAAAAACCATAAACAATAACAGGCCCTCTTGTGACGATTATCATTAGATGGATGGACGTATGCATGCAACCCTAGCACGGGGGTGCTAAAGCATAGACGACTATCGTCGGGGGCGTATTTATCTAATATCCTAAGCGGAACCATGCACCCCATTATGGGATATTTTGATTGACGTGTTCACCCCCTGAGATTTCGCCAAGCTTAGGGTGCGCCAGGGTTGTCTCTTCATTATAATACAATATTATCTGTAATCAATGTTGTCTTCATATAGACAAAGCTTTTAAAATTTAGAGCTTTCTTCTTTTATTCACAATCCTAATTTCTTAACTAATATAAATGTGAGAGTGAATTTGTTTGTATTTATTTATTAATTTATTTTATTAAAGATGGGTTTGCTCCTGGCCAGTATCTATCCATGTAGGAAGGATGAGACCGACGTTGGAGCGAGCTCACCCAGAAGATGCCTATTCACTCGAAACCTTGAAATAATTTAGGTTGTATGAGCTCGGAAATACAGACGCCGGCAGGGAGTTCCAATCCTTAGCAGTGCGCATTATAAAAGATGATTTCAACAAGGTGAGGATGGTAACCAGCCGCACGTCTGCATGTCCGATAGAAGAAAGGGGAAGGCGGTATGATCTCATGCAGCTCCCGAGCACACTCTCCGAAGTACATCTTATAGAATACACACAAACAGGCAACTTTGCGTCTATGTGCCAGGCTCTGCAGCTTAGTTCTCATTAGTGTATCATCGCCAATGAATCTCCTAGCTCTGCGATCTATCGAGTCGAGTACGGCATACACATTGATATTTGCAGAGATACTCATACATACTCACAGACTGTTATTGTTTTCTGATTGTATTATACACAGTAGCATTTTGTACAAACTATATAATATATTATAGTAGACGCATTATCAACTGAGTCGTCAGATAATAAATCATTTTTTTATTCGTTTATCTCGCTCGCACTTATAGGTCTTATGGAGTGTTATATTGATGTGCGGAGGCGCATATCGATAAAGAAACAGTGTAGATCACCTCCTCTAAGGATATTTCTTATACATTCAAGAATCCTCCTCCAAATTTTCCTCATCTATGTCATCTTTTCTGTAGGTTTATTATGAGAGGTGGTGTTTGATCTCTAATCTCTAAAAAAATGTTGATCTCTAAAAATTAGGCAGTAAAGTTCGAGTACATCATTAGTTTTCCAAAATTATATCGAATCTGTGTCCTCTACGGCCGCTTTTCGTAGCATTTATCGATAGCAGTCTGCATTCCGTTGCACATCCCTATCGCCATTGACGTTTATTGCTCGACGACTCAGTTGATAATGCGTCTACTGAAGCTGTGTTTCGCGGTTTCATCCGAAGGTTAATTTGAATTGACAAAGGCATCTCGGTAATGGTTTTCATCACCCTATGTATCGCATCGCATCTCATCGTCCGCAGGCTTTACTTCGCTTTCGCTTAGCGTTCTTTCTGAACTGTATTGTAATGACAAATAGCCTAAACTTCCTCAACAATTGAGTTATCAAATGCAAACAGTTTTATTACGCGTTCAACCAAACAAACAAACAAACAAACTCTCCCTTCATCTTTATTATATTAGTAAGTATACCAAATACCAAATAACTAGCGTTAGGGAAACAAAGTAAGTCAGTCACCTGTATAGGCTGTATACGCACATATCCACATCACATTCAACTTCTGTGATTCAAATTTACTAAATTATTTTTTAAAAACAATTTAAATGTTGCACACCCCTGCGCACCCTACACTTCGCCCCCGCCCCACCCACCCCCGCACTACCCCTCGGCCCTGTTCATCTAACACGTACGCTTAATACAGTTTTGTCTCGACATTTTGATACTCGTTTGTACCAAGTAAAATGTTTCCCAACTAAATTTATATATCCCCTGTGCCGGCGGAGATGACAACTTAATTACGGAAAACTTCTTATATCGTAAACATTTTTAAGTTATGTAGTTATAATTAAAATTAAAATAATGCGTGTATAATAATTATAATTAATTTACTTAATGGGATTAAAACCATACATATTGGTTAGTATAATATAAAAGTGTGTGTGTGTGTGTGTGTGTGTCAGCTTCCGACGCACGATTGGAGTTTACTCCTTTAAACGTATAAAATTTTCCTATATTAATTAGTTACATTCTGCATACTCACGTGTTCCAACAAAAATTATGTTAGTTACGTTCGGTATACACAGATGTCACTACAGTTTATAAGTTCAAATAGTTACTTTTTCGACGACAGATATAATGCGCTATCGTTTCGTTCCTCAACGCGTACTACATGTTTCATACAAGATTTCGACGTTTGCTAGAAAATAAATACATGCGTCAGCGGTCACACAAATCAAAGTGACAGATCACGTAATGCTTTTTAGTTAACGCTTGCATTAATTTTACTCCTCATTAAATTTCCACACCGAGAGCCTTATATGAAAAATATAAACTCCAAAAATGATTTGAAAATTATTAGTTAGTATGAAAAACGGGACAAGTGCGAGTTGAACTCGCGTGAAGAGGGTTCCGTACGATGTTACCTATTCGCACAATATTGAGTGATTTACTATGTTATTTTAATATAATGGACTTCTTATAGGTTTTCCTATAATCTATAAGTAGAAAACCAATTTATGTATTTTTTTTTCAAAATTTTAGGTTCAGTAGTTTCGGAGTTAAGGGTCGGACAGACGGACACACGAGTGATCCTATTCCGTTTTTTTATTCGGACGTACGGAACCATAAAAATGATTGAAAGAATATATTATTGCCGTCTGGCGTCAGTAACCACTCTCTTACAGAAGACCACCGTAAAATAACGGCATGTTGAGCTGTATTCAATGAGTGAGTGAGTGAAGCCAGAGCCCATTTCCCTGTTCCTTCCAAATTCCTTATCCTTAAGCTAACTAAGACCGACTGCGCACTTGCAGCACTTGTGGCGTTGCTTGTATCAGCCTGTCTGACAATTATTTTATAGCCCCAATAACTAATTTTATCCGAAATAGCAGCATCAGGTAGTCTTACTCATGCTACTTGTTACTCTCTGCACACATGAAATTGAAGACCTGAGATTTGATTACTTGCTGAATCCATAAAGGAAAAGGTAAAGCCTCATTTAACTGCATACGAACCTTAAAACGTGAATTCGTCTGGTAAGCACGTGTAATAAAATATGACCGTCAAGAAATTGCCTAATAAATTGGACCATTTAAATACGAGACCCCATAAAATACTTTTATGGGGCAAAAGGGGCAAACGTAACCGAATTTCGGTTCAATAAAATTGTCGTTTAGGATGTGTCTGTCATTTTTTTTTTAAATATTATTGATGTAATCTGTATATCGTCGTTGTCAAACCAAAATCTGCCATGTGACAAAAGTAAACTTTTGGGGTATTGACAAAAAAAAAACGTTTTCTTGAAAAATTTCACATGCTGTTTTTTTTTATTATTTATTTAAAACTTAGGTTTGTTTTACTTAAACTTATTGGTCTTTTAAACATGAAAATTAATAGTTTATTTATTATATTGATAATAGAGTAAAATTTTGTACATACACTCGGGGTACGAAAACCTTCGCCAGTTTTCAAATTAATTCCTTTATCAAGTCGTAGACTCTTAGTACCTTTTGAAACTAAAGCACTAAGCAGACAACTGACAGACGGTTGAAATGAAATTTTGGCATGACTGATAATTGTTCTGGTGCAAGCAAATGTCGACTTTCAGGTGACGAACCTTTTCTTACTCTGACTTTACATAAATACTTTACATAGCTGCTACACATAGCATATATTATTATGGTCGTAAGTTCGACAAATTAGTGCTCATGAGTCGTTCTCTCATTTCGTCCAAATTTCGTTTCCGCCTTTAATAAAAGGATTAAATAAAACAATTGAGCAATCAACACTAAACGAAAGGTTACTTAATATAAATACCTAAATGGAGTAGGATTCATAGTTGGCATAAGTCCGTTCAGTTGAGACTTAAACAATTAAAAACTAGGTTAAATTTCGTTCCCCTCCTATGCCAAGTTGATTATTCGTATCAATAAAAATATAATTTCATGCTTTTCCGTTATAAATTTCTGAATGCTTTTATTTCTTTAAAATGAGCAATGAGTATTTTACGTAAATATAAATAGAGAGTATAAAAATAAACTATTATACTATAGATAATTCACTAAGGTCAAAATGATGGAATCTCAATAAAGTGCACACAACAGCCTTTGTTTTGACAGACGACATGTCAATTGAAATACGTATAACAAAGTAGGTTCTTAGGCTAACTCAGTCATCAAGTATTGAGTTGATACTGAATCAAATCGTTTATTTCTCAAAAATAAGAGGTCACTTTTTTTAAGCCGATTATATGTTTTACAGTGGTTTCGGGGAAAAAAAAAGCCAAGATGATGACGATCCTGAGAAACCCGGAAAGAAAGTCAGGATACCATTCTTTTTGTTATCTTTAAATTAATATTAACAATTACAATTATTTTAGACAAATTACAAAATATACAATACTAAACATAGTATGAGCTCAGAATCGTTTAAATCCAGGCTTCATTATCGGTTAAATAAATCAGCGATTTTATAATAACCTTTTGAACAGAGCTTGGTTTTAAATTTATTTATAGTTAAGGCTCTTACTATCCTAGGAAATTTATTATAAATCATATACAATGACCCATAAAAGAATTACTTATCTTGTGGAGTCGCGTTTTTAAATTTAGTATTGATATTGTGAACATTAATTTTAGGGTTCCGTACGTCCGAATAAAAAAACGGAACCCTTAGGATCACTCGTGTGTCCGTCTGTCCGACCATTCCCCCCCCCCGTCTCCGAAACTACTGAACCTAAAATTTTGAAATAATACAGAAATTAGTTTTCTATTTATAGATTATAGGAAAACCTATAAGAAGTCCATGATATTAAAAAATCACTCAATATTGTGCGGATTTTTTGTGTTTTTTTTTTCTTTTTTTTTTTTGCAAAGATAAATGATACCGAATATTTATTTACTAAAAATCGAAGCAGTTTTTTGTTTTATTAAATTTCTACTTGATTTTTTTTTAATTATATACTTGGTATTTAATGTCTACAAAAAATTGGATATTGATTAAAATTTCACAATTTTTACATTGGCTTCAAGACCGCCTTTTTTAATCCACATAGATGTTTAAGCACCAAACTGCTGCATGTTAGTGAATGCTGATTAAGTTATAATTAAACATTATAATTTAACGTAAATAATTAATTTAACGTAAATATAAAGAAATAAAAATAAACGGTTGAATAAACTTTAAATTTGACTTTTATATTAATTTTACCCATTTTATAATCCTGTGTCATAGTCATAGGGGCCAATTATTCTAAAGTGCCCTCAGGACCACCAACAGGTTAAAACGGCCCTATGTCAGGCGTCAATCTAGGTTATTCAGGCGTTATTCTTTATGAATATAATTAGACGTGTCCTTTACTAAGCAACAAATTTATTAGCTTTAATGAGGTAATTTGTAACTCGTGTAAAGTGCTAACAGTTTTTTTAGAAGCTAAAACAAACTGTATCCTAGCCTTCACAACGGGTATATTAGAAGGGGGAGACTAGGGTAGAAAGTGCTGCGTAAACACAATACAGCCTAAACTGTGCGAGGGGAGATATGGACATACGGCTCGATTCTAACGCTATACATATCCTTTCAACGCGATTTTTTTTTTCTTTCGCAGTTTTGTAAAATGTTCTTATGGATTACTGGAATTACATCCACTGACTCTCATAAAATGCTCTCTACTAGGTACTGTATCTACAAAGTGTTTTAGACTTTGTGTGTGTAGTCCAGTCAAATTACGAAATCTTAAAACATAAAATTATGTAGTTTGGCGATTGTTAAGGATCGTTAGGGGGGTGCATTCTGAGCATACATTTCAATTTGAGGGGTTCTCCGAAGGTCAGCTGTACCTCATTTCGCTAAAAACGCGTTTAATTTATGCTGCGCGGATTTCGCTCGGTAAAGTAAGGTATAACTCGCTCGGTAAGTTTCGCACTAGCTTTGAGACTGTAACGTCTGAGTCCAGTGCCTGAAGTGCAGCCTGACTATCTGAGTGAATGTAAATTACACGTAATGAATGTAATACGAGTGAATGTAATAGACAATCATAGTAACAGTTTTTAATTCGAAGGTTTCAAAATCCTAACTAATATTATAAGTGCAGTCAGTTTGTTTGTTTGTTTGTTTGCGTCGCTTTCACGTCTCAAACTACTTAACCGATCATCATGACATTCTGGGAGAACAAAGAACTTAGCAGACAAAATTACTTGCCGGAACAAAATCTGTATAGTGATCGCAGCGGTCACCTACTGGCTCCACTACACTCTAATAAACCATTGAGGGACATACTCAAACGCACAAAAATTGTATCGAAATCGGTCTAGCCGTTTAGGAGAAGTACACGTGTACACAAAGAATTATAACTATCCATATTAATGGTCTATAATATACGCACCTATTATTAAAACGGGACAAGTGCGAGTTGAACTCGCGTGAAGAGGGTTCCGTACGGTGTTACCTATTCGCACAAATTTAGTTATTTACTATGTTATTTTAATATCGTGGACTTCTTATGATTTTTCCTATAATCTATAAGTAGAAAACTAATATTTTTTTCAAAATTTTAGGTTCAGTAGTTTCGGAGTTAAGGGTCGGACAGACGGACACACGAGTGATCCTATAAGGGTTCCGTCTTTTTATTCGGACGTACGGAATCCTAAAAAGGTAGTGGGTAATCTTCGAAACTACACATACTACAATAGTTAGAATAGAATTTCAGGATGGACGTAGGCTAAACATTTTCAAATAGGGCACCAGCTATCACAAAATAAAGATACAACGCTTGCCAAAAGTAGGTAAAATGGCAGGCGTCAATGTACTCGTATCTTTTACTTTTCAACGCCGACGGTCACCAGTTAATAAAATAAATAAAAATTAATCGCTAAATTTGTTGCTAAGCTCAAAACTTAAGAACGGCTGGACCAATCGAGCTAATTTTTTAATATTATAGGTTCTTACGAAGAGAAAAATTGCCCGGAAACGCCATTTTTCCCCATCTAAAATTCAAAGAAAAGCAGATTGTACTGATATTTCCGTTTTATATGATATGAAATGTCGAATAAATAGGGACACTGATAATAAATTCATTATGAATATAAGATAAGTGTGTGTTCGATTGTGAATCCGCCAGTGTCTTGTCGCGCAGCCAAATGTGACCTTCTTTACAGGTCATTCATCCCCATCGACTTGGGAGTGCAGAAATCGCTTCGCCAGGAGACTGGATGGAGCCGAGTGCCAAGAAATGTATAAATTTGCACTTGTAATTTGCACAATTGCTATCCGCTTTTTTAGACGCTTGGCCTGCGGGGATAACTATTTTTTTTTTGTTAAAGATCATTTTGATAGTACTTGCAAGAAACGAAATAAGTGCTGCAAGTGCGCCGACGACATTAGTGGGATAAAAGATAAAGAAAAACACAACAGCACACATGCTAATAGTAGAATGTAGGTTTTCTCGGCCGGTATCCATATGAGTTTTGGGTTTCCGGGATGATGGCCCAGGTTCTTCTAACACGGACTACACCACTGAGGATGTCAACCGCAGTTGTTGACGAAACGTTTGGAAGAATTTCCAACAGACCTGGGCCATCATCCCGGAAACCCACAACTCATAAGCACAGATGCTGTTATTTCACGGTGATCTTCTATATAGGGGAGTGGTTACTGCCGCCAGACGGACAGCCCGGTTTATTAATAGTTTTTTTTTAAATAGCAGTAGAATTTCCGTGGGATAATTTAAAATAATTTACCTTACACGAAAAACTATGTATACCTACTTCGTTTTGGACTATTTAGTTATTTAGGTATTATTAAAAAGGGAAGGTTAGCTAAAATGTAGCCTGTTTAAGCCTTGAGGACCAATTGCAGCATGAGGGTTTCTGTTTGTTCCGGTACCCTTTTCTTTATAGACGATTTATTTGTAGTAATAGGGGATCGGACAAATTTTCAAAAAGTGTTTTAAATTAATCTTCATGGATATTTATTCCCATAAAAATACTATTTTACTTATTTATAGCCTTTTAGGTACTCAAAATCATGTTTTAATATTGTTTGTTTGAAAATGCCGCCAAAACGCCACGATAGTTCATCTGAGAGCGCGTAACGTCATTTGTGGTCATATCATAACGAAACAGCTGCATTGGCATAAGACAATGATTGCCCACCAATGACGTCACGCACTGTGATTGGTGTTTCAGTATAGATTAAAAATATTGTAAATAATGAAATTTTATTTCTTCATTTAAAAATATTTAAATGAATTATATTAAATTATTATTCGATAAATAATCGTAAAAAATTATATATTTTCTTTCTAAGTACATTTTAGATTTTAATCTGATTACTGTCCGTTCCCCTATTGTTAAAATTTTAAATTGTCATGCTTATTTAATTCTAGCTGGTGCCCGCGACGACCGCGATTTATCGCTGTGACGACGGACGGTGGCGCCGATTTTTTTATATTTTTAGACGGTCCTCCGGGAACCTAACATTTTTCAGGATAAAAAAGTATCCTATATGTTAATCCTGGTAATAAACTATCTGTGTGCCAAATTTCAATCAAATCTGTTCAGCCGTTTTGGCGTGATTGAGTAACAAACATCCAAACATCCAAACTTTCGCATTGATAATGTTAGTATAGGATAAAAAAGAAATTTTTAGTAAAAATACTTAAAAGGGTATTTTATAACATGAATTGACCCCTAATAATAATAAATAGGCTTTAGTTTTATAGATACGCGAACAAAGCCGCAGGTAAAAGCTAGTTAATTCGGAGAAGTTAAAAGTTGTTCTTTCGTGGCTGGCACGTGTTATGGGCATTTGGGCATTTCCCAGAAGTACTCAATTACATTTAAACCTATTTCATGGTCATTACATTTTAAATTTAAAATATGTTTTGTGAGAATCAATTTTCATATAAGGCCCGCGGTATGGAAATTTAGTTTTTTTTATGTTAAGGTCGACAGACAGGCAGACGGTCCACTTAATGGTAGGTGGGTACCGTCGCCTATAACACAAGCAAAGCCAAAGCTGCTGCAAGTGCGCTGCCGACGGCTGTAGGATTAAGGATAAGGGATTAGGAGCGGATAGGGAAATGGGCTCTGGCATCCCTTACTCACTCACCGAAATCCATTGACACGAGGAAATTTCTATACATTTAATTAATGTAGTTTATATTCAATTGTACAATTATACATATTAAATATTAAATAAATAAATTTTATCATTTATTATGTACATACAAGCCGCGTTCCGTAATTCTGTTGTAATATAATAGATGGCGCGTTTATTTACCTTCTTTTCCTATTGCATGGTCAAAGAAGTAAACTCCAAGTCGTGCGTCGGAGCTGACAAGCACACTTTTTTTTTAGATTATAAACCAGTCTTTATTAACCCATTGTAATAAAAAAATTAAAAATATGTGTGAAAAATTATATAATACAAATTTTTCCCAAGCAAGTCCTTCAGTAATTTTCTATATTGCCAACACGGCAAGAATAACGTAAAGAACGTTAAATTAGTTTTAAACTCAACTTCCTAAGGAGTCAACGATCATATAATAGCTTACTCCCACGGCTTTAAAACAATAGAATGAAGTTGAGAAAGATAAAGTCAAAGGTCACGTAGGAAAGGTAACCTTTAAAACTTCACATTCATAGAAATCACAGTAATTAAAAATGACCTTTTCTAAAAGTAAATTCAGAAATCGCTTGATCGCTTCGCTTTCAATAGCCTTAACTGTTTTCTATACTAGTAATAGTACTAGTAATAATATTATAAAGAGAAAAGATTTGTATGTATGTATGTTTATTATAATGAATAAACTCATAAACTACTGGACCGATTTTAAAAATTCTTTCACCTATAGAAAGCTACATTATCAACGAGTAACATAGGCTACTTTAACCCCCCCCCCCCCCTCCATCTCCCCCTTTACACCTCCTCCATACAAATGTATATTTGCAATGAATAATGAATAATTGACGAGCCCGTTGCATGAGTGGTAAGCTTAACGCTCTATTCTAGGGTTCCTGGGTTCGATTCCCGGCAGAGTCAACTTTGAAAAATCAACTTTTCAAATTTGGCTTTGGTCTGAATTTGGAAAGTAGTGGCAATGATAAATTTGGCTATTTTTTTTATTCTTATAAAATAAATATTTTTATGAAAAATGTACAGATAAATGTTTTTAGATAAATAATTAAAATCTACGTCCAATCCCATATATAGCTAGGTGGAAGCCGAAATGTTTGCAGAGATAGTCACAAACTTTATTAAGGCGACGCCAGCCCCTAATGATAAAAAAATCCACTTATTTGTAACAGTTTTCCTTTTAAATTATCATAATAATTATAATTTAAAAAAATACTCAAATCATCTGCAGGATATACGAAAGGGGATCCTCATAATAATTTTTTAAATTATATTTAATTATATATATGTATATAAAAATTACTAATTTGCGGTCTGATATCAATATTTTAAATAGCTAATTCTTAAGATAAATTTTAAGATCCGCTATCTGAAGTCTCATCAAAAGAAAAATTGGAATTATACTTTATTTAATTTTTAAATAGATATTTCCGAGATTTGCAAGTAGCGACTCCCCCTCAGCAGTCCCATCGATTCAGTGCGGGACGAGTTTTGCGGCTGAAGTCGCCTTAAGGCGCTAAGTACATTACGCAAGAAATAAGTATACTTTTTGCAAGGGTGTTACTAATCGTATATATACATCCTCCCATGCCAACTGACCATTTCCATTACAAGGACAAGTACATTATACCCATGAGTGAACACAATACCATGTTCAATTAAAATAGCCGTTACAAAAACGATTTTTTTTTTGTAATTAATTAGTATACCTTTATTGCTAAGCAATTAAACATCTTTCAAAATGATAGCTAAACTAATCAATGTATTTTGATGTAGTATCTCACATCTAGTGGCAGGGCGCACTGCGTTTCGGGGTCATTTGGGCAGCCCGTCTGGCGGCAGTAACCACCTCTTACAGAAGACCACCGTGAAATAACAGCACGTGTGCTGTTGTGTTTCGGTTAGTGAATAAGAGATGCCAGAGCCCATTTCCCACTTGCAGCACCTGTGACATTACTTGTGTTATAGGCGACGGTAGCCACCTACCATCAAGTGGTCTGGCAGCCTGTCTGACGGCCTTAAAATCTATACATAAATAATAAAATTTTAAACGGCCCCTGTCTGTACATTAAATAATTTAAAAAATAAATTGTACACGTTGTACTTATGTTATCGAGGTCAAAAAAGCAGTTTTTAGAATTTCCGTATGTGTATCTGTGCGTTTGTGCACGCTAATCTCAGAAACGGCTTAACCGATTTGAATGCGGTCTTCACTGATGTATTGTAACAAGCTTTCCATAACATTTAGTTTTGTTTCATTCCAATCAGTTCACATACAAAAAAGTTACGCCCTATACCGAATACCACGCGTACGAAGTTGCGGGCTCAGCTAGTGTATAATAAAAGAAAACTATAAAGATACGCGGACGAACTCGTCTGCGACAGCTAGTATAAAATGTTAATTTTTTAGAGATTGACATGCTTACTGGGAGTAAAAAATTTTTAGATCGCGAATTATATGATATGTCATGACATAGATTTTTATATCACTCTTTTCTTTAATATTATTTACTAGCTACGGCCCGCGACCTCGTACGCGCTGTAGTTCATTTTTTTGGAAATCCCACAGAAACCTAACATTTTTCCAGGATAAAAATTATAGTATATGTTAATCCAGGTAATAAACTGCCTGTGTGCCAAATTTCATCCAAACCCGTTCAGCCGTTTTTGGGTGATTGAGTAACAAACATCCAAACATACAACCTTTACAATTTATAATATTAGTAGGATGAATCTATATTTATTATATAAAAATGAATCCCCATTTCCCTTGGTCACGGCATCACGCGTGAACGGGTAGACCGATTTTAATTCGGTTTTCACCAGTGGAAAGAGGGTTAAACGGGGAATGTTTTAGGGTATATAAAAATTGCACGCCGGGCGAAGCCGGGGGCGGAACGCTAGTTAATATTTAAATCTCGTGTCAGGATGTATGTTCGCGATAAACTCTGAAACTACTGAACCGACTTTGATCAAACTTCGTAAGCATCTCATTAATTCCTGTGACTGAACGCCCCACTATTACTTATAACATGGCAACATTATTTCACAAAGTGACATCGATTTTTTTTTGTATAATTGGTAGGTATGAGAATAGGTCTTCACTTTAACATATGGTTTGAAAATAAAATGGACCCGATAGGTGGCTCCACAATCGGTTTACGTCTGCTCGATCAGCTAGCACTAATATAAAAAGCTGAGAGACTTCCATAATATTTGTTTTAAATAAAACAGAGCGGCTAAAAGTGCGGGGCGCAGGTAGTGAGTAATATATATGTTGGCCTCAGTCAAGGACCACTGCATACAGACTTGTTTTTATCGCGCATTCGAAATAAGGTCACACACAGATATTATTCCATCAAACTCCTTACCTAAGTACAATGTTGACCTCTAGATAAGTTGCTCTCGAAACAACTCTTTTTACATTTTCTAAAAAAAGATTCATTTCTTATAGGTATAATCTTTGGCATATTTACGGAAAGCACTTTGAATATTGAGGATAGGAAATGTCACTTAATGTAGACTTAATTCTATTTTAAAAAGAAGCCAGAGCCTATTCCCCTATCCCTTACTAATCCCTCATCCTTAATCCTAGTATGGTCGGCAGCGCATTTGCATTGTGGCGTTGCTTGTGTTATATGGGACGGTAGCCACCTACCATCAAGCGGACTGTCCGCCCGTCTGACGACGCCTATAAAAAATAAAAGAAAACTAACCAAAAACGCATTCAAAGATTTTTAATAATCGAAAAACAAAAAAAAAACTTAAAATATCTATACACTAACATGATTAATTAGGGATAGTTCTGGAAAGCCTTAGGGGTCCGCAACATCATTCTGATGGTCCACCTGACCTACATAAAAAATAGTAAGGGAGCTTATCCCTTCTTATTCCTTACCATTTACATAAAAAGCACAACTTGCCATTTATCGTTAAGTGGACTGTCTGCTTGTCTGTCGAACTTTACTTTAAAAAAATATAATATCCCTATAAAAATATACGTTTCCTGTCATATATATCCTGTCATATACGTTTCAGTAAGGCATTTGTTGACACTGCACGTATCGTCGTCGTAACTAACCTTAGTTCTTCACTCTGCAGCCCTAAACGCCGGTGCTAATCTTTATGATATTTATATTCATATAACTAAAAAATATAAAATTAAGTCGACCAAATAAAATATGCATCCCTTCTCTTATCTTTTTTTCTTTTTATGGCTCCACTTGATGGCAGGGTGACACAAGTAACCCAACGGGTGCTGCAAGTGCGCTGCCGACTGCAGCAGGATTAGGGATGAGGGATTAGGGAGTTCAGTACGAGTAGTAAGTTCACTGCGACTTCGCAATAGGTTCCAGCTGTTCTGGAAGGTTTCGTGGACTCTCTAGCTTTTTAATCCTCACCTAAATTATATTGCAACATGTTATATAAATTAACAATTGTCAAGATTAATCCAGACGTAAGAAATATTTCAAGGTTACATTTAGTTACACAATAAGTTCTCAAATGATTCACAGAACTAGATGTATCTGCTACTGCTTACGCAACGGTCCTTAGAATAATGACACTGTACTCGTAACAGTATACCGGTTTTAAACATTGCTACTAATAGGTAAGTGCTTATATGAGAGATCCGGGAAGTTTTTCAAAGTATTATGCTATATTATTATACTAGTTGGTGCCTGCGACTTCGCCTGCGTTCTAAAATGAATGAAGTATAACACCTGAGATAACATATATATTATAAAAATAACAAAATCGTAAACGGGCCGTGTCTGTACATTAAATATTTAAAAAAAAAAAAAAAAACAATTTGTACACGTTATACTTACGTTACCAAAGTCAAAAAAATTGTTATTACATTTTTTGTCGGTTAGTCTGTGCGTTTTTGTGCACGCTAATCTCTGAAACGGCTTAACCGATTTGATGCAATTTTCAGTGATGTATTGTAGCAAGCTTCCCGTAACATTTAATGTTTGTTTCATTCCAATCGGTTTACAAACAAAAAAGTTACGCGCTATACGCGTGCACAAACGCACAGACAAACAGACAAAACTTCCAAATTTCTCTCTATTTTTTAACCTCGGCAACATAAACAAAACGTGTACAAATTGTTATTTTTGAAAAAAATATTTCATAAACAAATTTTTTTATAAGTACACAAACATCCTCGTTTTGGAGTCCACAGAGGATAAACGTACTTATATTAATTTTTTATATAGATATTTACTTACAACAATAAAAATAATACTTAGTAAAAACTTACCGGCGTTTATGGCGAGGATGAAAACCGCCAAGGAAATCTGTAGCGGCAAGCCGCACAGGGGCGTGAACCTCAGCGTCATTGGCCGACCGCCTGGGGCGGGGGTGCCCTCCAACATACGTAACAATATACAACCTTCACAGCCTTCGGGCCCGACGAAAAAATCGTAAAATTTCCGATTTACACCGGTTTTTGTTGCGTCGATTCTGTTGCGTTTAATTAGCGCGCATTCGACGTTCGCGCGCATCGAACGCTGCTTGGACACTATCCGAACACACTTTCACTTATCACTCACTCACTATTCGCTATACGCTGTGATACTTATTATGTCATCGGCTTTCACTATTTCACACACAACGCCGATTCGAAAACACGTTTAAAATAACCTTATCAACTAAATATTGTCGAGACCAGTCTTGTAGTTTAGTTATTGACATGTGTTGTTTGGCTGAAAAATCATAATAGTAGATTTTACAACAAGTGCACAAAACGAACCATTTTTATCCGAGACTTTTATTTTATTTATTTTTTTATTTCCATTGCGAGGAAATAAAACAGTAGTATAACATAACATTTCTTTAAACGCACGAAAAAACAAGAGCTGTTTCCCGCCGCTTAATTTTTTTTTAATCTTACGACATTGACATTCACATCTTGTGACATTAGCTTGGGCTGCAGACCTATACAGCCTACTATTAAATTAATTTTGTAATAATAATTTTCTTAAATTAATTAAATAACCTACCATACTGGAATTTAAATTTTAATATCTTTTATGTCTTAAAAAATTACATAAGGCAAATAAATTTAAGTAAATATTACAAAATAACAAATTCTATCTATGAACTTCTTATTGTGTTTGGCTGTATGGCTCATTTTCTTTGCCTTAATATAGATACATTTATGAGTAGATACGTTAATGCACTTGTGCACAAAATTCGATTTTGTGCAGCCTATATCCTGCACAAATAAGCTCTTTCAGAGCATGAGAAGTGAAAAAGTTATTGTAACGTCGTAAGAATCAAAATGCATTATTTCGATACTTTTATTTTTTTAACACGTCAAAAACATGTACTGTTTAATGAAACTTGTCAATATAATAATTATATGAAATGATATATTTTTTTAATGATTTTATTACAAAATTTATATTGTTATTGTTTTGATTGAACCAATTGTATTGATAATGAAAGATAATATGATAATGATAATATGATAATGAAAGAAAGAAGAAAAGAAAGAAAGAAGAATATTTTTCTTATTGATAATTTTGAATTCCATTATTGAATTGTTTCTTTCTTATTTATTGACTTATAGCATGGAAATGGTTCTGAGTATTTATATATTTTTGATCTCATTGACATTTGTTGATTCATTCATTTAACTAATTTCTAATTATGCTGTGATTTCCTATAATTTAAATTCATACTTGTAATATTTCCTTCTATGGGGTTCTATGAGGTTGTTTAAATATGTCTTAGTAAGCCTTTTCAAATAACCAAATAAATAAATAAATATAATATATAATAAATATATAATAATAATAATAATATATATATAATATAATTATATAATTATAATATAAATATTAATAATAATTATAATAAATAATAAAATTGCTTGTGTTATAGGCGACGGTAGCCACCTACCATCAAGTGGACCGTCAGCCTGTCTGTCGACCTTAACATAAAAAAATAAATAGATATGATATGTACATATAAAAAGTTATAAATTATCTAAATATATTTTTAACATTTTTTTTTAAATTTTGTGTTAAAATTATTGAGTAACTAACTGGTGCTCTCAGCTTCACCCACATTGAAAAATAAAAAAATAACGCTTGACTAAATATATGAGCAATAACGCCTAACATCTTTATTGCAATTATAGCTATGCATCTAACGCCTGGCAAAGATGTACTTTGCCAGGCGTTAGATGATCCCTCAGGAACAGTACTTTTTTCTGGATGAAAGGTATGAAATGTGGACACAAAATACGCGCAAACTATATCGTCTGGGGATGATCTCGGTTGAGCATGTTCGCCCACAGCCCGTTGTATGACAATTTTAAGTGTTTCTACGAAGGTTTTATTTAGCATTCTCTATGTTTCTCAAAAATTACATACATTGTTGTAAATGTTTTGATAGTGACTCGAAAGGAAATCAATCAGTTTTGTTTGGAGATCGGGCCATCAGTTTATTTTCGTTTTAACGATTCAAAACTTGTAACATTGGGTAAGAAGAAATTATAGATTTTACTGGGAAAATATGTTTTAATTTGGTAATGGGTAATCGAGTGCGTGCTTCGCGCTCGTTTACAAAATCTGAAATATTCACAGGAAATTACTGAAATTAAGAAAGACTATTGTTACCAAATTCTTCAAAGTGTAATTTTAAAAAAGCAATGACCTAGTTTTGATTGATGTCCTTTTACTCTGCAGTTTTTGACGTGTTAATAATAAACCTATCAAAACAGTGCATTATTTAAGAGGCAAAGAATCAGCTTAAAAAAAAGAAAAGTTTATAAGTTGATTTCAACTTAAAGCTTAAATGTAATTTTGTTTTCTATAACTATCTTAAAAGTTCTATATTGAAGTGAATTTATTATTTCATTAAATATTTTTTTTACCAATCTCTATACTATGAGGAAGTAACGTTTGTTAATTTATAAGTTTGATTTTAGGAATTAATCTCTGAAACTATTTATCTGATTTCAAAAATTCCTTTCACTAACGCTATCGGCGAGTGCCATAGGCTATCTATACTAATACTATAAAGTTGAAGAGTTTATTTGTTTGTTTGAACGCGCTAATCTCAGGAACTACTGGTTCGAATTGGAAAATTCTTTTTGTTTTGAATAGTCCATTTATCGAGGAAGGCTATAGGCTATATAACATCACGCTACGATTATATAGTATTATATATATATATGCAGTGTCCAGTACCGCGCGCCCCATGCGCACGCCGCAGCGAAGCGTGGCCGAGTTCAGATAGTATAAAATAAAAATATAAATTTGGTTTTCATTAAGAAATCACGATATTTGTAAATTAAATCGGAGAAAAATTAGCCTATGAGTCGGTTTAATCGGGCGTGCGATAAACGGTTTCATATAGATATTTGACAACAATATATGACGAATACGTCGGCCTCAAAGAAACTATAAAAAAGTCCTGGAGAGCATTAATCGAAATTGTATATTTAAGCTACAATAACTGCTTTTATATCTCAAAAAATAAAAATTCTATTAATACGAGTAATAAATGGAGATAAAATTAGCCATTCACTGTAAGTTGTTCGGTGATATAGGCTAAGAGATATCTTGAAATTAGTAACGCGAGCAAACGAGTTGAAATATCTAGGACGGTACGAAATCGAAAGGGCAGCCCAGGACATAACCTAAGCAGAGGCATCATTTAAAAACATGTAATGTTATCAAATTTTAAGTCAGGGGCACAGCTATTCCCTTTGAACCCCTTGAAAAGCGTTAACCGTGAATAATAACCATAAATAATCCAAACCTTTTCTCCCCTCGTAGACTACAAAAGTCACATCTACCATCAACTTGTTAGCCTGTCTGTTTCCTTTTATTATAAAAAAAAGGTAAAATTTAAAACTTCTTACTTTAAAACTAAAATAAACTTCATGTCTTTAATAATATAATTACTTATTTTCATTTTTATAGAAAACAAAATTACATTAAGCTAGTTGTTAGAAAACAATTATTTATGTGCGTGCTTCCAACTATGCTAAATACGTCGTTTGCAACTTTTTTTTTTGCATACTTATAAATAATTTCTTCGACTAACTTGAGATTAATAACTCTTAAGTTTATGGTTTTCCGTTAAGTTGCTTTTCCGAATATTTTATTAAAATAAATAAATAATAAAAATATTATTATTTTATAGCATAGGATTACATTTTTAAAATATTATTATTATTATTATTAAAACACTTTATTTGTACCTTAAACATATAAAAAAGAATAAAAAATCGGTTACCTATTTATTTACGCTCAAAAATAGAAAGGTTATTTTTTTATTCTCCACAATAACCCGATAATACTTATACAACTAAATTTGAGAACTTTGACATCAAAGTAATGAACAATACAAAGAACACTGGGATGGTACTATTAAAATTGAACCTTGAAAGGTTAAATTTATATTTTTTTAATTACTTAACTGATTCAATTCATGTATTATGGTAAAACATTTTAACATGCAACATGGATCCGTGAAATTACTTATAGCAATACACATGCAAAGCAAAATGATTAAAAAAAAACATACAAAACACAGTCACCGCCAAAAGTCTAACTTTTACCACAGCATATTAAAAAAAAAATCTGACATTTTTTTTCATTAATCGTTACTTCGATAAACTAAGGTTGATTATAATAAAATAACGCTACCATATAAAACAATGATCCATATGTTTGTCAGAGCTATGTACTTTAATTGTACTGTAATGTTTAGGTACTCTTTTCTGTTACTTCAATACTAGTTGCATAAGTTGACTATAATTTTAAGCACATAAGCAAACTATGAGCTTTTATATAATAAATTAAATCTTATTTAATGGTCTACATTTGTGTACATAATATATAATTAATATTATATAAAAAAACTATTTTTGTATTTATTTTTTGAGTGGTATTAACTTAGGTTAAAACAATAATTTTATAGTAGGTAGGTACTATATGTACCTAATATGGTTAAAATCTTTGAAAGGTTTTGAAAAAACATTAGATGCAAAAATTAATATAGTGGTTAATAATTAATACTATTATTGACGAGCCCGTTGGATACGTGGTTAGGGTGTTTGCCTTAGAGCATTCTAGGGCTCCTGGGTTCGATTCCCGGCAGGGTCAACTTTGAAAAATGAACTTTTCAAATTTGGCTCTGGTCCGGATCTGGAAAGTAGTGGCAGGGCACACTGCTTTTCGCAGTCATTTTCGGCGACCCGTCTGGTGGTAGTAACCATCCCCTTTCTGAAGCTCATCGTGAAATAACAGCACGTGTGCTGTTGTGTTTCGGTGAGTGAGTAAGGGATGCCAGAGCCCATTTCCCTAACCCTTCCCAATCCCTTATCCTTAATCCTACTGTAGTCGGCAGCGCACTTGCAACACCTGTAGTGTTGCTGTGTTATAGGCGACGCTAGCCACCTACCATCGAGTGAACCGTCAGCCTGTCTCCGATCTTAACATAAAAAATTATAATAATATAAAATAAAAAATATTATATATTTTTTATTTTAAATTCAATAATTTTAAAATTGCTCAGAGAATAAAGTAACTTAGAGTAACTTAATATTTTAATTAGGATTAGCTCAGGCCTTTTTACTAAAGTGTGTGATAGATTTCGGTGTGTAATATTTGATTTTTTTATCCTTGGTTGTTCTAAAACACTTTTTACTCTGACTGTACCCGAGATTAAAAAAGATAATATTTGAACTAGTAAAACAAAGCAATTTCGTAACGATTCTATCTAAATGCACTGTTAGGTAGCGATGCGGTACCTTCAGATACACTATCTACTATATGGAAATAGGATTTACGTAAGGTATCAAAGCAGAACTAGTTTGAAACAATTTTACTAGAATTTTAGTGATAACTTCGCAAAAGCTCCGAAGAGTCGTTTTCGTATCGCTGGTTGTCGCACCACAACTTACACTTGACCGGCCGCCTCTCATTTATACTTGGCGCCAAACGCCTCGATGTATTTCGAATTTACTAGAAATTGTAAACAAGATTATAAACAAACCATTGAAAGTTCGTAAATGATATTTCTGTTGAAATGTAAACTCTGTGTGGTAAACATAAGGACCAATTTCCTTTGACACTAATCGAAAAGGGGCTGCTACCATCGATAGGGTGGGACGTTCGAGACTTTCGGCCGGCGCTTTTTCCAGAAAGTTCCATAGTTAGTCGTAACAATATAAATTATCAGTATATAAATATAAATATAAACAAATATAAATTAATAATATTATAACAATTATTTCCAACGTTCAAATTAAAATTTAATGTCCAATAAATAACATATATTTTTTTTGTACATTTATATCCACTCAGTAAAGTATAGTTACACGGAGAAAACCTCTTGTTGGCATATACAAAAGCCTTGAGTCCTCGCCCGCGCGTTACAGGGGCGCGGTATGACGACAAAGGGGACAAGGAGGTACGAGCGGCGCGACGGCGGCGGGCGGTATTTTCCAAAATTTGCCTTAGAAAATTTGTTAGAAATGTGTTTTGCAAATTATTAAAATTACAAAAAATTCTCTTCTTTTAATTGTAGCAATGGATATTTATAATTTTAAACCAACAATAGCGTAAAAAAAAATAATGAAATAGTGCAATTTGAGCTTTATATTTTGTGCTATTTCTATAAATTCAGAACGTTCGTCGAAAAAATACGTGCACATAAAATTTCAATGCTTAATTTGTAAGAAAACAAATAAATCCTTCTAATCTCTATATATAAAAATGAATCCCCATTTCCCTTAGTCACGGCATCACGGGTGAACGGGTAGACAGATTTTAATTCGGTTTTCAGTAATGGAAAGAGGGATAAACGGGGAATGTTCATATATATAAAATTGCACCTCGGGCGAAGCCGGGGGCGGGTCGCTAGTGTATTATAAATGCGAAAGTTTGTATGTTTGTTCCTCAATAAAGCAAATACGGCTAAACTGATTTGGATGAAATTTGGCAAACATATAGTTTATTACCAGGATTAACATACAGGATACTTTATCCTGGAAAAATGTTAGGTTCCCTAGGGATCGTTTAAAAACATAAAAAAATCGGCGCCACCGTTATATTTTTCATTTTGCAACGCGAACGAAGCCGCATACGCCAGTTAGTATTGTTATAAAATACTAATGTCTCTTTTATATGTTTTTTTTTTTAAATACTCTATAAATAAGTGCTCGGAGCAAATACTGCTACGGTCATTACGCGCGCAGCTCTCACCAATATTTTCACTTGCATTATACTTAAAGCATTACAATTAAGTTGATATTAGGATAAGTGACAGTAGTCACTTACCATCAAGTATTCGTCAGCCTACCTGACGAACCACATTTTGAAACATAAAATTTTATAAAAAAAGTATATTTTTTATTATTAATATATTATTTATTAAGTTGTTTTAATTCTTTATATTAATGTTAATATCTACTTTTAATATACTTATTTTAGAAATAAATTATTGTTAAAATTAATTCCTACCTGAATTCAATAACTATATTAATATTTTCCTTTGATACGTAGCAAGTTTGAAACTGTTTATTAAATCAGTCCGTAGGATGTAAGGCGTGGGGTGGCATCACCCTTGACATTTACTCTCCAAACCTTAATCGCCGAGAGGATTTCAAAAAGCAATCTCTTAGGACACGACAATCTGCCGATTCATTAATTAAATAATATAGCTCTGTTTCTCTTTTACACATTGCTGTTTCAGCACTTGTGCTAGTTTCGTTTATAATTAAAATACGCTACAGCTAATTGAAGCTAAAGAGCTAATTTAAATCTGATATTAAATGGTGTAATGTATACTGCATTTGCAAATCATTAATTAGGCAGACAGGCTGGCGGCAATAACCGCCCCATTACAGAAAATATTTTATTTTAAATATGTGTTAGATTTTAAAATTGAAAATTTAGCTTCAATTTTAACCTTGAAAGGTGGAAGGTTATACTTTGCGAGGGTCCAGGAAAATGATATCTGTTTGGTTGGCTACCCTCGACTTAATTTAAAAAGAACACATTAACAAATCGACATGGTCCGCTTTATAGTTTGAGCAGGCCTTGTCACTCCGTGTGTACCGTGAAATAATTGCCTACCGTCGCTCACATTGAATGTGAAAGGAGTGCAACTCTGTACGCTAGTACTATTGTTTATTCTGTCAAAAAAAAAAACAAAATATTTATTTATCAATTGAGTTTCTCCAAGAAACTCTTATGATCGTCATTAAATTTACCAGTTAAATTTAAATTTACCAGGGTTTCGGAAAAAGCCAAGATGACGATCCTGAGAAGAAACCCCGAAAGAAACTCAGGATACTATTCTTTTTGTCATCTTTAAAATATAAAAATTACAACAATTATATACACTTAATACTTAAATTAAAGTACATATACAATACTAAACATAGTATGAGCTCCGAATCCAGGCTTTAATTCCAGGCTTCATTGTCACTTAAATAATGAGTAACCTTATAATAGCCTTTCGAGAGGAGTTTGGTTTTAATGACAACTTTAAATTTATTTATAGATAAGGTTCTGATCATCTCATCTGTGGTTTGGGGTCCAAAATTGAAACCGATATAGACTCACCCACAAACAAATACTAATTCACACAGAGAGAGACTACATTTGAAAACATGGTAACCAAAGTTACTGTAGCCAGCCTTATCAGGATTATATTGTAAATGCGAAAATTATTTTTTTTTACGCTTTCACGCTCTAAATACTCAAACGATTATCATCAAATTTTGCATATACGCCTTCAGGGATAAAGAAAAGGGTGTATTTTTATCCCGAAAAAAGTACTGTTTCTGTTCTAAGAGCTATCAAAAAAATTAGCAAAAACTTTCTATAAATTAAAAACTTATTTATGTAATTAAAAATTTTATTAGCAAACTTTATATAAATTTAAAAGGTTTTCGTTCGCCTTTTATATTTTAGATTTTTATTCGTTTATAACTATTATTAATTGACTGAAGATTATTTTAATTATGATTGATTTACTTACATTTTTTTTATTATATACTTATGAATTATATTTTGGACACCAAATGTGTTAGCACATGCTGGGATGTTATTATTGTAAGATCAGGTTATACACCCATGGTTGTATACCTGAGCAAATAAATTGTTTGATTTGAAAAGGTTTGAAAATAAATGGTTTAGTTGTTGTATATAATTTGGAGGGGATAGGAAAATTTACTCTGGCATCCCTTACTCACTCGGGATATAACAGAAACTTGATTCGGCAAAAATTGGATTAGACAGAAAAATCACACCCAAAGTTTTTGTTTATACATATTAAATTTAGTGATATTAATTTAACGATATTATACATATTAAGTGAGTATTTTATCTATATATATTAAAAGAACATAAGATGGTTTTATTTAAACACTCCACTTCATTGTGGTCTTCTGTAAGGGGGTGATTACTGATAATAGACTGAATACACAATACCTGTTAGCAATAATATACAGCATTTAACATTACATTAAAAAACAGCAACTCACTAGACAATGAAACGGCAACATATCTGGCTAAAAAAAAGTAAAAAAAATAAAATAAATAAAATTAAAAATAACCTGAAAATGCTCATGGCATGCCAGCATTTAAAAAGTGGCTAAATCCAGATTTTCCACTCCAGATTCCAGATTCCACATCCCTATCCCCATTTTGTTGTATACCTATAATAAATATATTATAATAATATAGAAAAATACAAACAATTTTTTGTTTGTTTGTTTGTATTTTTGTTTCTTTTGTATTAAATTATTTTTTTAATAAAGAAAAATAAGAAATTGTTCGATATGTCTTACTTCATCAGCACACATTCTTCTACCTGGTGTTGCTTGTTCATAAACAAACAGTTCACAAAGACAATAGTCAGCGCCTGTCTGCCGCTATTTATACACAAAAAAATAATAAAAAAATTGTTACATTAATGTCAACTGTGTCGTTTCTCCTCTAGGAGAAGACTTAAGAGGGAGAGTCAAAGGAAGTGAGTGTTATGCTACAATCTATCTACCTATGAACAAAGACAGGATATATCAGAATCATCTATCATTTTTCATGAAGGATCCAGTAAACCAGAGTGGTCATAGACAGTGTTATGGAGGCTTGGCTAATCCTAAAACTCACACTAAAAGTCTGATTTGGTGAAGATGATTATTTTTTTATTTTTCGAAAAGTCCGCCTGTCTAAATAGTAGTAAAAACAGATATAAAGACTAAAGATAATAACTACTAATTGAACTGAAATTAAAAAATAAAATGGTACTAATTAATTTCTTATTTATTTTATGAATTTAGTATGTTCTTTTTATGACAGTTTTTTAAAAAAAGAAAACTATTTTCACGTCCCAAAAAATACATTTTCACTAAATAAAAGAGACAGGTATAGCGAACACATAATAAGATTTTGTTTTCAATTGCTTAAATATCTTGAAACCAGGAACCCTAGTTTAAAAAAAACCATTTAAAGTGATGAAATAAATACATTTTTAATTACTTTATGATCGACGAAATAAAAGAAGGCAATGATAATCTACTGTACTTACAGCCTTTTATTATAATTCCAAATAATATTAATATACACGCATTCGCTTTTCCATTACGTAAGCACTAATAATTGAAATAAAACACTGTAAAATCTTAAACTTCATTTTTAGGCTTTCATAGCAAACAATTTATTAATAAAATATCTATGTAATGATTCCTCCTGCTATGGGAATCCCATGCGATAAACATATTTAAAAAGGAGGTTTCTAATACTGTTAAATTTATGTTATGGTTAAAATTTGATAAATTTATGATATTGGTTAAAATGCGCATTCTAAAAAACTGATAATTAAATTTGCCTTTTCCATTTTTATAATTTTCGGATTACATAACAATTATTTGCAAGATTTAAAAACAGATTTATATAATTTAAATTATATATCAATGTTCCAAAACGTATTTTTTAACGGAAATAGGTTTCGTTGACGAATATTATGACTCCGCGTTGTCGGTGTCTCTCAGCGCCATTTTGTATGAAATTTGGGAGCTTTTTGAAGAAAAAGTTTCGGCACAAGATTCTTTCGCTGAACTGATGGATTTATCTTTCATTATCTTTTAAAAGTCTTCACGTTTTGAAAAACATCTTATTAATTAACAAATAAAAGTGAAATCGAATGCAATATTCAAAATTTATTTACACGTTATTCAAAGGGATGTTTAAGTAACAATAATTGTTGTTATTAGAAAACACTTGTATTTATTTATTTAATCATTTTATTTTCAATAAAAAATTTAATTTAGATTAGCTTAATTTACATTTAAATTCTATAATTTATTTTAAAGATTTAACTTTAGTATTTATGAAATAATGTGGAATTGTTAGTGGTTTTTATATCTGTTCTAAAAAAGAAAATGATGTCACTGAGACCGATTAGGCAAATAGCTTGAGTCCTTTAGCGGCCATTCAAAAAACCTAATTCACTGTCACCGAAATAAATCAATTCTTGTCGGGAAATTGGTTGGAAAAACGCACATAAAAATTATTTTGTAAACAAATATTTTCACAAATAATGTAATGTTTAAGAATATGTTGTAAATAAATTTAAAAATTGTTACTATTGATGGGGTTTTTATATGAGAATGATGCGCAGTTCGCGCATGCCGCTACGCGGCCCGACGGATACTGAATGTTGTATTGTGGGGTGTTCTATGCATTGATTTTTTACCCAAATTTGGGGAATTTTCTTAATGTTTATTTCACAGCCGTTACATAAATAAATAAATAGAAGGGTATTTATTTTAATAAAAATATTGTAATAAATTACAATATTTTTAGGGTTCCGTACGTCCGAATAAAAAAAACCTAAAATTTTGAAAAAAAAATACAGAAATAAGTTTTCTAAGTAAGTATAGATTATAGGAAAACTTATATGAAGTCCATGATATTAAAATAACATGGTAAATCACTCAATATTGTGCGGATAGGTAACATCGTACGGAACCCTCTTCACGCGAGTTCAACTCGCACTTGTCCCTTTTTTTTTAAAACATTTGACTGCTCATAATCATCATTATCACCGTCATCTCAGCCGACATACGTCCACGGCTGAACAAAGACCTCGCTCCCAATATTCCAAAAGGACAGGTCAGAAGCAGCCTGGATCCACCGTCGACCCGCAGCCCGAATTTTAAGTATTAAGTTTTTTTTTTTTTTTTATTAAATCGAGGTAGCGCTTGACCACTATCTCATTTGATGTGAGGTGTAGATGCGGCCGAAGGTGGACCACTCTCACCTAGTAAATACCCATTCACCCTGGTTTTGAAGACCCCGAGGTTGTATTCTTGTGGGAACACAGACGCAGGCAATGAGTTCCACTCCTTAGCAGTCCGAACAAGGAAGTAATAAAATATTTATAAAACAAGTAATTTAAGTATTTGTAAACTAAACCTGACATTTTCAGTTAATTTCTGCTTATGATTCTATTAATAACATAGAAGATAAGTTGTCAAAAAACGGTTAGTAAATTAGATTTTCGTAATTTTAAAAAGATGTACCTAATCCTAATCTCTATATATAAAAATGAATCCTCATTTTCCTTGGTCACGGCATCACGCGTGAACGGGTAGACCGATTTTAATTCGGTTTCAGTAATGGAAAGAGGGATAAACGGGGAATGTTTATATATATATAAAAATTGCATCCCGGGTGAAGCCGAGGGCGGGTCGCTAGTGAGTTTGTTTGTTTGTTACGCTTTCAAGCCTATCATCGTGCAACTTTGCATACATGTTATCAGGAATACATAAAGGGATATAGTATACCTTTCATCCAGACAAAAGTACTGTTCCCTAGGGATCATCTAAAAATAAAAATAAAAATGCATGTTTTACCTACAAAAAGGGGCGCCGACAAAGTCTGCAATGCAACGTTGCATGTTGCAACAAAGTCTGCAATGACGCGACCCTCTCGTGCCGTCCCGTGTTGTGTCGTGCCGACATCCTCACTGAGGTCTCAGTCAGTTACTATTGTCTGATGTGTACGTTCGTCATGATGGTGACGGTGAAAGTTACTCAACAGAAATTCTTTTACTTTTTATTAATATGTAAATTTTTGGCCAGTATTAAAAATTGGCCACCAGTAATTAGTGTACTTTGATCAGTATTGATATATACCATTAGTATGTCATTTGTCGAAGTTAACGCAAAAACGAAACGAAAAGAAATTATTGAAGCATTTTATTTTAAACATATGTATCTTTTTTTGAATAACTTGAATATTTTTTAATTCGAATACATTTTTTCTGCCATTGATTTGAATTTAATTTCATTTGATTTTAATAACTCTATTTCGTATGTTCGAAATCCCAATATTTACAAATACAATCAAAAAACTCTTAAGTCTTTTTCCATCATTGATATTAATATATTTTTTTGAATTAAAATTTATTTTCATAATAGATAGACCATCCCTCTTTACTATATGTTATAATATAATTTCATACTCCTTACTTATTTTGGTCTTTATTTTCATAAGGGTATATCTAAAAGCTCATCTCAAAATTTATAAATCGAAGCAAAAAATCTCAATATTTTTCACTTTAAAACCGAATATATGTGTTTTTTTACATAATTGATTTGAAACGTGCTGTCTTCCGACAATACAACCTTAATTTATAGTGCAACTACTTTCTTGTATGAAAAAGATCCATTTCTCTTTTTAGGTTAAAAGTGCAACATTGAGATGGCAACACCGTATCCACTACGCCGCCCCGCGAACCGACGCGCCGTAGACCCCGCCCGCTACGCTGTGGCGCTACGAGACACGGACGGCGAGTAGGCGTGCTTTATTCATTTTACTACGTATATAATTACCTTCAGCCTACTTGCTCGGCGTATTCTACAGCGTTTTGTGAGTAGTTTCGCGAACCTGTCTGGCGACAGTAACCACTCCTTAACAGAAGACCAACGTAAAATAACGGCATGTTTACTGTTGTGTTTCGATGAATGAGTAAATGGATGCCAAAACCCATTTCCATGTCTCCTTGAAATCCCTTCTGCTTTATCCACTAAAGTGAGCAGCATTTATGGCGACGTTTGTGTCAATAGGAGTTGGTAGATATCTAGCATTATTATGCTGACTGTATACTTGATACTAAGGCCTACTATGGCGTAGCAATCTAACTTGCTGACAAAAAGTTCTGGATATGATTTTTTTTGGTTACTATTACCATGTGTCTTGACATTGAATGTATATTTATCATTTAATTTTTTTTTATTGAGGATTTATTTATAAGGAACTAATAAGGAGCTTCTTATTACAATTAGTAGAAATAGCATTCCAAATAGTAGATTACCTAAGTTTAATGTCTTTGACAATCTATGTATCTTGTAAAAGTTTTTATAGATAAATACATAAATCTTAATTAATCTACACAAATATAATAAAATCGTAAGCGAGCCCTGTAATTTAATTTAATATAATTAATTGTAAATTTAATGTAGACCCCTTTACATTAAATATTTTTTTCAGCTTATGTTGTCAAAGTAAAAAAAATAGTTTTTAGAATTGTTGACTGTTCGTCTGTGCGTTTGTTCGCGCTAATCTCAGAATCGGCTTAACCGGATGGAATGGGGTTTTTACTTATGCTTAATGTAACATTTAGTGTTTGTTTCATTACAATCGGTTCACAAACAAAAAAGTTACGCGTATAATACAAAATAAAAAAATTAAATAGTAATAAAATAAAGTCTCTGTCCGCTTCTGTCTGTTTCTCTGCTAACTTCTATACCACCCTACGTATTTTGATACGGTTTTCACTAATGTTGGCGGGAGAGAGGCGGTATAGAGACTGGTAGATAGAGGACTTTTCAGATAAAAATTTAAGCTACCTTTGGTCTCCGATTTTTTTTTATGTTAAGAGGTCGGGAGACAGGCTGACGGACCACTTGATGGTAGGTGACTACCGTCGCCTATAACACCAGCAACGCCAAAGTTGCTGCAAGTGTGCTGCCGACTGCAGTAGGATTAAGGACAAGGGATTTGGAGTGAATAGGGAAAAGGACTATGGCATCCCTTACTCACTCACCGAAACAACACAACAGCACACTTGCTGTTATTTCACGTTGGTCTTCTGTAAGGGGGTGGTTACTGCCGCCAGACGGGCTGCCCAAATGACTGCGAAAACGCAGTGTGCCCCTGCCACTACTTTCCAAATCCAGACCAGAGCCAAATTTGAAAAGTTGATTTTTCAAAGATGACCCTGCCGGGATTCGAACCCGGGAACTCTAGAACAGAGCGTTAAGGCAAGCACCCTAACCACTCATCCAAACTGACTGCACGAGTAAAAACTTGGAAAAAGTCTATGCAAAAGCTAATTTTAATAAGAGATTCTGCGAAATTTGCAGAAACGCAGCAAAAGCTTACAGACATTTCGATATAGATCCTAAACGCTGCGTGTAACAATTTCGTGTGCATTAATATAATCGTTGTTAAGACTCGCCCCAACGTTCTCCCTCAATAGAAGTCCCTCGGGAATACACAAAACTCACTAAATAAGGAGGGGGGAATGAAAACATAGTGATGGGACTTTTGTTAACGCTTTTTTTATCATTGCATTTTTATATGATCCAAATATTAATATGAGCTTGTCACAATTTCTTTTTATAAACTTAATTGGAATTTAAGTCTGTGCACCTTTGGTTGCATCTACTCTATGCACGCTTGATTAAACGACAGATGTCTGACGGACTGAATTGATGAATTTTGAATGGTGAGGTAGATCTTAACGGAAACTAAATGATTATTCAAAAATACCTACCTAATTTATTTTACTCACTTCTACTTCACTTTATTAAAACAAATTACTTATAATTATTATTTAACAAGTAAATGTGATTGATACATTGCTTTTTGAATAACTACTAATTCACATATAATTCCCCAATATAACCATTGGGTAAGTGTAACAAACCTTTATTTATTTTTGTTCCCCATCATAATTTTATAATTGTAATTATTAGGTATCTAAGCATTACCAACTAAGTGTAAAATTGTAAAAGATAAAACTAAGTTTAACTGTAATTATAGGTCATTTTAAAAAGACCACCTAGCTAAGGCTTTGTTATTATTGCATTGTCTTTATATATATTTTACTTGTGAAAGCCGCATCAGGGATCACTATTTGATGCTATCAAATCCCCATTTCTACCCACACCGTCATAATATGACTATTGCAATGGCTCGCTTGTCGACATTCAATGTCGCAGGATAATTATGAATCTGGACATTATTAAAATGTCCAAAATTAAAAATATTTCCAGGGACCTCCCGGGCCGGGATATTTAACACCAAGAGATCCTGTACTGCCACGTTCCAGCCACGGACAGCTAAGTTGGAGTTTGCAACTAAAGGACTAAAGGAGGGAAAGAAGAAGGAGGAGAACTAGGAGACTAAAGGAGAGTGGGGTTTTGTGTAGTGAGATCATCTTGTGAGGTTGGCCTGCGGACATTTTTGTAACTCACGACCAAATTGCTACTCGTTATTAAAATCTATAAATTTTGTTGGCAGTAATTCTTTAATTAAATACATATTAATCTAAACACTCTAGTAAAAACTGCCACAAGCTTTTAAGAGGAAGCCCACAGCCTAATTTTATTTATTCTTCGTCTGCGTAAACTGTGTCACCTTTTTGAGTACTGCTTCTTAGTAGGTATATCCTATTTTTTTAAGACTAGCTTTTGTCCACGATTTCGTCTGAGGCCCTTTTTCTCAGGAGTTAAAAGATTTATTCAATCTTTATTGCTCATATACTCTTGTCAGGCGTTGAATTCAATAGGGTATTACACCCATTTTTAAAGTGTCTCAATTAGATTCTGTAGTGCTAATGAACCACTAAAAAAAACACCAAATTTTTATTCAATCGATAAGTTTATTAAAAATGCATTTAAAATTTACATTTTCGAAATTCGCGCGTAATTTGACGAAAACGCTGGAAACCATTTTGCTCTGTGGTCATGACGTCAGTTGGCCGTGTAAACAAATGCGCCGGTAATTGACATGACACTGACTGACACTTTTTTGTTTACACAACCGTATGACGTAAACATGGCGGCTACTATTTCATTGTGTTTAAGAACAGACTAAAAATTCTGAAAACTTTGAATTTAATTTTAAAATTTATTTTGTTATTTTACGAACTAAAACTAACATTTTCCGACTGCTTTTTGCCTATCGTAGAGGGTCGTCTCATCCCTAAACGTGTCCGTATCGTTGGCTGGGGATGCCATCTTTCAACGCGTTATAAATTTTAGGCTGATTGCATTTTACTTTTTAGCCCATCCTCGACAGTTACGTATGCCTAACGACCGACCCTAACATTTGCGTATTCTGTATTTGAAATAGCCATACATCAATTATTTTACGACTTTTTGCCTTAACGCTCTGTTCTAGGATTCGATCCGGATTCTTGGGTTCGATCCGGGCCGGGTCAACTTTGAAAAATGTACTTTTCAAATTTGGCTCTGGTCTGGATTTGGAAAGTAGTGGCAGGGCACACTGCGTTTCGTAGTCATTTGGGCAGCCCGTCTGGCGGCAGTAACCACCCCATTACAGAAGACTACCGTGAAATAACTGCACATGTGCTGTTGTGTTCCGGTGTATGAGTAAGGGATGTCAGCGCCCATTTCCCTATCCCCTCCTAATCCCTTATTCTTAATCCCTTACTATAGTCGGTAGCGCACTTGCAGCAGCTTTGGCTTTGTTTGTGTTATAGGCGATGGTAACTACCTACCATCAAATGGATCGTCATATATATATACTCGGTATATATAGCGCGTAATTTTTTTTTGTTGTAAACCGATTGAAATGAAACAAACACTGAATGTTACATGAAGCTTGCTACACTATATAAGTGAAAACCGCATTCAAATCGGTTAAGCCGTTTCTGAGATTAGCGTGCACTTTGTGGCGAATTTACAATAAGCCGCACAAACGCACAAACATACAAAAATTCTAAAAATTAAAACCTACCTGACCTCGGTGACATATCAATAGACATGGCTCGTTTACGATTTTATTATATTATGTAGGTATAGTATAGAGCTGATTTTTTGTAAACATGTTTATATAATATGAAAGGTATAATCCGCGCGCAATGAGAATGGGATAGAACCTTCACAAAGTAAATCGAAAATGACAGTTCGCAAGTAGCGTTAGCAAAAAAGTTCTGAATATTAATTATAAATTAGTTATTTCTACGATCTATCATAGGTTCATGAAAATACACAAAAATGTTTCATGGTTGAAATCCTTTTAATAATAATGTTTAGGTATATTATTTTACAGTTATTCCAAGTTTTACCCCTTTTTCCACTCATTATTAATTATCACTAAAATAATTACACAATAATATAAAACAAAACTCAATAATAACAACTAAACAACGAAAACACAACTAGCAACTATGCGAGCTTCGACGCGACTTTGCCGACGCTACGGCTGGCCGGCGGACCGCGCGCGCCTCAGTTCCAAAAGGTCGCATCCCATTCTCATCGCGCGCGGATTATAACCTCCGGAATCAACGCACCTATTTGAAAAATACAATTTTAGCAAATAAGATAATGATTAAAACAGAATTTATTTGAACGGGCGTCGCGACTTAACGCTAAGATTACGATGGGATGGGGTAGCGTTTCGTCACACACATTATCCTCGAGTGGGGTGTGTGAGAAAAAGTCTAAAGCGTGGGGGAGTTTGGTAATCCCGCGTTGATATACCGAGACGAATGTAGTGCCGAGTGATTTTTAAGTTATGCGGGATTAGGATCCCTACTGCGAATTTGGGGTCCTTCCCTGGCACGTGTGTCAATCTCAGTTTCTGGAAGCTTTCATAATATTTCGATTCCCATAGCTCAGTTATTGGTATACAGCAGATAGATAACTTTGTAAAAACTATAATAAACGCTTACAAATAACGCTAGGTGTATGTGGTAACGCGCTGCCGATCTTGATTCAACAAAGGACAAGATTGTAATAGCGGAATGAACACCAAAACACAACAGGATGGAATTCTATACTAATACTAATAATATTATAAAGAGAAAAAATTTGTGTGTTTGTAATGAATAATCGCAAAAACTACTGGACCGATTTTAAAAATTCTTTCACCCATAGAAAGCTACATTATCAGCGATTAACATAGGCTACTCACCCTCCCCTCCCCCCCCCCATCTCCCCCCCCCACCCCCTCCATATAAATGTATGTTTTGTAATGAATAAACTCAAAGACTACAGGACCGATTTTAAAAATTCTATCACCTATAGAAAGCTACATTATCGGCGATTAACATAGGCTACTCACCCTCCCCCATCTCCCCACCACCCCCTCCATATAAATGTATGTTTTGTAATCAATGAACTCAAAGACTACTGGACCGATTTTAAAAATTCTATCACCTATAGAAAGCTACATTATCGGCGATTAGCATAGGCTACTCACCCTCCCCCATCTCCCCACCACCCCCTCCATATAAATGGTATGTTTTGTAATCAATGAACTCAAAGACTACTGGACCGATTTTAAAAATTCTATCACCTATAGAAAGCTACATTATCGACGAGTAATATTTTATAAAGAGACGCGGACATTTCCGTCATTTCCAAAACTTACCCTACCAAGAATCGAACCCGGCACCCCTAAGACAGAGCGTTAAAGCAATCACTTTATACACTAGACCTAGGGGTTCGTCAGAAAATCATAACAAGTCGTCAAAAAAGCTGTTCAGTAAAAATGGCAGCTAACTATTACCTACATAAAACAATATTTTATCTATTAAAAAAATAGATAAAATATTTTAAGTCTTCAGTTTTGTCTACATTCACGACTATAAGTGCATCAAAGTATCAGTAATAAACAGATATTATCATCTGGTTGTTTCTTCCCGTCAAGACCAAGCAATCCCTTCCCTCGGGACCGTTTCTGTCCCCAGTGGGTTCAGTCCTCTGCACAAGCGATCCCTCGAGGTCCAAGTATGTTAGAATGTAAGTAGGCTTAAGTAGTATGTATGTTTGCTTTTGTTTCTAAAGTTGCATCTATATTAAATAACTTTGTTATAACAAGTCAACAAAATAACATTGCAATATAACGATGTTATCTAACATATGACTCACGCGTAAATGTAAATAACTTGGTTTGGCTTATTGTAAATTCGCCACAAAGTAAATTCGCCACCAAAAAAAAAAAAACTCGCCACGATTCTATTTTTATGAAGTTAATACGTCATATATTTTTTAAATTTTTGTAAACTCGCCACAATAGCTTTTCCTGTACTGACTGCAAAAAAAAAACAAGCCGTGAGAAGAATAAAATCCTTATTTATTTTTCTATTAATCACATTAATTTTTAAAATTTTAACAAGTATCGTCTACAATTTCTACAAATATAAAACATGCCATAACTTTTTATAACAAACTAGCGACCCCCGCCTCCGACTTCGCCCGGGGTGCAATTTTTATATATAAGAACATTCCCCGTTTATCCCTCTTTCCATTAGCGAAAACCGAATTAAAATCGGTCTACCCGTTCACGCGTGTAGCCGTGACCAAGGGAAATAGGGATTCATTTTTATATATATAGATAGATTTTGCCTATAGTGTGGACTCACTTTAAGATTTGAACGCTTCTCTTTTGTTTGACTGTCCGATGACTTTTAAGCTAGACTCTAGGCGACCTTAGAAAAGTCATTTAATTAGATACATTTTGCGCTTAAATTTGGGAAAAGCGCCATCTATAATTCTAAAGCGCCTTACGCTTGTGATGCCATCTGTAACAGTATAACTAATTGAAACTTCCACAGTCCATATTAGTTTAAGTTAATGTCAACAGATGACAATAGAGGGCAATAGCATATTTTCTTCTGTGTTTAGAAGTCTTCTGCCATAGATAAAGAAATAATATATCATACTTACTATAATAGCAAAAGCATTTATGCTTTTGCTAGTAAGTATGATTTTAGTGATTTAAAAAAAAGACATTATTTCATTTATTACGTTGAAATTAATCGAAAATTAATAATAAACAAAAGCAATGAAATAGAAATAGAAAAATAAATAGAAATATAGAATAGAAAAATTTGTACTGTAAATGCTGTACTGTAAACATGTGTTCGCTCAAATAAAGACTTTGATTTTAGTTATTATAAAATCGCTGTCTGCTCCTATAACTATTTCCAAACATATCTCGGCTAACTATCTCCAAATACATACAATTACAAGTTTAAGTTGAAATAAATTGTGCAATTAAAATAATAGAAGTCCATACTGTTGAATTGGCCAATGTATTGTGTAGGAGCTTTAATTACCGCTCTCAGACGATGTTATCATGTTTTGTCATTTCTGAGTCATCAAATACAGTCATTCCGTCATATTGTTGTAAAATATCGAGTAGGCACATAGGTACCAATAATCTATACTTCTATACTAATACAATAAAGAAACTTGTAATGAAGAAACTCAAAAACTACAGATTTAAAACGATAACGAAGTTCGAAAACAATAAAATGTATGGGATTGACCATTGGCATATGCCGTCGCTAAATCGCGTGATACATTCCACACATTTTATTCTTGCGAACTTCGTTATCGTTTTTAAAATGTTACTCGGATCGATTTTAAAAATTCTTTCACCTATAGAAAGCTGCATTATCAGCTATGTAGTAACATAGGCTATTCACCCTCACCCATCTCCCCCCTTTACACCCTCCATACAAATGTATTTTTGTAATGAATAAACTCAAAGACTACTGGACCGATTTTAAAAATTCTATCACCCATAGGAAGCTACATTATCAGCGAGTGATATTTTATAAAAAGGCGCGGACCAAAGTCGCGTGCAACAGCTAGTATATTATAAAACAAAACGTAGGCAAATAATGCGAAAGTGAGTTTGTTTGGTTTTTTTTTTATTTTTTATTTTTTTTTTATTATAGATGGGTTTGCTCTTGACCAGCATCTATCCATGTAGGAAGGATGAGGCCGAAGATGGAGCGAGCTTACCCAGAAGATGCCTATTCACTCGAACCTTGAAAAGATTTGGGTTATATGAGCTCGGAAATACAGACGCCGGCAGGGAGTTCCAATCCTTAGCAGTGCGCATCACGAAAGATGTTTTAAAGCGCTTGGTCCGAATTAGAGGGATATCGACAAGGTGAGGATGGTAACCAGCCGTACGTCTGCATGTCCGATAGAAGAAAGGGGAAGGCGGTATGATCTCATGCAGCTCTCGAGCACACTCTCCGAAGTACATCTTATAGAATACACACAGACAGGCAACTTTGCGTCTTTGATGTTTTTATGCCTCAACCTATCATAATGAAATTTTGCATACCTATTGTCAGGGATATTGAAAAGGACATAGGATACCCTACATCCAAAAAAGTAGGTACCTACTTCGCGATGGATCCTCTAAAGATAAAAAAAAAATTAAACGCCTCACAAAAATATATGAGCAATAAAGATTGAATTAATGTTTACATTTAAGTAATATTTATGTATCATAAACTTCTAAAGGAGTTTTAACTTGGGTAACTTTTACGCGTAGAGGAATTTACATGTCATATAATCAACCTTTATTATGAAACTATTTAGTTGGATTAGAATTAATATCGTGATTAGGGTTGCCACCTTTTTCTGTAATTAAAGTACAATGGTGATTAAAGTTAAGAAAAAAAAGTACATAGTGTCAAAATAAAGTATCATTTATTTTTCTTTAGCATTATCTTTAAAAACATATTTTTTATTGCTTTTCGCAATTTTAATCAAATTATTATCATTGCTAAACAATTGCGCAGCATTTTTAGTGTCTATATTTTAGTTAAAGTAAATAATTCATTTTTTATAAGGTTCAGAGACGATTTGTTTATTTCATCTCGCCACTTGCTATTCATCACAGAAAAAACTCTCTCTGCGATTGCTGATGTCGCAGGAATTAGACATTAAAAATGAAATTACTTTATACAAGTTTGAAAAATGATTATCAGTATTATTAAATACTTGATTGCTGCCATTTTTGTGCAGTAGATAATTCCGAAAAACCCTTAGAATTATTTATATGATCATAAAGTTTGTTCAATATAGCAATCGTAAGTTTTTTCAAATAATTTTTTTCGATTATATTAACAATAATATCAAATTCAACATGGCTAACCACAAAGATGTTGTATTAGTCTGTACACTAATCTTTGGCTAACCAGTTTCAATAACCAGTTTGTGTCAAAATCAAACGTATTGCGTAAATCGTTCCGTTTTACGCAAAAATGCGTACGACCAAACGTTTTGAATCCAAGAAAAATCAAAATATGCGAAATAAAGTATTTTCGCGTACTTTATTGTTCTCGTATCGTATAATTACCTGAAATAACGTAAAATACTTCATTATAAAGTGCGGGTGGCAACCCTAATCGTGGTACAAAAATGTCAATTTTAATTGATCAATTTAAAAAAAAAACGGTTATTATAATAGTTAGTTTAGCTTCGCGAATTTTTTTGTGAGTAATGGCGAGTACTGTAACACGTACTTATGTGTCATCAATAGTATTCGCAGTGCACGCCAAACAATGACTTTTATAAGCACCTCAAGATGGGTTACATAGTTTGCGGTATAATGTCATTAATATTTTAGTAGGGATCTCCTAATTTTTTTGAAAATAAAATACAGCCCAGTTTACCCGCTGATAATATAATTTATCTTTCTATAAGTGAAAGAATTTTTAAAATGTTTTTTACAAAACAAACATACAAAAAATCAAATCACTCTTTAATGTAGATTAAATGTTATTGTTTTTAATAAAATATAAAGAATTTTTCCCGAGCGATTTTTAAGCTACTTATTCACTCTTATTATTTCCTTGGTAAGCAGTTTATAACTTTGAGTCATCGCGAACGCTCCCAATGAAATGTGTTTGTTACCATTTATTCCAAATGACTAAACGTTAGGCATAAATTTGTTTCGTTAAAATAAGTAGTGGGTAAGTACTTACTTGTGAGTAAGTATTGGGAAATTTACTTCATTTTCCTTAAATAAAACTACTGATTAATACATACAAGAGCATTAAAAAAGATTTTAAATTGTGAATTGTATAATAGGTTATTTCTATTTAAAAAAAAATAAACTTTTTATTGATCAATTTTAAGCTATAAATGTATATTTTTGCATCATTCGTCGTCAGGTAGTCTGTATGACATCATAATACTTAAACAAAACAAATCATTTAATTAATGTTAATATTTTTTATTGTATGTATACTTAACTCAACATTTTTTATTATATAAATATTTATATAGGTGCTTACATAAAAAAGATCTTCACAAAGTAGTCTCTCCTTGTCAGGTCTAACCATTGTTTTCTCAATTCTGATTCATGTCGCACAGGAATAAATAATTGACAATACTGGTAATTAAATTTTAAGCTCATCTATACATAATAATATAATAAAATCGTAAGAGCCGTGTACATTAAAGATTTTTTCAAAAAAACAATATGTACTTCTTACCGAGGTCAATAGAATAGTTTTTAGAATTTTTTGTCTGTTTGTGCACGCTAATCTCATTAAGGCTTAACCAATTTGAATGCGGTTTTCACTGAGGTATTGTAGCAAGATTTCCGTAACACTGAGTGTTTCATTCCAAGCGGTTCACAACAAACAAAAAAGTTACGCGCTATTGTCGCGCTATACCGAATACCACGCGTACGAAGTTGCGGGCACAGCTAGCAAAGAAAAATATTAAAATAAAATAAAAAATAAATAAAATAAATCTTTATTTGCGCGAACACATGTTTACAGGATTTTAATTTGTATACAGCAGTTACAGTACAAAGTATGTTCTACCCGCCAAGGGCATGCAAATATTTGTGTTTAATTGTTTATAAACTACATCAATATAAAAAAGGAATTAATTTTTCTTATTATAAAATTCTTTAACATCATAATAACAACAATCTAATAACCATTTTGTTAATGTTCTTGTAAATTTAGGATCCGGCAATTCTTTTATATTATTAGGTAGTTTATTGTATGTTTTAATTGCCATAACATAATATTCTTTACTATAATAGTAAATAGTAAGAAAAATAAGAAAATATATAAGAAATTTTTACTTTTTATGCATTTGTCTGTAAATGTAATAAATAGTTGTTAGTAAATAAACGAAAATAAACATTACAAGCGTTGACTGCTGTAGGCAGAAAATCTAGACTTCGCCCACACGCGGCAATCTAGTTTGTCTGGCTAATAAAAAACTGTCGCAATAAACTTGTCGGCAGCCTAGGCAGTAGCCTCCCACGCACCAACACTTGCGATTTTATTATGCTTTTACTAATCTAAACCTGGACACATATATTTCTTCTTAGGTCTTATTCAGTTAAAGTTAAACAACCGTTGAAATCAGTTAAAATTTATACATTGAATATAATTTCATGTGATTCACGTTGTTATAGGAATGTATGTAGTTATTGTTATAGCTTTCCTTGTGGTAAAATCTTTGACTAAAACATTTTCACCGTCTATCATAATTTTTCATGAAAAAAAAAGGCCTTTGTCCTTGCACAGAGTGTAGCTATATATCGGTATCAAATTACATTAAAAGTACATTTTTATATTAAAACTCTCAGTATTACATCTAATAATATGTAGTGACTAATATATAACATGTCACAGTGTTTGTAAGAAAACTCCGAAACGGCTGGACCGATTTTTTTTTATATTTGTTAGGTATGAGAATAGGTCGTAATTTTTCATCCTTCTACCCCCACCTTCCATTTTTTAATCGCGATTTTAGTATTTTTGTATGAAGAATATTCAAATAATTTAACAGTTCAACACCTTAGTTCCCAAAATGGTCCAGGTGGAACCCCAGGGGTCCACGGTAGACTCGACGGTGTCTACGTTGGCGTGACAAAAAAATGGGGGTTATTTCAATTAGAAAACTCCCCATTCGTGTTTGGAACTCAGCCGCAACGCAAATTTTTTTTTTTTTTTTTTTTTTTTATGAAATCGAGGTAGCGCTTGACCACTATCTCACCTGATGTGAGGTGCAGATGTGGCCGAAGGTGGACCACGCTTACCTAGTAAATGGCCATTTACCCTAGTTTTGAAGACCCCGAGGTTGTAGTTCTGTGGGAACACAGACGCAGGCAATGAGTTCCACTCCTTAGCAGTTCGAACAAGGAGGGTGGAACTGAAACGCTTTGTTCGTGATCGAGGTACATCGACCACGAAGGGATGAAACCCCTGCCCACGTCTAGTGGTCCGCAAGTGGAACGGTTCCGGTTGGATTAAATCGTACAACATAGATGCACACTCTCCATAGTGTAGACGATAGAAAATCGATAGGCACGCTAATTTCCATAGTTAGATCTAATCTTTTTTGTCGAGTTATGGTAGAAATGTAGCTACAGGGGGTCCACTGGAAATAGTTAAATTTTGAAAGTGGTCTATGAGAAAAAAGTCTGGGAACCTCTGGTTTAACATATAAAATTTGAAAATAAAATTGAACCCGATAGCAAGCACGTATACAGAGGGGGGGATAGTTGGGATTTATCCCCCCCCCCCCGAAATCTGACTGAAAAAAAAAACGATAGATGTCATTCATTCAGAAAGTAAGAAAAAAAGAGTGGTCGGCATGTGTGACACTAGATTTATAGAACGTCACGACTCTATAAATGTATTTTGTGAGTTACTCAAACCTATTGTCATTACATTGAGAGAACTATCCTGCACAAACAGAACTGTTGCCCAAACTGCGTCTACATTCATAGCTGCGATGGAAAAGAGTAGTTTCTTGATTTCTCTAAAAACCTGTGAAAGATTTTTCAGAAAAATTAGAGTAAAGTACAGTGATTACAGCGATTTTTACACAGTTCACATGGTTGTTTCAATGTTTGTCCCCCCCGAACCAAAAGTCTGGATACGTGCCTGCCCGATAGGTGGCGCCACAATCGGGTTACGGAATTATTTTCGGGTTCTATGGCAGAACAACGTATACTGGGTCAGCTAGTAAATAATTAAAATTAATTATTGTGGACAATTAATAGTTTGTGTGAAAATTTTAAAAGTATCAAAAATTTTACATGTTTTGACAAATTAACTAACGGCTTGTTATGACGTGAGCCTTGTGTGATCACTTAAATTGTATAAATTGGAATATTAACTTTAATTGAACTCGTTTCAAAAATAGTGTTTTATTAATTAAATAATTAGGCCACGAATAATTATCAGAAGAATTTGCTGTTACGGATTTTTCGTTACACCTATATTTTCAAAAAAAATTAATAAAAATATGCAACTTAAAATACGACCGGTCGGACCGATTATAAAAATATGTAGATCACTTCCTCTGCGTCAGCCTATACTAAAGCCCAACATTGATTAGAGACGCATTCCCAATTGTGGGATAGGTAGGGATAACATTTTCAGTTACGAAGTTACGAGTATATATACAGGTGTCCCAAAAACCTTTACTAAAACTGAAACTGGTATTAGCTCTTTTCACGCTCTATCACATATCAAAATATAGTATCTAAGTCTCACCGATTTTAGGCTTAGTATATTTTTTACATAACTGAAGTTCAAAGTTGGAAGATGAAAAGAGTTAGTACCTAGTTTCGGTTTTAGTAAAGGTTTCTGGGATATCCTGTATACATCGCCGCGCATTTATTGTCGCCCTAAAATAATATTCATCATTTTTTTCAAAACCTTAGATTGGGCTATGGATAAATTACGATAGGCTAATCATTATACTAAATCTTATTTTTTTATATTGTTAAAATAAATAAAATAAATCTTTATTTGTGCGAACACATGTTTACAGGATTTTAATTTGTATACAGCAGTTACAGTACAAAGTATGTTCTAGTTCTACCCGCCAAGAGCATGCAAATATTTGTGTTTAATTGTTTGTAAACTAATATATTAATAAAGGAATTAATGTTTCTTATTATAAAATTCTTTAACATCATAATAACAACAATCTAATAACCATTTTGTTAATGTTCTTGTAAATTTAGGATCCGGCAATTCTTTTATATTATTAGGTAGTTTATTGTATGTTTTAATTGCCATAACATAAACATTTCTATTAAATAGTTCTAATCTACATTTTGGTCTTTGCAATAAATTACCTTGTCTAGTTATTTTGGTTCCTATTTCGTTATTCTCGACAAAACAGTTCGGATACTTTCTAACAAATATACACAACGTCTTTATATACAAGCAAGGTAAGGGAAGTATATGCAACTTTTTAAATAGTGGCACACAACTCTGCATAAAGCCCACGCCACATATTGCTCTGATGCATTTTTTATTGGGCCCTAAAAGCTCTTATTATTGTTATTTGGTCTACATAATAAAGTCTGAATGTCAGATACTTTGAATGTCACGACATAGATAAAAAATCATGCTTTTTATCCCTGAATTCAGGGTCTGCAATGAATGGGATTGGAAGCTAAGATTTTCCTAAAATAACTTGAAACATAAATAAATATTACTGACGAGTTGAATGACCAGCTAAAGTTCATAAAATAATTTTGAATTTAAAAATGTGCAAGACACATGTTGCAGGAAGCATTGTACTTAAATGTTTGGACGACAAGTGTTTTATTTGTTGATGTTTTAATGATTTTTTTGCTAATTAAAGTAATTTTTGAGAGATATACGACCTCGAAATAAGTCTCCTTCACCGATGTATTTAATTCCAGAGTTCTTTGTCGCACATAAGTTAGTAGCTACTTTAATAAGTTACATTGTACGAAAGTAAGAAGGCTAGATAATCGGATTGCCTTGTCGGGCTACCGTAGTTGGTGAGCTTTACAAAGGTGAGCCCGTTCTGACCTCATTTTCTAAATATGGTCAGCTTTTGTAAGGTTGCCGGACTGTCTGGTTTAAGCAAGGTTTTTTCTGTTTTACTTATTTTGCTTTTGTCTCTTGAACCTTGACTTTTTTCGTCATTACGTTCTTGACTTCGATGCGAGTTTAATGTCTTTTTGTCTACTCTCTCCACCAGTGTCTCTATTAGTCGCTTCTAATCGGTATTGCGATGACGTCTGGCGACAATTAAAATCATTTTACAAGTCGCGCAGTCCCGAGACTCGGTCGCTTCCCACACGCACCCGCAAGAGTCGCTCTCCACACCATTTCATTGGAAACAGTGTTAATTTTAGAATTTCCGTTCAACTATACTTGGACAAAATGCTTTCAGAGCATCGCTTGTGTAAACTTTGACGTGTCTCGCACACGAGTGTTATTTGAGTTCCTTTTTTATTTTTTCATTTAATTGTGACCGTGATTCCAAGGACTATTCGGCGTCAATTAATTTTAAGTCGTGCGTCTCAAGGTGACCGATGATTTACTTGTATTTTGTGAGTGCTATCTATTATATTTTCTTCGTTTCAAGCCTTTTGCTTGCACTTTGAGATTTTTTCCTCGTTGTTTTACGTTAATTTGTGACGGACAGCCATCCGGTTTCTTTAGATAGATAGGACGTTAACATAGACTGTGAGCTTCTGTGCTTTTAAGTTACCACTACATTTTATATATAGGTACCCTAATGAAAAATGAATTGCTAAATGTGTTGCTAAGTGCAAACGATCAAGGACTGGACCAATTCGACTTTTTTTTTTTCAAATAGTTGAAGTCCGAAAAAATTAAAAAATATCCGTAAATTTGCATTTATGGTCGCCAGTACTTAATAGATCTTACGATTATTACTATGTACCTAAGTAAGTACCCAGAAGCGTATAAACATGTGAGGGCCCCTAGGCAATTGTCTTCAGAGTTCCTTAAAACCGTTTTCTAACTTCTTCAACTATACAATTCTATTTAAAATTACGTGGTTTTTACTGCTCTACCAAGATTTGCTATCACCCTATTAAAAACGTAATTAAAAGCAAAGTTTTGAAGCGTCTAGACTGCAGTCTTGTTAAAAATCGTCGTAAACATGTATAATATTTGATTTAAATCTTTGCCAATAATATTCTTATTAGGAATTTGTTAGGTCATTCGAAACTTTTTTTTCACTGAACTCAGGGGCCCTTTGCCGTTGCGGGCTCCTAGGCAGTTGCCTACTACACCGCCTAATGGAAAATCGGGCCCCTGTAAGTACTTACAAATAAATATTCAATGCTCTTTTATTTGTTAGAATGCTTATTTATATTTATTTTTTAAATTTATAAGTAAGTTATTAAATTTATATTTAACCTACCTATACTTAGTAAATATAGGAACTGATTTTGAAATGTATTAAGTATTCTTAAGCATGCCTTAAAAATAGATACCTACTTAGATATTATTATGCCACGTGTAAATTGAATAAAATGAAGCGAGAAAGTGAGTAGGGTAACGTAATAAGGAAATTGTACAATTCTACGTGAAATGAGTTCGCGATAAAGTGACTCCCACGTAACTGTCGGCTGTAGGCTTTAATTACATAACATCAATTCTTCAAATATTTTAATCATGCATGACTAATTCCAACTAAATTCCTACTCGATTCTAAGAAAATTCTACCACACATCGACACATATGGCGTAAGTATGTACGTCAACAAAAAAGCGTAAACATTGTTCCGAATGACTCACAAAGAAGTTTCTTTATCATATCACAGGCGGACAATACCTACGTCGATGGTTACTTGCTTGGTTAGTTGCACTCTGACACTCAACGCCAATTCTCGCTTACAGTACTTTATTTATAATTAAGTAAACCTGGAAATATTTCAAAGGCTGCAATTGCATCAAGGTTGTGTATTGAACGTGTGTCACCAGCCAGTATTATCGTCATTTCGGTACCTACGCAATAAACTAGGTACGGATTTTCCTCAAAGGCCGGGGAACAAAGAGAAATTATTTAGGCAAAAAATATTTGCAAACGACGCACCAGCCTGTTGATTTAGACACGTGTTTAGAACTGTGCATAGTGCATACGTAAATACGCGAAGATGAGAGTGTACGACGCGCGCGTGTGATAAAAAAAATGATTAAAAAGAACGGTGATAATGTATTTGCGATCGCGTCGGCCAACAACGCGCGGAGTGCCGTCTCGTTCTACTCGAGCAACGATTGCGGCGCCACGAGGATACCTCGCGCCACAGCCGTCAGGATGACGCCGCCCGACGCGCATCACAACACCAAAGAGGCCAACATTGCGCTTTCGACCTACGTCGAAAAGTGGAAAAACAGATACGAGGAATCCGAAAGGAAGCACAAAGCGTGCCTTCTCAAATCGGAAAAAGGTAATTGCAATAATATTTAGGAAACTAGTTTTCCCACCATTTCGCTTTTTTCATTGCGCATGCCCCAACACCTCGTTCATTCGTATGCATGGAAATTCTACTCGCGTGTTTGTGGGATTATGACAGATGATAACCTGTTGCATACGCATTATATATTCTTGAAACTTTTCAACACGCCGTTGTGAAGTGATAAAGTTTGTGCCACAAAAGAAAAACCGAAGCAACTGTTTTTTCTTTGTTAGATACCTACCTATTTGAGTTTAGTGATTTATTGATATTGACGAAAACTGGTTTGTTATCGAACTGCGCAACACAATAATAAAATACTTGTTCCACTTAGATTTTTTTTTTTGAAGAATTAAATAGATAATTTTTTTAGTACACATGTATGTTTTGAAAATATACCTACATCAAAAATAGTGATGTGTTCCTTAATTATATAAAAAAAAATCAATAACTGAAAATAATTTTCAGTTATTGATTTTTATATACAAACACACAACACTATTTTCAATGTCAAAATTAAAACGTCAAAATAATTGAGATTGACAATGTTGACAAATAAAAGAAAATACTTTTCATAAAGAATATAGAATAGTTTATACTTATAATACATCGATATTCGATACATCGATTTCGAATAGTTTTGCTTAATTTGCTTTTACCTTTTACTTTCTAAAACATTCTTATACAATATTCTTCTTATAGTTTTTTGTTATTTTTAAGTTTTTGTGCATAATTATTAGTTTTGAATTATATGTAGCAAAGTGGCAATGGTTACTAATTCAATAAGGTTGGTTTAAATATAATAACATCAAGGTATGTTATCAATAGATATTATGTTAAAATACATATTGAAAATTATTACATATGCTCCTTATCTATTGAATTATCACTCCAAATAGGTATACCTATGTTGGGTCCTACTTAATTTTACTTTATCGTAAATTTTTAAACTACTTTACCTAAGTATATATTTTTTAAAACTTTAAAAAATATATCTATTAAGGTACATAGGATATGTATTTTATTGTATTGTATATTAAGTTAATATATAAACTTAATATATTATTGTATATTAAGTTAGAGGTTTCTACCACCTACCCAAGTTTTTAATTACTAAACAAAAATTGAAAAAAAAAATCTTTAGTACCTGCCTAACTAGACAAGGCAAAGGCTATGGGTACATAATAAAGATAACAAATATTCTTTTTTTTTTAATAATAAGTATAATAATAAAGAATACAAAATGTCATGGGTGAATCACAGTTGTGAGTGATATCATTACACAATGTGATTAACTATAATTTCAGGAATTATATTTATTGTTATTTGTTACCATTTGTGAAAGGCATATTCTCGTCCCTGTGAGTGTTAATACAGGCTGACGGTCCACTTGATAGGTGGCTATCATTGCCTATAACACAAGCAACGCCAAAATGCTGCAAGTGCACTGCTGACCCTTGTAGAAGATTTAATTGCTATTGATAAGTATACCATAGGTGTACTTGAAACTGCAATATCAGGATAAAGCATGTCTACTACTGACTTTAATAGGATAGGACATTATTACTTACTTTGTTATATTAAATACTCACAGGACCAATTTCATGTTAGTAATAATAATAAAAACCGAGATTTAATTATATAATTCTTGTGAAATAAGAATATTTTTATTTGAGTAATTTTATTTGTTCAAGATAAAAATTGTGATGTCTATCTGCACACAATTCCTTACTTTTTTAAATTAATGGTTTCCAATGTTTTTTTACTGAAGTTTGATCCTATGCAAAAAGAAATATTTTGACAGTAAATGAATATCAAAAAGCTTTTCTGAGTTTGTTAACTAAAGTATTAATTTAAAGAAATAGATAATTCAGGTGATTGGGAAATTTTGTGCATACTTCATTTGGTGTTCAGATAATGAACGTATCAGACGCGTACCGTCTTAGACACAGTTTATTTACATTTAGCTTACCAGAAACTTGCCATATCAGACAAAAAAAGACAATTCAGCAGCCCCTTTCTGCTGGCAGTTACTTGTATGGTTCCGATTCTGGAACAAAGGCCTTCATGCACGTTTCGGCTCAGACAAAATATTCTCTCTGTGAATGCAGTCCGTGTGCGGAAAGTGTCTGATGGGGTCTGAGAGAACACATTACACTAGATATGAATAAGTTCTTACATATCATATGAAATAACATTATTTTGTTTGACATGGGTATGTGTCTGATACGCACAGGTAGAATCGAGAATAAATATGATGATTCTGTCATCCACTTCATCATCATATTAACAAAAATTACTCCCATAATAACAGACCGTTTATAAAATGTTACAAATTATATATCAAGTGTAATTGTTGATGATCACAGCCAAACGTGAGCACGACGACTTGTTGCGTCGTCATAACATCGTCATAGAAGAAAGAAAACATCTTGAAAATGAGCTACACGAGAGAGAGAAAGAATTAAACAAGCTCAAGACCGTCTCCGAGAAACTTTTCATAGAATACCAACAACTGAGGAACCAACATGAAGTCGACGCTGGAGTTATGCATAAGTAAGTGGATTACATATTTTTTGTAATGTTAATTTCGGTAGAAAGCAACGTCACAAGCGTTGCTAGTGCGCTGTCAAATGTTGTATGATTAAGGATAAGGAATTTTAAAAAGGGATATGGAGGGATAAAATGGGCTCTAGCATTACTTACTCACCGAGACACAACAGCACACATGCTATTATTTCACCGTGGCCTTTTGTAAGGTGATGGTTACTGCCGCCAGAGGGGCTCTCCAAATGACTGCAATTTAATTAATTTTTCCCAAATGAAATTTGGCCTAAAAAAACAAAGTATTTTTTTTCATTTGCATTAATTTAGGTTTAATAATTAAGGCTTCCAATTAGGAGAACAAATAGTGGTATTAGGAGGTACAATTCTTAATTTAGGGCCGGTGCACATTGGTGGACAACCATAGCAAAGATTAAATTTTTTTCATAGAATTTTGAACCTTAAATGTGTCTCGAGGCGTCCGTACGCATCTCAGCTCTAGTCCATACGCATCTCCGCTCTAGTCCATACGCATCTCCGCTCTAGTCCATACGTATCTCCGCTCTAGCTCATACGTATCTCCGTTCTAGCTCATACGTATCTCCGTTCTAATTCATACGCATCTCCGCTCTAGTCCACACGCTACTCCACTCTAGTCCATAGCATTTCCGCTCTAGTCCATACGTATCTCTGCTCTAGCTCATACGTATCTCCGTTCTAAATTAGAAGAGTTCTAAATAGTAGAACAAATAGTGGTATTAGGAGGTACAATTCTTAATTTAGGGCTGGCGCACATTGGTGGACGACACGGCAAAGATTAAATTTTTTTCATAGAATTTTGAACCTTAAATGTGTTTCGAGGCGTTCGTACGCATCTCAGCTCTAGTCCATACGCATCTCCGCTCTAGTCCATACGTATCTCCGCTCTAGCTCATACGTATCTCCGTTCTAATTCATACGCATCTCCGCTCTAGTCCACACGCTACTCCACTCTAGTCCATACGCATTTCCGTTCTAATCCGTACGCATCTTCATTCTAATCCATACGCATCTCCGTTTTAATCCATACGCATCTCCGCTCTAGTCCATACGCATTTCCGTTCTAATCCATACGCATCTTCACTCTAATCCATACGCATCTCCGTTTTAATCCATACGCATCTCCGCTCTAGTCCACACGCTACTCCACTCTAGTCCATACGCATTTCCGTTCTAATCCGTACGCATCTTCATTCTAATCCATACGCATCTCCGTTTTAATCCATACGCATCTCCGCTCTAGTCCATACGCATTTCCGTTCTAATCCATACGCATCTTCACTCTAATCCATACGCATCTCCGTTTTAATCCATACGCATCTCCGCTCTAGTCCATACGCATTTCCGTTCTAATCCATACGCATCTTCACTCTAATCCATATGCATCTCCGTTCTAATCCATACGCATCTCCGCTCTAATCCATGCACAATCCCTAACGAAGTTTCACACATTGCCGCTCATCCACGCATTGGTGGATCACACCAATACGTAGATAACAGTGATCACACACTGTTATCAAGGCGCGTGGCCGCCTAAATGTGAATGACCACTTAGCGGCTACACAGTAGTGAATTTAAAAATAATATCTTTGATTAATTTTTTTTTGTTTAAAAAATTTGTTTTCCCTCAAAGAGAAACTGTTACAAGAGATTATATAAGGTTAATGTTGTAACTATAATTCTGTGCCAATACAAGTATTTCACACGACACAAAATACAGTTTAAAACCATTATAGGATGTTTGCATATAATTATAATCAATATTAACTGCTAGAAAGTTTTAAGTGGTCACACCGGCCATTAATTATTATGCAAAAAATCTAATGTGATTCCAATCTTACACTTTTATTTTATTTTATTTTCACTAAACATCTAAACGTTGACGATATCGGTTAGGTTGTATGCTTATTGCTTTTACAAATAAAAGAAAAAAGAAAATGCCAATTAAAAATGGCCGCGCGTGTTTTGATATTGGTGCTTATTTTTAAATCGTTTTTGTTCTGAAATCTAGTGAAATGGTGTGTGTGTTGACATTTTTGGATTATGTATCCGATCCTATTTTCTCTAAAATGTAAGTTCCTGAGTTTACATATACGAGTATTTGTACATTAAATATTTTTTTGCTTTTTTACTTATGTTACCGAGATCAAAAAAATTGTTTTTAGAATTTTTGTTTGTCTGCGTTTTTGCACGCCAATCCCTTGAAACCGATTTGAATGCGGTTTTCACTGATGTATTGTAGCAAGCTTCTCGTAACATTTATTACTAACATTTATTTTTATTTATATAACATTTATTCTTAATGTTTGTTTCATATATTTTTCCATAAACCATACCAAAGATAAAATTCACCTCTTCAACAGTTTATGGGAAAGTTTCACGTTAAACCTAAATTACATCCATAAGTAACTTTAAAAGATTATATACATGTTACGAAGTAGTAGTAGGGCACACTGCAGTAATTTGAGCAGCCCGTCTGGCGGCAGTAACCACCAGATATATATAGAAGATGCAAGAGCCCATTTCACTATTTCTTCCTTATCCTTCGTCCTACTATGGTCGACAACGTACTCGCAGCAACTGTGGGGTCTCTTGGGTTATAGACCGTTATTGGTCTACTTGATTTGAGAAATTGTTGAGAAATTTGAATCAATTGTGCACTACATTACAGCAATAAAACTGCTACAAGTCTGTGACGGTGTGGAGTATGATATTCGAGTGGTTTTGTGTCTTAATTATTGTCTTAAACAAAATCCCTGTAAAATGATGAAATTTGTTGAAAGGTATACATACATATTTTATTTATTTACTGACTCGGCGAGAACTACGTACCGCCTCAAACTCGTTCCATATAAAATGTATGAGATATTGTTTTTTTCGTGAATATTTCAGATGTTTTAATAGTTATTCTGCTATTCGGGGCGGAGACCGATTCAACAAATCAAAGTTCATAAAAAACGGTCCAGCCGTTCTCGAGTTATTAATGTTGTAACTAACGGGACTTTCTTTTATACATGCATAGATTAATTTAAGCTATAGCTCGTATCCTTATAAGACGCATTAAACATTATATAGAAATTGTTATAGAATTATTCGGATACCTCCTCTTTGTAGGGGACACAACATTGACAAACATGAACAAGAATTGACAAATTTGACAACATTGACAACATTGACAAACATGTACAAGAAACAAATATGCCGTGGTGGAATAAGGTGGCAAGGTACACCAAAAAACCAATGGCGAAATAGTATATTTCATTACAAGTGCGGAAAGGCTGTCATTGCAAAGAGTTCCGACAAATGTCTACCCGAGCCGAGGCGCAGCCGAAGGCGAGGGTTGACAGTCGGAACAAGTTGCAATGACGGTTCCTTAATACAGTTGCGAAAAAATGAAGCAATTTAATAAAACAAACAACTAAACTCGCAAAGAAAATTTCTGGAAAATGGCGCCAACCGTAGAATATAAGCAGAGATTTTTTTTTCTTCACCCATTCTGGTAGGCAAAGGAAACTATGCCCATACAGCCAAGTCTTCAGTAGAATTTTTTTATTGATATGAAATGAAAATGAAATTTAATGAGATGAAATGAAATGAAACCTAACGTAACTCATTCAATCAAATCATTAAATCTGATATTGAAACAAATTAGTAGCTTATTTTTAGAAATATTTGCATGAATCATAAAAACTTCATGGTTGGTTTTCTTTTTAATAGACATTATTTTGACAGTTGGGGAAGAGAACGCACGAGTGCGGGAAAGGTAAAAAAAAAGCACGAGTGTGTAATAGCCCACATCCCGAACGCTATACGTCCCTGCAATACGCCACTTTTTGAGCAACTGTATTAAAAAATAATTTTCAGCGCAAAATCAAATTTTGACGGCGCCTTTTGAGAGGCGCGGGGGCAGTGTTGCCAGAACGGTTTTCCTTTAATTAGTTATTACAATAATTTTATATGACGCTTTCGTACGCAGTAACTTGGAATGTGCAAGTTCCATCTGGAGTCCGCTGTGTGCGGTTGCACTCAGAGCGCATAGAGGGCATACAACGTTCATTTACCAGGCATCTGGCATTTTTATCTAGAAATATTTCTCATAGGGATACCTATGCCAACCGTATATCGTTTTTTAGAATGCTAACACTACGCGATAGACGGAAGATCCACTGTGTAACATTCTTACATAAATTGATATACGGTAGGGTGGATTGTCCTTCCTTGTTAGAAAAATTAAATCTTAATGTGCCGCGAAGTTACTCACGCACCAGGTTGACAAAGTCCTTCATAAACTCGAATGTCAGAACGAATCTCGGTTGGTGTACTCCAATAGTTCAAATGTGCCAACAATACAATGAACTAAACAGCCTTATCGAGGACTTGGACATTTTCGGCGACACTCTTAAAAAATTTAAGACAAAATTGTATGCTTTTTTCTCAAGTGAATGATAAAATGATTTATAATTGTAATTTAAATTTAATTTTCTTTTATAATTCTTAGTATATAATATGGTCCAGGGCTTTTCATGTCTATGGTAGGTATTTGATTTTTATTAATTTCTATGTACGCATGTAATTGTTCATTTGAATGTTGTGGATGCCTATAATTGGCCAATTGGTCAATGATATGTTGTATGATCTAAGTATATGCGCTGTTGGCGTCTCTAAAAAAAATAAATAAAATAAATTACAATACCTAATAGATAACGGATTTTATTATTTAACAGCCAAAACTACTAAGTCTAGAAAGCTGAAATTTTGAACATAGCTTTATTTTATAACGTAAGCGTCCGAAGAGAAGAATTTTGAAAAATTCAACTCCGGGCGAAGGCAGGAGCGGATCGGTAGTTTAATTATGTGCGGTAGACCAACGGGCGCTTAAAGACAATCTCTCTCTACACTGACCCAGGGCTAGGGCCGGCACAGATCGGAACAATTGGCAAAAGTCATAGGTTTTTAATTTTTTGCTAAATTTCAGTAGTTGCCATAAAAAATAACAATTACTGGGCAACGCATTATAGAAACCATTTTAGGTCTATAGAACCATTCCATATAGAACTATTCCATTTTATGGAATTATCTCCATTGTTCTGATAGATATTTAGTTAACATTATGGTGTTTTCAGGGTTATGCAGCAAGCTGGAGAGTGGTACAAGCAGAACAAGCAGCTCAAGAGACGCAGTACTGCCTTGCTGCAAGCCTTGCCAACGAAGCCGGTCGACATCGACCTCAGCGATACGACTGACGCAGGTAAATTTACGATTAGTTACTTGTCTGCCCCACGTTTTTTGTTACGTAAAGGTCGTCAGCCTTGATGATAGGCCACCTATTAGGCACAAGCGATGCCACAGGAGCTTCAAGTGCTTTGCCGACCTTAGTAAATGGGCTCCCTTATTCGCCCACTGAAAAACAATAGCACAGATGCTGTTATTTCTGCAGGAGTGGTAGCCTTCTGTAAAAGGGTGGTTAAGGCTGCCAAACGGGCAGCCCAAATGACTGCAAAATGAAGTATGCCCTAGCACTAATTACCAGAAGTAGACCAGAGACAACCTTATAAAGGTCATTTCCAAATCCAAGCGCTAAGGCATAATTACTTGAATGATGGGCTCATCAACTGCTCAAATTTTTTTAAATTTTCACCAGTGACGTCACAATTGAACTTTACCCCTACATACTGTTTCAGCATCGGATAGCAGTAGCAACGAAGAAGTGGAATTCCTGAAGCAAACAGTTAGCGAACTGAGCAAACAAGTGGCTGAACTTCAGACGGAATTGAGCACAGCCAGGCTGCAAGAGTTTGAGGCTCACGAGCTCAATGTGGCTGTCACTCAGGTACTGTCTGATCTTTTATATCTAGAAATGTCGGGATCCTATTTTGATTTTTCTTGGTAATAATGTTACATATCGTCATTGTCAAATTAAAATCTGTTATGTGCACTTTTTTGAGATTTCAACATTTTGACCTTGGGTAATAGTTCAATGCCTTATCTATCGTATAAAATGACTGCTTATGATTTGTCAAATTACTACCTCTTAACCCCTCGTCTGTTTCAAGGTCAAAACGAGTAAAATGAGTGAAATAAAAAAGGAACAAAGTGTTTCTACAGTTCGGTCAATTCGTTCGATAAATTGTTGTACAAATTTCAACTTTATCTAGAGAGTGTTAAAGCTTAAAATCGAGTGCAAGTCGGTCGGGCCAAGATAAATGCCGCGTAATTGTTGTACAAATTTCAACTTTATCTAGAGAGTATTAATGTTTAAAATCGAGTGAAATATGAAGCAAGTCGTTCTGAGCACAGATCTGCGCCTGCGACAACGTCACTCAGCTTACTCAACTCGACTTCACATGACACAGATCTGTGCGGGACATACGAGTAAAATATAACATGATATGAAGCAGCTAGAATCTGATATGTTCAAAATTTACTCTATAATCAAAATTATAGAAATGCTATTAAACTTTCATGTTTAAAAGACCAATAAATTTACCTATAAATTTGTAATAAAAATATTATTTTTTAAATAAACCTTCATGTAAATATTTCCTGGACATTTTTTTTGCCAATATCTCAAAAGTATACTTTTAGCACATAGCAGTTATGCTTCTTTCATAAATAAGTAATCCTCGAGTGATTGGTTTCCGCAGGAATTGGAGAGTGAGAGAGAGAAATGTTCCGCCCAAGAGAAAGAGTTGGCGGAGTTGAGAACGGAGAGAGAGAGACACGAGCGGGTATCGATGCTGCTAGTTGGCGAGGTGAAGGCGTTGAAGGAGAACGCAGACAAGGACAGGGCCATGGCCGAGACGTACCGAAGCGAGGCGCGGGCGGCCTCCAAGCGTGTTCGAGTCCTGACCCATCAGAGCGCTTTGCTGGCCGGCGAGTTGGCCACCGACGAACGTCTGGAGAGGCTTCTGCACGAGGTGGACAGCCTCAAGGAAGCCCTCGAACTTCAGAACCAGAGGCACGCGGAGCACATTGAAGAGTTGCAGGTCAGGACTACATTGGGGTGTTCCTAACTTTAAAGCATTCCGTTGCACATAAACCACCAGCTTATAAAGACAACCGTGAAATAACAGCACTGGTGCTGTTGTTGCTTCAGTAAGCGAGTAGGGAGATACAGCCCATTACCCTATCCCCACTACACCCTTATACTTTAAACTATTAAAACCGAGTTACCATTCACGTTATAAGACAAATAAATTATGCTACCAATTTTCTTCCAGTGTCATAAAATGACCCTATACTTTACAAAGTGTAACAGGTTCTATAAATATGTCTCGTTATTCCCTATATATCTTAACCGATATATGAAGGAATTTATTTGTTATTTTTCTAGTCTGTGTAACCCTATTAGAATAAAATTTATATTTGTTCTGTGAAGGCCAAAGGATATGTGGTAATCGAAATATTTGTCCTGTTGAATTAACTTATATGATGCACTGCGCAAATTTTTTTATTAAGGAAAATTGCCTAACAAATTTTAAAAAAATCCCTTGGCTTCATGACTAGATTTATTGTCATAAACGAAGACTCATGAATGTTCGTTTTCGCATTCACAGTTAAGACTGGCCGAGAAGAATGAAGACACAGATGTAATATTGTGGGAAGAGAAGATCAAATTAGCCGAAGAAGACGCCCAGAAAGCAATAGAAAGAGCCGAGAGGGCGGAGAAAAGACTGGTGGAATTAGAAAAGCGATTAGAGGAAACCAAAGCGAAACCGGCCCAGAAGAGAAGTAATCTCATGTCGAGGATCAGCTACTTCGAGAATGGTGGCAGCGGGGCGAGAGTAGAAAGTGAGATCAAAAAGGAGAAAGTGGTTGATGAAGTTGTGGAGGAAGAAAAAGTTGTAGAAAAAGGTGAGATTGGTTGACTGCCTACATATACACGTCTTGGCAATAAGTTTTTTTCTTTTATAAAAAAAAATCTACCCTCCATTTGAGCTTCGCCAGTCAGTTGGAAGGGTTGTTCACAAAATTTGATACAGGGGCCTTCCAGGGCAAGCTACGCCACTGGATAGGTCTTAGAGTCATGTAGTACTTCAGAAAGTGCTAAATGCAATAATTCATAAACACATACAAGTAATCCGGCTCGAAGGACCATTTCCATCTATAAGTTAAGGCTATTTATGAATTTCGTCTTGTAATTTTTTCATTACATTTAAACACAAAAGGCGCGGTTATCCTTATCCCGAGAAATAGTGAATTAGGTGTATTTTGGACTAGTACTAATAATAGTTTTTTATTACAATACAATATTATATTGTATACAATACAATATAATATTGTTATTTTATTACAATAGTTTTTTAGTTACAAATACGCAACACTACGCAAATATAACACGTGCCTTAAACTTATTATCTTAGATTCAGCATAAATGCGGATGATGTTTTTGTAATTAGGCATATACAGATTAAATCGTAATACTGTTTTTTTTTTTTTTTTTTTCTCTTTCAAATAAGGCTATATACTAGCAGTACCTTATATAGTATAAATAGTCTCTGTCATCTGTGTCTCCGCTAACTTCTTCAAAACCTGTTTTACTGATACTTTCACTAAAAGGGCGATAGACGAAAAATTTTTGTGTGTATATGCACACAATAATTTTTGCACAATATTTGCAGAAAAGAAAATTGTATCCTTCCGAAGCATTAGGCGGGAACACGTCACTATATAGATATATATTTTTAAATTCCAGACGAGTCGCCGGATCTGTCACCATCAGCACCAACCGTGTCTGTCCCCCCTCCGCCCCCTGCACCATGTCTGCCTCCCCCGCCGCCGCCGCCTCCTCCTCCTCCGCCTCCGCCTCCTCCTTCGATCGGTCTGGTGTCTTCCGGCGAAGATATGGCCAGTATGCTGTCCAGCAAACAGGGAACCTTGCGGAGGTGCAAGCAGAACGGCGGTGAGTATCTAAAATCACTTATGCGATGCGTTTTCTATGCAATCATAGTCGGAAATTAAATTCGAGATCAAAAATGTAAACAAGGAAATGTCTCTGTCAAAGTGGGGTTTCAGAGGTAAGTCAACATTGCCATAGAAATGTTTTACCTCTAGCCAAAGGTCCCGTCGAAAACTAACGAAACTAAAAAAATCTATTCATATGAAATTTATATTTGAATTTTTAGCGAAAATATTTTAAAATTAAATAGTTTTCAACAATACTAGATTAGATGTTACTTTAACTGAAAAATATGGTGGACCACAATCTAAGCTACCTATGTCCACATGGGCCTCATCAAAAATCTATTCCAATCCTCAACTGTCCATAGTAAATAACTTTGTGCAAACCTTAGTCCTGCTATGCGATGCTCGCGGAGTAAATTTGGCCCTCTAACTGGTCATAAGTCTGCTTTTTACTGTCAACTTGCTAACTCTCACATATTGTAGATGGTTTTTATTCTAAGGGCTTGACTGACAAGGAATCAATAATCTCTACATCTTTCCTACCAGAACATAAACTTCTGCAGTTTCTTGAAACTTCTTTCAAATCCTTTGAATCTTAGATCGCGTAATTTCAAGCAACATAACATAAAGTTGCCAGACAGTTTGACGGTCCACTCGATGGTAAGTGGCTACAGTCTATAGTATAAGCAACGCCACAGGTGCTGCAAGCGCGTTGCCGACCATAGTAGGATTGAGAATAAGGCATAGGGATAGGGATGGGCTCTAAAGGGGAAGGAATTCCTAAGGAGTGGCACTGTGATGAAAGTGATGCTTGTTTTGTTTAGGAGTGGGCAGCAACGGCATAGACGCTCTAGTGGACGAGCTTAAGGGTGGCAAGTTCCAACTGCGCGCGCGATCACCCCCAGCCACCCGCGTTTCGCCTCGCCCCGCCCCGCAGCCCCCCGCCGTGCAGGAAATGCTAGCAGTGCTAGGAACGTTGCGCAAACGCCGCTCTGGCTTACTCCAATGACGTAGTTGTATGACTAAGCGTCAGTTGACACCGAAAGGCGACACGACGCGCTCATTTTAAGCCATTAGTTAGTACACCGACAGATTCGTATGCGGGACAACGAAACAACGAGAAAACTGTTAGTTGTATTTTTCTTTTTTTTTTATTTATTTAATTCAAAATACATAGCAAAAACCTTAAAACTAAATAAATCGTCAAACTTACATGAAGTTTGTTGACGAATAGTATGGTAGTATTTCGCACACATTTCGGTAGTGGTGTTTCGCATCGCAATGTGTAACTACGCATCCGGCGGACAGATTTTCGTATAATGGAGTATGAAAATATAGAAATATTTTTTATTTTAATTCGAAATTATCCCGAATTATATACAGGGTGGAATTTTGTAATGCCATCTGAAGGGAAAGTACTCTTAATACTGTAGATAGAAAATTTTACACAAAGAAAACATTCTTTTATTTTTGAAAAGAAAGAAAACTACATTCAAAGATTTTCGAAAATTCGCTTGCCACACCCGGGTATCGAACCGACTAAAATCTGTAAAAATTACACCCTGTACTATTATTGCATCGACCTTAACTTGACTCATTGAATTTATAAGTCCAGATTTCATGGTTTTCCTTTCATTTAATTTATCAAGTTTGTTAGAGAGATTTCATCCTTATAATTGATACTAACGATCAAAAATAAAAGAATGTTTTCTTTGTGTAAAATTTTCTATCTACAGTATTAAGAGTACTTTCCCTTCAGGTGGCATTACAAAATTCCACCCTGTATATTTGGACAGGTGGATTGCGAAATCAATCAAAATCAAAATGGAGGAAAATTGGTAAAAAGATTAATTGCTAATATTTTAATTTCCCTTAAAATAGTTTACAAATTGTGTTCTCACATCAAATGCTGCTAAATCTACCCTATGCATCGGTACAAATGCTCCTATAAAATTATTTTGCGAAACTACTGCGGCGTACTAACGTTTCGCAACCGCAATGATTTCGCAGAGTATCGCTGCCGCATACGAACTCGTCGGTGCACTGTGATAGTACGGTCATTCTGTGAGTGCCTTTTTGACATTTTTTATGTCCATTGCATAAAGTTCATTTCCGATTAAACGATTGACACCTGTCAAAAAGGCAATCATATAATGGCCGGAGTGTAAGGGGGTTAAGGTAGCAATGCAATATAGAACTTATTTACTACACGAAAAGGTATGAAGTTCTGTGATTACGCGAAAGTGGTGTCGACGATGCGCGTACTCACTGAACTCTTGTGTGTAGTAAGTTAGTTCTATATTGAATTGCTACCTTGAAATGTGCGCGTATCGTCGCGTCTCGGTGTGAGCTGACCCTAATTCACACGAGGAATTAAATATTAAGCTGTCACTTCAGCAGAAAACTTGGAGTGATATTAATTCACATTTAAGTGATATCTACTTCGCATAATTGGTACATAAATAACAGAATCAGATATTTTTAAAATATTCATATTAAACACTATGTTTGAATTTTGTAGAAAGTGTGCCAACATAAATATGCTGCCATATAATAATTAAGTACATGAGCGACGGAGCTGCACTCTGTGGACTTATAATTGCATCGTTATTATTGGATGTAAGCCGAACATATTTATATTCAAAAAGAGCGCCATCTAACAAAATTACTGTTGACCAACATCCATCGGCAACATTACAAGTACCACAAATGCGATGGCGCTTTAATAAATCGTTAGAGCCGTTTCCGAGATACGTGAAATAAATTTATATACAAGATAAAATAAGCTACTCTAAAGTAATTAAATGTAATGGTTGCCATTAAAAATGTACAGACTGCCCCGAAAAAAAAATGTTGCCACATTGCTTCCCAGACTAAATTTGATACACCATAATATGTATGTATAAGTAGTTTATTCACAAAATCATAATTTTGGATAACCTGTAAACGTTTCAAATTAATGGTGCTAAACTTGTATGTGTTAGGTAAATTTTTGACTGTTGGATTTTATTATACATAGTTACTGAAACATAAAGGAAATTTCACTCAAATTACTATAATATTAAACTATGAAATGACTCGAGAGATGAGTTTCGTTATTTATACATATATGTAAATCTAAGAATTTATTTAAGTAATTGCTTCAACGATCTGAATACTCTATTGTAATAAGTAAATGAACTATCTTTTTCGTATAATCTTTTATAAATTTTAATAATATAAATGTTTTTTTTTTATCGTAAGTCGGCTGTGTTTTCCCAGTAATCCCGCTATAGTGTGTACTGAGATATTCTCGAGGATTCCCTTAAGGGGGCTACTGATACTTTAATTCCCATCCTGACTTAGTCAAACAAATCTTGGCTGACAAACAACATATGTTACATCAATTGATGTTGCAATGAAGATTAACGAGCAATGTTATTGCAAGAGCAATAACATCGCTCATTGATCGATTGGTTAAGGTGCTCGAAGAGCTTTGACTCAAGAGTCTCGGATTGAGGTGACCGTTCTGGTTGTGCAAGATTTCGACCCCTGTCTGTTGGATGGTTATCCTATAACACAAGCCTAAAGTGCTTACTTTGGTGTGTTTAGATTTATTTATTATGTATTATTATTAATACCCAAAAATTAATTAATTAAAATGTATAAAGTGTTCCTGAACCTCCGGGAAGAAAAATCACACTATAGAAGGATCACTAGGAATAAACAAGTTAGCAGGCAGGCCGAGAAGGTCCACTTGATGGTTGGTCGCTGACCTTGATGTGAAAAAAATATATGGGACAAAGTGAGGATAGGGATTGTATTAGTAAATAGTTACCAATTCTACCATTGTGACAAAAAAACTTAAAGTTGGTACGCATTTTTGTCAAGTATTATGTTAGAACTTAGGATAAATGATTTAATTTTAATAAACGGATATATGTAAACAATAAATTGCTTTTATTATTTTATTTTATATTTAAAACTAAGTTGCTAAGTACATCATGTGAAAGTTCTTGTCATCCACTCCACAGAATAAATAAATTCCCGCCACGTGCGAAGAATAAAAACTGAATTCCATCTATATTTAATTCCATTTAATAATCCTATAATAAAAAATGTGCACTCAAAACAAAATAAATTAAATTTACAAATGCATTAACAGATCTCTTGCTGGTCTCATTTTTGCCTCTTAAATTAAGAATTTCTTGAAATTTTGAGTAATCTCTGAAAATATACGAAGCATTTTTAATATTCAAAGTCTTAGGATTTTTAATATTCACGTGCTAAGGGGGAGGATGAGCAGAAAAATAAAAACAAATAAAATATTACTTATTTTTTTATTATTTATTCAAGTATAAACTGAATACAAAATGGACGGATATAGAATTATTATTTAATGTAAAAAATAGTAAGTAAACATGTAAAAATTATTACAAATTAATTACTAAAATTATTAAAAAAAAAAGAAGAATTTGGACTGTCATTATCACAATAATATAAATATTCCCTCTATTTTCTTGTTTTTCTATTTAAAATTGTACAAAGACCAAACACGTTTGCGTCAAAAGTATCTAATTAAAAAAAATCTATTCACATAAACTTTTCCTTACACCACAGCAACCTACATCCCTGTTTTAATTAATAACACTATCAGTCGCCTTAACTAATTTGATACTATTTTTAATTAAATTGCCATTTATCTAAACGTGTAAGGCCTGAGTTGTATACTGGAAATATTATGTATAGCGAATATAGAGTACATGAAGCTCATTTGCTCTTTCTGTGGTAACACTGCTCTGTGGAGTCTTGGAGGGCTATATGTAAAAAAAAATTATGATATAATATATTCGTCACAGTAACTTAAAAAACTACATTTTCTTTACCTAGTGTGCGACTATACACACTATATTTATATTTATAGCACATTAATAAAAGTGCTCTCACTACAATTTATACTCCACAGACATAGATAGTCTAGATGACGCAAGTTCATCAAACAGTATGAAAACCAAGCGTGCCACATTTTTAGTGCCTACCGTGACGTCACGAGCGCAATTTAGTGATGTTAAAACACAAACTAAATCGTTTCCCCTCACCCCGCAATGCAACGACGCGACTACTAGTCTATCGAATGTTCAACGCCCAACTCTACGGCGCCAATTTAGTCAAATTTAGTATACCACCTACGTTCAACGTGAGAGGACGCGCGCAAGCAGCTGGCTACATTTTCCAAACATTGATTTTAATTAAATTACAGCACATATAACAAAATTACTTACCGATGATACGAAACGTCTCCCCTCACCTCACTCGACAAATCACTTTTGACGTAGGTATCTTTACAATTAGCAACAGCGCAATTAGGCATTTTTTGTTTTTCGAAAGTCAACTTTCCGCGAACACAGTCGAAAGCGAACTGAGGTCGTATTTGAGCATTGCTCAAATTGCGGCCTCAGTTCAGCCTCAGAACGGCTTGCGGTATCTATACTATCTAAGTCTGTGTTATACTCCGACCATTATATGATTGCCGTTTTGACAGATGTCAATCTCCATACATTTTCTATATCGTTTCGGAAATGAATTTTATGCAATGGTCATAAAGAAATGTTAAAAACGCATTCATAGAGTGATCGTACTTTAGGTTACAGAAAACAGATTTAAGTAGCTAAGTCTATATTTACCGCTTACAGCTTACATAAAATTATTGCGAGTTTTATTAACTGGGTTTCTAGTGGTCTCGCTTAATTAAGTACAAAATTAAATACGTCCTGCAGTACATGCGAACTACTATAAAAACTAAAATACATATTAATTGCTACATCAAAAAGCGTTAATCTAATTTGGTCCCGATTCTTCAAATTTTGCAAAATTACTCCAATTTTTGAGTTTTCAATTTGAGGAAAATAATCAATTCATTTTCCTCAATCCGAAAGCTCGTCAAGCGTAGCTTGAATGTTCCTTACATATTGGAGAATTCACGAAGTTTCTCCACGACGAGTTTCCTGTTCCGGTTCATCCAGTCGATGTTAACTTTGGCCTTTTCGATGGCCTGCTCGACGGCCAACTTAGTTTCGTCCAGATATTTTGCGTTGTCATCGCGCCATTTCAAAAACTGAAAAATGGGAAACAAGTTAGCAGCTTGTTAGCAGCTTCAACAGATGGCGCTGTATACGCCAAATATATGCGCTACAAATAGTGTGAATTTCAAAGTAAATTAGACCATATTTTTTTAGATTTTGACGAAGAAATTAAAATTTGTTTTTTAGGATACTTGCTAGTATTTGTTATTTAATTTTTCAAGACAACTCTATATGTATCAAAGCATAAATATAGACCAAATAATTAATTAGTATAATAGGAAGCCTGATGGTCACATTTCACAGTCCACATGTCGTTCTAAATTTTATAATATTGCCATCGCACTGAATGAAACCTCTTGAGAGCCATGGCTATTGTAAGTGCGTTCAGTTACAATAGTCTTTTGTTATTAAAGATTGCGAAACGTAGCGTGCTCCATGACAACACACCAATAATATCATTTACACGAATTCATCGTGAAATAACTTTAAATGTCAATTTGAAAACATACGAGTGTTAATAATTTTAATGTTAATGGCAACACATAACATTTCAAATAGGACAAAGGCCTCCACACTAATTTTCCAGTCAGAAGCAGCCTGGATCTATCGTCGATCCGCGGCCCTTATCAGATCGATGGATGTCCGTAAACTGCGCTTGATGGTCGCTGGTCTCCACTCGAGAACCTTCCGGTTTCCGGAGAACTTTCCGGCAGTAGTAATAATAATATTAATAAAAATTTATTTGCGATGACCATGGGTAACCGATACCAGAGAGACATTCAGTTTTCTTGTTCCTTCATGACCAACCGATAAATATTCGGTGTGAAAATCTATGTGTACTGCCCACTTCAACTTACTGATCCACCGGCTTCTACCTTCGTTTGTCTACTGATCTCCTCGTTAATACTGATGTCGCTGAGTAACCCTAAGCATAGTCCTCTAATTAATTCGTTGAGCTGTCTTACGAGGCCCATAGTTAGCGATCACGTTCTACGCCATATGCCATCACTGACAACACACATGTTCTTCCTTCCAGTACAAATTAATACTGTTGGTAGGTTCTGTGGTCTGTAGGCCCTGCAAGTACGCTGTTGGCTTCAGCAGCAAAAGGATAAGTGACTTGGAAGGGATAGACTCACGCTGCATTACCACTCATCAAAACACAACAGCACACATGCTACTGTCTATAAGGATGTCGAGGATAGATCTAATTTACAAATAATATTTTACCTCATCGAGTTCTCTCTGCTTGGTGAACTGATTGAGCAGCGTCTTTATGATGCCACCCAGACGACGGCGTTGACTGCGGAACCTAAATTTAATGGACTAAGTAATTAATCATATTTTTTTTAAATTTAATAACATTAATCTTTCCATTTCACATCGGCTTCCCGATGTACAGTATTTACAGTACCTATTATATTATACACACAAACTTTCCTCATTTGTCGCTCTTTCCATTAGTGAAAACCGTATCAAAATTGGTTGGGTGGTCTAGACATTTATAATAATGTAATTCTTGACTATTTAAAAAAATATATAGAAAAAAGATCACAGTAAGTATAAAATCAAGACAGATGTAGTATTTTATTATTATTATTACTTTAATAATACTCTATAGTAAGTATCTAGACACCCAACGGTCGTATCAGAGCATACGTTGTCCCAAACCCGATTTTATAACCCGATAACAGGGCATTATCAGTTTCAATTGTGAATCTAAACCATTCAGGGGCCCAATCAAACACACATAAAAATTTCATCAAAATTAGTCCAGCCGTTTAGGGAGTTCAGTCCCATATACGGACAGAAGAAATCTCTATACATATATAAAAATGAATCCCCATTTCCCTTGATCACGGCATCACGCGTGAACGGGTAGACCGATTTTAATTTGGTTTTCACTAATGGAAAGAGGGATAAACGGGGTATGTTCTTATATATAAAAATTGCATCCCGGGCGAAGCCGGGGCCGGTCGCTGGTTTATATATAAAAAAGATATACCTACATTTAATTTCACTCTGTTTATTTCATTAATTAATAAAAACTTGAAGAGTTATTTATATAATAGAATTATTTATATAATTATTTATATAATAGGTATTTATTAATGTTAATAATAATAATAATTGATTCTGTACAAAATTTGATGTACGATACCAATAGGCGTCCACACTTACGCGTTATAAATGTCCTGAATCCGGGAGTAAATGAAGTCCTTGGCGACGTAGTAGCCTACGGTGGACCTGGTGACGCCTATGATCACCGACGCGGCGTCCTGCCTCCGCACCTCGGAGCCTTCCGTGATCGCCCACTCCAAATATCTAAGAGTCAAACAAAATGTCAGCCATCTTCTATCCTCATCTTACAAGAGGAGTAGGTTTGATTTTTCACGATCACGATTTTTCCTTTAATATAAATTTAATAAAGTTATTAATATTTATTAAAACATTTATTTAATCTTTATTTCATTTTCAATTTTAGAAGATCTCTCTGGATTTTTTTCTGGATGAAGGGTACCCATGTTCTATTCTGTATCCTTGACAACGTGTATGGAAAATTTCGTGTTCGGAAATTTGATCGGTTCAGCGGTTAAGACGTGAAAAGGTAACAGACAGATAGACAAAGTAGTTACTTTCACATTTAAAATATTAGTATAGATTTATCATTAATTTCGTAAAACTGTCAAGCACATTTAAGCTACATAAGTTGGTTTACGTGTCCCTAATAGCCGCATCAATTCATCCCATTATTCCTTTATCCTATCAAAGAACACTAGAAACCTCAATGCTTGTATTCATTATTGGCAACACTAGCCACCCATCACCAAAACACTTTACTTAAACAATATAATAATTATACTTTCAAGTAAGTATTTCTTTTAAATTTTAGCTTTAATGCCATTCGATTATTTAATCAAATACGCATACACCCTAAACAGCTAAGTACTTGCTTAAATTAATTAAATACATATTACTATGATTTTAATTAATTACATTCATGTTCTCAAAACAGGTTTAAAATAAAATTGTTTTTCTGCGCTACGGAAAAGTAGTTAACACGCTCACCGATGATATGAAGAAAAATCTAGATAGGTATATGTCAAATAACCCAATAATGTTATGATTCATTTATGATCATATTATAATCAATTTATTGATCACTAGCTGATGCCCGAGACTTCGTTCGCGTTGAAAAATGAGAAAATATATGACTAATCTAACGCCGAAGATTACAAAATAAAAAAAAATCGCTGGTCACCCGCTTTTTTTATATTTTATAATGTTTTTGATTTTTTTTTATAACTTAACATTTTTTTTAGAATAAAAGTATACTATATCTTAATCCAGGTAATAAACTATCTGTGTGCCAAATTTCATCAAAATTCGTTCAGCAGTTCTTATGCGTTGGACTTGCACCAGCTAGTCCCCCCTAGCCCCTTCTACCATCGGACAACAAGGCGCACATTTAAATGTCACCCTTATATGGTTGATATACCTAAAATCCGCACGTTGCGGTTCGGGTCAACTTTTTTGATTCGAACTGCTAGCGTGTGGAACCAACTTCCAGCACCCTTGTTTCCACAACACTACAACCCTGGACTCTTCAAGTCGCGAGTGAATCGGTTCTTAATAGACAAGCATGCTCCATCTTAGATCGCGTCATCACTTACCATCAGGTGAGACTGCGGTCAAATGCTTGATCTATCATTATAAAAAAAAAAAAAAAAAAAAAGTAACAAACATCCATCAATCCATCCTCACAATCTTTCGCATTTATAATTTTAGTAGGATAAAATTATGATTAATTTAATATCCATAAAAGTGGGTCATAATGTTGAATTTATTATTTAATGGACATTGTATGGGATAATAAAAGTCTTAAAAAAAAGTTACCTACAAATCCTATTTTAAATTTTTGATAGATTTTTTGATAAAATATCATAATTTTTTTTGATAATTTTTTTTTTTCTAACTTTATTGCCGGGATGCTACTTCGACTTTTATTGGCGTAGGCTGTGCCTCCTTTAATTGCGGCGGCATCTGCCATGTTATTTTTTCCTCTTCCTTGTTGTGTGTTTTTTTCGGTGCCTGCCTCGTTGGAGGCCATTTATTTTATTTTATTTATTTTATTTTAGAGACGCCAACAGCGCATATACTTAGATCATACAACATATCATTGGCAAATTATAATAGCTGGTATATGGGCCAATTATAGGCATCCATAACATTCAAATGAACAATTACATGCGTACATATAAATTAATAAAAATCAAATACCTACCATAGACATGAAAACCCTGGACCATATTATATACTAAGAATTATAAGAGAAAATTAAATTTAAATCACAATTATAAATCATTTTATCATTCACTTTAGAAAAAAAGCATACAATTTTGTCTTGAATTTTTTAAGAGTGTCGCCGAAAATGTCCAAGTCCTCAATGAGGCTGTTTAGTTCGTTGTATTGTTGGCACATTTGAACTATTGGAGTACACCAACCGAGATTCGTTCTGACATTCGAGTTTATGAAGTACTTGTGAGTAACTTCGCGGCACATTAAGATTTAATTTTTCTAACAAGGAAGGACCATCCACCCTACCGTGTATCCAATTTATGTAAGAATGTTACACAGTTGATCTTCCGTCTATCGCGTAGTGTTAGCATTCTAAAAAAAGATATACAGTTGGCATAGGTATCCCTATGAGAAATATTTCTAGATAAAAATGCCAGATGCCTGGTAAATGAACGTTGTATGCCCTCTATGCGCTCCGAGTGCAACCGCATACAGCGGACTCCAGATGGAACTTGCACATTCCAAGTTACTGCGTACGAAAGCGTTATATAAAATTATTTTAGAATTTACCAACTTAAAATGCTTGGTGTTACGCTTAATAAATCCCAACATTTGAGCTGACTTTGTTACAACTCTGTCAATATGTGTTTTAAATGTTAATTTACTATCCATTATGATTCCTAAGTCACGGCCATGTAATAATAAATAAATAAATAAAAAGGATAGGATTTGCAATGTGTTTCAAGCATCAATTATTTTTCAATTGTTTCAAATATACATGCATTTGTTCCCCTTGTCACCAATTAGCCTTCGAGAAAAACAGGAATAGAAAACAGTCACGTCTCCGAAGTCAAAGATCGATAAATTAGACGAAAAAGAAAAAGATAGATGCAACGTCATTTAAATATTGTCACCTAATGTAGTCAGTGATATTCTCTGGCTTGTGGTAGACTGCGGTGCGGCGACAGCTATCATGTAAGTAAAATATTTTACTTGATTCGACTCAATTTAAAAAAAAAAATAACAATAAATAACACAAGTTTTTATAACAGAGGACTGCGTATGATAAGTTTTTATAAAAATAGCTTTAAAATTTGAATTTCCAGGAATAATAATTCCTTAAATTAATTTTTTTCCTTTGTAAACTTTAATTTAATTAAATATTCATATAAACAAGCCCGAATGACTATATCATTAGACTTTATAAATAGTTTCGCTTCTTTTACAATAAACACATTTGATGAAGACACATTTCGGGTTTAATTTTTAAAAGCACGATGTCAGTTATTAGGATAATAATAATAATACAAATGTCAAAATGAAAAAATAAATAAATGAAGTCAAAATGAATGTCAGTCAGCAAAGTATCCAAAAAATATAATATTAAATTAATTCCATTAGAGAATAGAAAATTTATTTTCATATTAAAAAAATATATATGTCCGTGATTCCTGAGGCGGCGTCACAAGCGGAGAGATTGAGAATCAGTTCCACTTTGCATACAACGCCATCTAACCAGTTTCCTTGGAAATGTCAAACAGTAAGGTTGGGTGCGGTCGACGCGGGACTAGCAGCCGTGATGTGTATGAGGTTGCGAATAAGAGAGGGCGCCTTTCAATCGATAAGAGAGAAAGGGCCATTCTAGAGAGAGAGAGAGAGAGAACATTCGAAGAGAAGACGTGTCGAGCTAGTTCCGCGGCTAACACATCGCGTTTCCAATTAAATCCATTTGCAGCGAGTTAATTGTCGGAACTTCGATTATTATCTGAATATACGATCGTGTACTAGAAGCATCGAGTCTTATTTCAGCCTGACGATGCCTTATCCCCGAGGACGACCCCGACTTCTACTTACTTCTCCATCATTCTCTCGGTGACCGAGCTGGTGTTATGTTATGTGTATGTTCTCAGACTTATTTCAACGTTGAAGGTGCGTTTAGTGTAAACAAGTATTTATTTTTAAAACATTTTAGGCAAAATATTAGTACTGACTGCGTGAGTATCCAGACGTCGCGCGTGCACGCCAACGAGTGCAGAAGCGCGTCCCTGGCCGCCGCGACGTTGACGCGCTGGCGACGTGTCACCAGAAAACGCCACTGGCGCACACCGCCGCGCGACGCCGCCACGCAGTACACCGTCTTGCGGAGGTCCAGAGGGATCGGGTTGTGTTCGTCTGGCTTGGGCGTGTCCATCCACTGCTGGAACAGCTCTATGGCGTTCTCTTCGCACCCGGCCACGTTCATGCGGCACGCCCACGACGACGTCATCACCTGTACGACAAGATAAATGTGAATGCCCACAAAAGTTCATTCATCCGCTTCCGCATGCTGTTATATCTATATTTTCCATTAAGTGGAACTAAGAGATATCAGCAAGTACCTATACTTTCCTTTTTGACTATGCGCTCGCTCATGACGTTACTTCTTTTAACTACTTAAACTTAGAGCTTTCACTGATTAACTTTTAAATAGATAAGTAAGCAAATCTTTATTTATACAAAAATGTCTACAGGATTTCCAACAAGGGCGTGCAAATATTTTCATATTGTTTTAATCTATAGTAAATTTTCTTACTCTTGTAATAACTACATATTATTATGTATGTTTTATTGAGATAAAAAAATGATTTAATGTGTTTTACTATAAAATTCTTTAAAGCCATAATTGCAACAGTCTAATAACCATTCTGTTAAAGTTATTTTAAATTTAGGATCCAACAATTCCTTTATATAATAGGGAATATGCACATTATTTTTTTATATTTTCATACGATAGGTTATATCGTTATATAACCGTAAAAAAATATTCAGCGCCAAAAAACAGAAATTTGGTAACAAAAAAAAGTTAAAATTAACTAACAGCTACGGGCACTTTAAACACCCGCCCTTTTGGCGCGCTTGTCGTGACGTCAAAGTCTACAATACAATCAAATGTTAAAAATCACAAACATCTACACGCTTGTTAACATTTCATAGACGTTGACGTCACATTCGATCTGACCGTTTCGAGTATTTTGAATTTCCCACATTTTTATGCACTTTTTAATAATTATTTTCTTAATGAAAAAGAAATAACATTAAAAAATATTTACATAGACATAATTCTAAAGCAAAAATGTTGATAAAAAAATATATTTAAGCCTTTTTTGAATTAGACGCATATTCCCTATTGGTTAGTTTATCATACCTACATTTCGATCTTTGCAATAAATTACTTTGCCCAGTTATTTTGGGTACTTCACTATTTTTGACATAATAATTTAGTTAGGTCATTTTTTTAACAAATACACACAATTTCTTTATATGTATATAAGCAAGGTAAGGGAAGAATATGTAACTTTTTAAATAGTGGTATACAACCCTTCTTGAAGTTCACGCCACATAATGCTCTGATGCATTTTTTTTGGGCCTTAAAGTTTCTTATTATCTAGACTTATATTATTGAGCCGGATTAGCCTGTCCTTCAGCTTACTAGAGAAAAAAAGTCAGGCATTTATCACAATAATTCATGTCACTGTAATTAAAAACCTCATGGTACTCGGCGTTGAGTAAAAATAAAAGAAAAATCATAACTCGGAAAATACGAAAAATCGCAGAACATACGTGGGGGTGTTTCGGATACCCCTCAAGGTCCTCTACCTCCTAGCTTTATTATATCACTTCTTGGGACACGCTGTATATTAAAATAAACAAGAGTTCCTTGAGGAACTCCCGATTCATTTGTTTTTAAGCTAGATCTCTTTGTTATCTTATTGGAGATTTACTCTTATGGACAATTTTTGATATATGATATATATGATCGACATAATCAAGATTTAGACGTAATAAATTTATGTTGTCCCATCACCTGCATCTTAACGCTGTTGAGGTCATCTCCGTTCAGTATCCGCTTCGTGGCCAAACCTCCGACCCTCTCGTACGTGTCGGTGATGAGTTTCCGAACGAACTTCTGGAAGGCGCCGTAGTCTGGAGTGCGTTTGAGGACATTCTCTATCTTGGCTAGCGCCGTAAGGCCGATGGAGAGAGGCAGGTACTCCGTCTCGCGCTGCAGGTAGCTTGCCAATCTGATGCAATCGGACATAAAAAGCGTTAGCAGAAATAAACCCTAACCTGCCTTCCACTATAGATGAATATGGAGCCCAGTATCCTGTCCAACACGTCTTTATCCCCCACCTTTCACAGGATCATCAGTGCAATCGCATATTCTGATCCTACAGGTGTCGCTTGTATATAATATAATGAATTAGTAACTATGTAGCCAATAGGCTTTCTTCTCTAGAATTAGGTCCATTAGATGCCGTCAAGTAGTCTATTAGCCACTAGGTGGACTTATTGAGGAGGCCTATCGTTTGTTGATCATAATTATACACAGGTCACATATTTAAGAGAAGAAGGGGACCTAGTATAGTACCTTGCGGCACGCCCGCTTTATTACGTACTTGATGGCGGTGGTGTAATCGAGATTGTCGGTAGCGGCGAGCTCGAAGGCATCACTGATGAGCTGCACGCGGCCGAGGGTAGGGATGGAGGAGTAGGAGCCTTCCGTGAGCGTGGTGATGAGCAGTTGCCAATTGCGCGGGTCGTAGTTGACTCGATACGGAGCTATCATGTCCGCATTGAATAGCACCCACTGGCCGGCATTGGCGCCGTGAGAGTACAAGTGTTGTGAACTGGTGCCCTCGTGATCTGCAAGCCACTGAACCTCGCGGCTCATCTCCCGCTCGCCCTGGCATTTAACATTCAGCGGCACCCACCACGATCCAGGGGCTGTTGACTTGGCGGCCAGCGACAGGAATCGTTTCTGAAAATAATTTATATAATATAATTTGCGTGCGAGTAGTGATTATAACAGCTTATTTAAGTGCCTTTTTCTTCAGTACTTTCAGCGGACGGGTTGGATCTATATTGAAGCTTAAATTCTTCAGAAACAAGTAATATATATTATTATCCAAGGGTCAATTTAAAAATATAGTAAATAGTTTCAGAGGCAAAACACGTCTACCATCCTGCTGGATATAGACCTCTACTCTACCACAATTTTCAATAAAATCCGGTCAGAAGCAGCCAGAAACCAGAATCGATCCACAGCCCTTAGTAGGTTGTCAGTCCATTGACACTTCAACTTTTACTATTCCTTCGGGTCAGTGCCGGATTTATACTTTTCTTGAGTATAGGCCCCTTCACTTTGTGCCACCTCTTCCTCGTGGCCTAGGTGGTATATCTAGGCCTTTATTATTATTATTGCATATTTATTATCGCACAAGAATTTGATGGCTTCCGAAAGCGTGCGAAAACCATCTAAAATCCGCCGCCCCTAGGCCGCTGCCGCCCATAGGCCGCGGCCTATACGGCCTATTGACAAATCCAGGGCTGCTTTGGGTTATGTTGAACACTTTTGTTTGTCTACGGATCTCATTCCTAATGCTAATCCAATCCGGGAAGGTCCAATCACACAAAAAGCCCTCTCAATAGCTCATTGGGGAATGTTGAACTTTTTTACAAGACCCACATTTAGGGACCACGTTATAGCGCCATATGTCATTATTGGCATCACATACGGAACAAAAACTTTTGAGGTTTTGAGGAATTTTGAACGCGAAGATATCTTCCAGGACACTACACATCCGAGCTGATTTCGACATTAATCGAGATTGATATATACTGATATATTATGTCGAAATAGCTTTTAATATGAGGTTTTGTGTTTTAATGGATTTCTAACCGTGAAAACCTTTTATTAGCTTTATAATTTTATTTTTTATTGCACAAATATTATCAGAATTAATATAATAGTACTAAACTAGCTAACTACTAGCTTTTGTCCGCATCCTGTATGACATATATTCCAGGACATGCTAAAGTTTATCAAAAAGTTTAAAAAAAGTTAAAAGTTTTAAAGTTTATGTATATATTGACCAAAGAAATTGTGTATCGTATCCTATTATTAATTGTAATAGTTTCTGTTAAAATTCATTTATTTTTCCATATAAGTTTCCAATATAAGTTTGATATGTAAGTTAATATGAGATATAATAGTGTAACATAATAATATGGGTTTGTACACAGAACAGAAACGACGAGTTCAGCTTTAATTGGCTTGCACTTGCACACTGGACCATTAATGTTGAATATTAATGCTAGTAAACCCTAAGTGTGCTAAGCTGTTGCTGAAATAAATAAATAAATAAATAAAATGTTTTCAGTGGTTTGATAAGCCTTGAAAACATCTTGCTATTTCTGTAGGTTCGGGATGCCAGAGCCGATTCACACTTTATCCTGACAGAGCGCAATTGGTTCACCATGGTATTGATTGTCTTTACTGGCGACGGTATCCACCCATCGTCAAATGGAGCCTGCTATAAGACATCCACCGTAAGACCGGTATTGTTCGATTGATTAGAAGCCTCTTACCTGTGTGAGTACCAGCGTGTTGTCATCGTAGTTCCTAATGGCCGTGAGTAAGGGGTACCCGGTCTGTTTGGTCCAAGTGTCCATTACTTGCTTAACGGTGACGTTTCGCGTGAGACCACCTCGCTGGCGATTCACTTCCGTCAGTTCCGACCACAGGTCGTCCTGCTCCGCGTTCTGGTACGAATACTTCACCAGATATCTGAAAGTAAAAGGTCCGGTGTTCAGTCTATTTCGGAAAACAATAAAATTTCTTTAAATAAAATTAGTTTAATAATAAATCAAGACAACTTTTTTTTTTTTCAAAGTTTATTTACATTTAATTGCAGTATACATATATGTACCATTTTGTTAGATGACTTTTTGCCATCTTGGCTTTACTTTTAAAATAAAACAAACAAGCGCGGGGTAGAATTCTGCTTTTTTTTTACATTTTCTCTTAAAACACACCTCATTCGGCGTTTCCAATAGGGTTTGTGACTTCTAGGCACTACTTTATAATGAATTCGTTAAAACAATCCTACCAATAGCGCCATCTATATTTACATTTAACAAAGCCAATAAATGTAAAAGCTACTACAAGAAGAAACACAAAAGATTTACCAACTGGGATCATTGTTATTGCAATAAATTGACGAGCCCGTTGGATGAGTAGTTAGGGTGCTTGCCTTAACGCTCCGTTCTAGGGTTTCCGGGTTCGATTCCCGGCAGGGTCAACTTTGAAAAATGAACTTTTCAAATTTGGTTCTGGTCTGGATCTGAAAGTTCCTGGTCTGGCACACTGCGTTTCGCAGTCATTTGGGCAGCCCGTCTGGCGGCAGTAATCACCCCCTTACAGAAGACCACCGTAAAATAACAGCACGTGTGCTGTTGTGTTTCGGTAAGTGAATAATATGCCAAAGCCCATTTCCCTATCCCCTCCTAATCCCTTATCCTTAATTGCGCAATTGCAGCAGCTTTGGCGTTGCTTGTGTTATAGGCGACGGTAGCCACCTACCATCAAGTGGACCGTCAGCCTGTCTGCCGATCTTAAGATAAAAAAAATAGGAAATCAAAAGATATACCTGTTAAGTGCTTTTCTGAAGACATCTTCCCCTAAGAACATGGTCATCATTCTGATTAGGGCGGCGCCCTTGCGATACGATATCTCGTCGAAAATTTCCGAGATACGTTTCGGGTCGTCGATGGGGACTGATACCTGCAATGGTTTACATTATAAGGTATAATTTTCACGATGAAAAAAAAAACTGCTGGAATTATGATTTATGTAAGATATTTCTATAGTAAATACCACTACGTTGCTCGTGTTAATAAAACACACGAGTGTCAAATTTTTGGTTTTTTTTTATAGTCATCAAAGGCTTTTACAATGACTATCTATCAATTCACTTATTTTTGCTTTCTATTAATTTTCTTCTTCTTTTTTTTTATTTGCGTTTATTTTTAAGCATCATCTTTTTGAAATAAGCAATCAAAAATGCTTTTTAAACTTTAAAAAAATTATATGATAAGTTAGAATCTGTAATAGGCATGATAACAGATTTTGAAATTCCCTTCCATAATGTAGATACACGTCTACCATATCCGAAACAAATAATATTTCAACAAAAAACTAAATTTCAAAGCGAATTATTGAATGTTTTTAAATCTATTTTGAATTACGCGCGAAAACGCTCTTAGGTGTCATGGCGTCGCGTCTGATGAACCGTGACGTCACCGACATCTCATCAGATTTTTCATTCTGTCAAAGCAAAGTCAAGCAACACGATGGCATTTGGGCGTGACGTCATTAGCTCTGATTGGTGTTTCAGTTAACATGGCCGATTGCAGTTACTTATACTTCTATTTTATTGAAAATCTTATTAATCTCAATTTTAATACAAAAAATTAGTAACATATATTTTTCCCCAAAGCCATTTATTCTTTGATTCTTTAATACCGTCATCATGCCTATTTCTTGTAGTTTTTATGACAACTTACTAGCAATAGCCGTGACTTCGTTGGCGCCTTTTACTTTAGGTGTTAAAATATTTATTAAACTTTTGTCAGGAGTTGAATTATTTATTTTAGATTTTAATTTTTAGATGATCCCTCGGGAGCAGTACTTCTTTTCTGGATGAAAGGTACCCTATGTCCTTTCCTGTATACCTGACCACGTGTTACAAAATTTAATGATGATCGGTTTTGTAGTTAAGGCGTGAAGGCGTAACAAATATACAAACAAACAAATTTTCACATTTCCAATATTACTTAGAATTTTATATTTAAACTAGCTGAGCCCGCAATTTCGTACGCGTGGTATAGCGCGTAACTTTTTTTTTGTGAACCGATTGGAATGAAACAAACACTAAATCTTACGGGAAGCTTGCTGCAATACATCAGTAAAAACCGCATTCAATTCGGTTAAGCCGTTTTTGAGATTAGCGTGCACAAACGCACAGACAGACAAAAATTCTAAAAACATTTCTTTTGGCCTCGGTAACGTAAGTGCAACGTGTACAAAAAAATTTTTGAAAAAATATTTACTGCACAAACACGGCTCGTTTACGATTTTATTATGTAGATATATAATGGTGTTTTTATGTTATAGCAAAGCAAATTATTAATAGTTATTACCTACTCTCACTTAAGTCATGAAATCTCGTAGGTATACCTACGATGATAACGCGGCAAATTCAAACCTAAAGAAAGCGCGGTAAATTCTAATTTAAAGAAAAGAAATGGTATATAACTACAATTAATATGTACATATATAACATATATAAACTGTACATATATAAACTGTACATATATATGTACATATATAAACTGACCTCATGAATAATTGCAATTTTCGATCTACGAGTAATAGTCCGGTCAAATTAGACCAAAAAATAAGAGTGAAGTTACATCAATTCTCAATAAGCTGAAAATCGGTGAAATCGTTCAAAATATGATTATAAACAAAATCAGAAAGTTCCCCATCCCTCCCCTTTTTGCAAAATTTTTTATTCAAGGTTAAAAAAGGTCGAAAAAATGAGTTTTTTTGCGATTTTCAGCAAAACGGTAAGTTTTATCATAAAAATACCTCAGACAAAAATTGTAGATCATAAAATTATCTACAAAAAATGTATAAATACTTTTTTTCCTACGAGCCACCGTTTCTGAGATATAACGATTCAAAAAGTTGTAAAAGTTGTAATCGTCATAATATGCACACGTTTCCACGCCACCTATGAGGTAGTGACTTAGCGCGTTTTTTTTAAACTCTCAGAAATATCTCTCGTTATATCTCAGAAACGGTGGCTCGTAGGAAAAAAAGTATTTACGCATTTTTTGTAGATAATTTTATGATCTACAATTTTTGTCTGAGGTATTTTTATGATAAAACTTACGGTTTTGCTGAAAATCGCAATAAACTCATTTTTTTCGACCTTTGACCTTGAATAAAAATTTTTGCAAAAAGGGGAGGGATGGGGAACTTTCTGATTTTGTTTATAATCATATTTTGAACGATTTCACCGATTTTCAGCTTATTGAGAATTGATGTAACTTCACTCTTATTTTTTGGTCTAATTTGACCGGACTATTACTCGTAGATCGAAAATTGCAATTATTCATGAGGTCAGTTTGCTTTCAGCTCTTCCTAAGAGCGTCAGCATCGGAACAGGTCAAAGAGGAGACAGGGTTACGAGCAAGACTGAGAGTATTGTCCACTTACGGGATGAGAACTCTGCAGCGAATCTAACGTCAGTACAGACATTATGTTCTCGACGGCGTAGTTGATGTCGGCGCGCCACTCGGGCTCCACGGCGTGCACTCCCACAGACGCCACGTACGTCGCGAAACCTTCGTTCAGCCACAGGTCCGACCACCACTTCATCGTCACCAGGTTCCCGAACCACTGGTGGGCCAGCTCGTGGGCGATCACCTGGAAAAGGCCGAGCATTAATTTAATTGAATCTGTAGTTCGGGAAGTAAAATGGATTTCAACCTTGTTATGGCGTTACAATATACTTCGTTCGCGTTGAGAATTAAAATATATAACACTATTGATGGCGCCATCTATTATACTACAATAGAATTAGGTGAAGCGGCGACATCTATTTGATTTGGGTACAACTGCTTGGTGATATACCTGTGCATAGTATGCTCAATTTGCAACCCTTAGGAAACTTGACGATAAAACCTTAACGAATTATAGGTATATATATATATATATAGTTTTTTGCTTTTTGCCAGGAAAAAAAAGTTATAGCTTTTTGCCAGGAGTTAAATGATCCCTAGGGAACAGTACTTTTTTCTGAATGAAAGGTACCCTATGTCCTTTCCTGAATCCCTGACAACGTGTATACAAAATTTCATGAAAATCGGTTCAGTAGTTAAGACGTGAAAAGGTAACAGACAGACAGACAGAGTTACTTTCACATTTATTTAATTAGTATGTATAAAGTATGGATTGGTCGGGGTTGGAATTCACGATGCACGAAGAGTTAGCACGTATGGCGCGGTCGGCTGTCGATGTCTCTACGTCAATGTCAATATATTGCACCAATATCAGCGATAGATGGCGTCAACAGTATATTATCTACTTTCTCTCACATACTTGTTCAGTCATTTGGACAGTAACCACTCCCTTACAGAAGACCACCGTAAAATAACAGCACGTGTGTTGTTGTGTTTCGGTGAGTGAGTAAGGGATGCTAGAGCCCATTTTCCTATCCAATCCCTTATCCTAATCCTACTGCAGTCAGCAGCGTAGCAGCAGCCTGTCTGCCTGTCTGCCGATCTTAAGATAAAAAAAAAATTAAGACGGTTGTTGCTCATCACAGTCATCTTTTGATAAGCATTCTCTTAATTATACTCACCTCGGCAACTCTCTCCTTGTTGAGGAAACTGGATTGTTCCTTGTCGTAAAGCAAGGCCGTCTCCCTGTAAGTAATGAGACCCCAGTTTTCCATGGCGCCCGCGGCGAAGTCCGGGATCGCGAACATGTCTTGCTTCGGGAGCGGGAACGACACGTTGAAGAAGCCCTCGAAATGGGACAACACTTTTGGTCCGATTGTCGCCGCATACGATGTCTGTGAAATCATTCCGCTTCTTAAGGTTCGTATTCAGGCTCGTTTACGATTTTATTATATGTATAGATAACACACAACAACGGTGAGTGTTTTTTTTTTTTACTATAGATGGGTTTGCTCTTGACCAGCATCTATCCATGTAGGAAGGATGAGGCCGAAGATGGAGCGAGCTCACCCAGAAGATGCCTATTCACTCGAACCTTGAAAAGATTTGGGTTATATGAGCTCGGAAATACAGACGCCGGCAGGGAGTTCCAATCCTTAGCAGTGCGCATCACAAAAGATGTTTTAAAGCGCTTGGTCCGAATTAGAGGGATTTCGACAAGATGAGGATGGTAACCAGCCGTACGTCTGCATGTCCGATAGAAGAAAGGGGAAGGCGGTATGATCTCATGCAGCTCTCGAGCACACTCTCCGAAGTACACCTTATAGAATACACACAGACAGGCAACTTTGCGTCTATGTGCCAGGCTCTGCAGCTTAGTTCTTATTAGTGTATCATCGCCAATGAGCCTCCTAGCTCATTGGCATATTGTGCACACTAGTGTTACATATTGTGCACACTCAACATTGAAGGAGATGTTTTTTAGACGTAGCAAAAAACCAGTACATCTCTCGTTGTTGTCTCAAGACACTGATACTCTCATACAACCCAGTTCTGTATTTAGCTTTACAAAAAAAAAATTGGAGTCGCACCTGATCAATGGCATCACTCCTGGCCCAAATCTTGAACTTAGTCGTAGAGAGACCGGCTGGACTCTCGACGTGTGAAAACTTGGAAATCACAAAGGCTATCAGATACGTGGACATCGGCACCGAGTTCTCAAACTGATCCCATACGAATTCGCTTAGGTCTTTCCTGAAATGATATTACATTTTTTTTGTCAAATTGATAATATTGTTATGTCTCACCAGGGAACGTTCTAGTTATGACTCACTATGGAACGTTCTAGAAAAACGACTTCGCCTATCTACAAATCTGGAAAGTTATTGTCAAGGGAAATTGATCCTTATGCACACAACATAGAGTTCACATTCAACAGAAATAGTGTTCCCGAATTTTCAATGACCTTGTTTACAATACGTGTTTACAAAAGTTGTTTACTTCTAATTGTTTGTTGTTTGTTTGTACTAAATTCGAGAAAGATCTAGACGATTGGCAGCGGGTATAAATAGGCGAAGTGGCGAGCTAGCGGGACAGTTCGACTCTGCGATTCGAAAGCGATAATACTTCGGAACTGACCTGCGACTCATTACGGAATTACGGACGACTTTTGGCAAGTTTAACGGATTTAAAGAAGAAGTTTAGCCCTATTGGAAGTCATCTTGGTTTGTGGCAATAAATAGTTGATTTTCGCCCTTACACGGCAATTTGACTCACCCCACACTTAACAATATTTATTATATTATATTCATAGGTTGGGGAAAAGTTTCTTCGCGTTTTATATGAAAACTGACTTTTTTTAAATTTATTTACATTTAATTACAGCATATATATGCCATTTTGTTCGATGACTCTTTGCTATCTTATAGGTAGTGACATGATCCCGTTGCTGTAGAAATTTTGAGACTTCTGATTAAAAAAAAACGCGACAATAGTTTTGGCAGTCCTTTTTGATGTTAACCTGACACTGCCTAAAGAATTCTGAAGAGACCGAAACAGGTGGAAATCTGAAGGTGCAAGGTCAGGGCTATATGGAGGATGCACTAACCCCTTCTAGCCAGACTCTCTTAATTTTTGCTGAGTGTCTAAAGATGTATGTGGTCTAGCGTTGTCGTGATGAAAGACCACACCATTTCTATTGATCAACTCCGACCGCTTTCTCTCAACTTCTTGCTTTAATCTCATCAGTCATTAGCAGTAGAGATCCGAATGGATGGTTCTGCCTGGCGATAAAAGCTCATAATGAACAATGCCCTTCCAATCCCATCATACACACAGCATCACCTTAAGGCGAGTTAACTAGGTTTTGAAGCCTGACCGACATTTGACCACGAGCTTTTTCACACGTTCTTGTCGTACGTAATCCACTTTTCATCACAAGTTATCAATCTCTTACGGTTCGGTTTCATTACGTCTCATAAGGTTTTTTCAGTGAGCTCGTGTGGCACCCAAATACCCACCTTTTTTCAAATGGGTCAAAACTGTTTTATGGTCAATCCCAGTTCTTCAGCCATGTCGTAATTGCTGATTTGCCGACTTGTTCCACTTTTTCAAAAATGGCTTCATTTTATCGGTAACAGGGCGACCAGAGCGAGGTGCACCGGGAACATCAAAATTCCCGGATTGTAAACGCCTAAACCAACTTTGTGCTACTGATACTGCATTAGATCTATAAATGTCACAAAATTCGTCGCATAATATGTCGCATTTTTTTTCCTTTTTTTTTGTAATAAGATTTTAAAATGTACCAAATTTCTTCATGAGATTAACTCATTTTGACAGAAAGAAAATCAAATGCAAAATAGCTGGAAACAACATTTTACTAATTTGTTTATTTTTTTGAAATGTAACCTTTTTAATGTCACCAAAACCAGCCAGATACAAATAGTATAGCCAAAGATATTTTATTTTATTAATTATACGCGAAAAGATAAGTTATCAATTGTTTTGGCAGACCTAACATGCCAAATAATGACTTTTAGGAAAAATTTTGTTACATTTGGATCTTTATTTTAATTTTTTTCATAAAATACATTTACTTGCTGATAAAGTAGATTTCTATATTAGAGAGATTTTTTAGATCAGTAAAGCATATAGATTTCTCTTTATTTTATTAGTGTATGTAGGTTAGAGTAAATAAAAGTATATAATTTTTTGATTATAAATAAATAATAAATTAAACTCACTTGAATTTGTTACCAACCATACTCCAGGGCCAATACAACTCGAGGACACTGAAAACGATGAAATCGTATCAACATATTGGGTTATATTTTGATGTCTTACATTTTTCTTTAAATTTTTATGACTTACTTGTTACTTGTGGTATTATACAGTGGCATATTCGAGACGGCCGTGAAGTTCTTATGGTGTCCAATGTTGAGCCTAAACGTGGCCTTGTACATGGGCTCATCGAAGCAAGGGAACCCTTTACGGGCCGATATAGCCTCAAACTGAGTTGTCACCAGGTATCTGAGAACATGTCGTACTGTTATTACACCATCACTAACACCCGTAGCGTGTTTGGGCTCATTAGTATGATCTCAATAGAATGTTGGGGGTTATTTTATGTACACTAACAAAGGAAGCGAAAGATGCCCTCAGTGTCCGCGTATGAGAGAATTCAAGCAAGATATTTCCCGAAATTGGCTTTATGGAAAAAAAATCTTAACAAGTTCGAGTTGAACTCGCGTGAAGAGGGTCCCGTGCGATGTTACCTATCCGCACATTATTGAGTGATTTACCATGTTATTTTAATATCATGAACTTATAGGTTTTCCTATAAATAATCTATAAGTTGAAAACTAATTTCTGTATTTTCTTCAAAATTTACTTAGCAATTAGCAATCTACACCACTTAGCAATCTGCATTTCGTTGCACATTCCTATCGCCATTGAAGTTTATTGCTCGACGACTCAGTTGATAATGCGTCCGCTATAGGTTGTTATTGCTTTGGTTATAGCGACTGTGTTTATGTACTAGCAGTTGACTCCCACGACACAAGCACAGCTTAGTGTGGAAGTCAACGTTAACTTATGGCTATTGTAGATCAACTCTGATAATAATTAAATAATTAAAAAATAAAAATTCGCTAATGATGACTTTTGATGTGTGTGTATACGATGATACATGAACCTGGCCCATAACTCTTGGTTTGATGAAAAGGCCAAGGATAGCTCAGACGCAATGGAAAAACTATGCGAAGAAAGCCAGGCGATAGGGAAACAGTGCACAGCACGTGTGCTGTTGTGTTTCGGTGAGTGAGTAAGGGATGCCAGAGCCCATTTCCCTATCTTCTTTCCCTTAATCCTACTGTAGTCGGCAGCGCACTTGCAGCAACTTTGGCGTTGCTTGTGTTATAGGCGACGGTTAGCCACCTACCATCAAGTGGACCGTCAGCCTGTCTGCCGATCTTAACATAATTTTTTTTTAATTAATAATAAGGATTACACGCCTGACGACTCAAATACAATATTAACATAGGTGTGCCGCAGGGAAGTATATTAGGCCCGTTGATGTTCATTTTGTATACAAATGACCTCCCTGATACAACTACCCACAAAAGTACACTATTTGCTGATGACACAACCATAGTTATAAATAATAGAGACCTTTTTAAATAATAGAGACCTTAACAAATGTTAAAAGTTGGTTGGACGCGAATAACTTGAAAATAAATTTAGATAAAACACAAATTATTTACTTCCAAACAACATATTCAAAAAATCTACAAAATTTTAGTGTAAAATTTAATTCTAAAACAATTGAGATAGCAGAAACAGCGCTTAAACCAATAAACCGTTTACTACTCTGTGACAACAATGCTTATTCTATGGCAGTCAAACTTTATAATAAATTACCTAAGGATGTTAAAACATTAACTTTATATAAACTTAAAAGGTTTTTGTTTGTTTTTTTTTTTTGCTTGATAAATGTTTTTATAATGTGAATGATTACTTACCTCAATTACAAATAACTTTTATGTTCTCTGACTTTACATTTTAAATTATTGTTATTATTTTGTTGCTATTATTAATGAACTGTAGATTATTTTAATTATGATTGACTTTTTTATTATATACGTACTTATGACTTATATTTTGCACACCATATATTGCAAGATCTGGTTATACTCCCATGTACAGGCAAATAAATGATTTGAATTTGAATTTGAAAGGCCTCAATGGTTCGTTGTATATACGTCAATGTAATTTAAAGCAAATCAAACGATTTAGTACAGCCAGGGCACTATTTCCACATAATAGCAACGATTTAGTACATTACCTATTTTATGGTCAACATTGCCTATTTTCAAAAAATATTTCTAATAATTCACATCTCTAATAGGCACCATACTTGTATAGCTACCAACCCTTAATTGTCGAGGGACAAGACATGTCCCTGGCATGTTCTTTAAACCTGTCATGGCTAAAGTCTCTTGACCATGACATGACATTTCTCTTAAACCGTGTCATGACCCTAATATGTAACGGTTGAGTTTCAAATAATGTCCCTTAAACCCATGTAATGGCAAGGCATGTCTTAAACCAGGTATGTTTTGTCTCTTAACTCGTGTTGATATGGCATGTACACTAAACCATATCATGTCATCACATGGTATGTCTGTCGTGTCATGACCCTAATATGTAATGGTTGAGATGCAAGGCATGTCCCTTAACCCGTGTAATGGCACGGCATGTCTTATACCAGCTATGATTGTCTCTTAACTCGTGTTGATATGGCACGTACACTAAACCATGTCATGTCATCACATGGTATGTCGGTCGTGTCATGACCCTAATATGTAATGTAATGGCATGGCATGTCTCTTAACTTATGTTGACACGGCATATCCTTTAAACCATGTTAGATCATGTCTTTAACTGTTGATGTGGTATGTCTTTTAACTCATATAATGACACGGTAATGTCCTTATATGTCCTTATAATGTCCTTATCTTACCACTTAAATAATAAAAAAATTAACTCACTCCTTGGCGGACGTGTGTTTGCTAATATAGCTGCTTACGTAGACGCCGTCTAACCCTTGCTGAAGATTTCCATAGAAGGGAATAGTTAACGTATAATTCACATTTTGCATCAGATCGTCGTCCAAAGTCAACGTTAAGAAGTTGAACGTGTCGTTGAGTTTGATATTGTGTACTTTAATGGCCGATGGTCCTTCGATCCTGATGAGCTCCTTCACAATTTCCAAGTCTTGAGCGTGAAGAACTATCTTTGAAGTCGGTTTTTTTGCTGACAACTGTAATAAATATATACACTAAGTTAATAAAGGACGCTAGGCATCGTATTACATCATCTCGATGCATACTTATGTTCTATATTGTTACTATATGTAAAACTAGCTTAGCCCGCAACTTCGTACGCGTGGTGTTCGGTATATGTACCGTGTACCGTGTACCGTGTACCTAACTTTTTTGCCTAACTGGCGATACATTAAGGGAATCATTGACGACTTTTGGCAAGTTTGACGGTTTCATCGGACAAGTTTGATGATTTTGGAAGTCATCTTGGTTTGTGAAGATAAATCGTTCGTTTCGCCCTTAATGATAAGATCGTAAACGAGCCGTGTCTGTACTTTAAAGATTTTTTCAAAAAAACAATTTGTAGACGTTGTACCTATGTTATCGAGGTCAAAAAAACGTTTTTTAGAATTTTCATCTGTGCGTTTGTGCACGTTAATCTCAGAAACGGCTTAACCAATTTGAATGCGGTTTTCGCTTATGTGTTGTAGCAAGCTTCGCATAATATTTAGTTTTGTTTCATTTCAATCGGTTTACAAACAAAAAGTTACGCGCTATACCGAATACCACGCGTACGAAGTTGCGGTAAATTGCGGTAATTGCTAGTAAATAATGTGGTGGCTGTTTTAGGAATTTTTCTGTTGTATGATTATTTCATTATACCTATAGTTCTTGTATTTACTACCAGATGCATCGAATCAATTATATGAGTAGGTAACTGTATAATTCCACAGTTGTGTTGTTATGGCTACGAGAAACAAAACAGAAATCAAATAAAACGAAATGTTTTAACGGAAAAATCAATAAACCGAGCGAACCGTTATTTGACTTATCATTATGGTTTATCAGATATGTGATAAAAGTAATGACAGCTTGAAGATTTGCTATTATTATATAGCTATAGAACTTAAGTTAATTAATAAGCTTAAAAAGTAAAGTAGTTGTCGTTGAAATTTCTTTTACTGTGACTAGAAAGCTTTTTTGGGCAGTAATTTACAATTTTTTTGTTAGAAAATAGATTTTTATGTATAAATCTGCCCGATTCAAACTTTTTTTGAAATACTAGGCAATCCTGCTTCTGTATTTTTGTCTAACTTTTAATTTTACTCTAACAAGTTAAATTAGGCGACGAAAATAACGCTTTTCTGCTAAGTAAAAGATGAGGATAGTGATGAGAAAAATGGTACTGTAAGTGCCAAACGACACTACTTAGTATGCTGTTAGGCGTCGTCGTTCGAGGCGAAGGTCTGCCATTCATTTGCTTTTCCTTAAACATTGATAGAGTTACAAAGTATTTTGTATTCGTTTTTAGTCATATGTAAATACTCTTGATTGCTTTTAACTTCTAAGTGATTCTAACTAACAACAATAGCTTATTTTTTAGTATTTTTGTCTGCTTTTCGGTTTGTTCGTTTGTCTGTGCGTTTGTGCACGCTAATCTCAGAATTGTAGCAATTGTATCGACTGAATTGCAGTCATTCCGATACTGATAACAGCCCGAATCTGCTCGTATGTCACATGACGGTCATCTAATATAATAGTTCGCACAGCTGCGATGTTTTCAGGCGTGACCGCTGTTCTTGGTCGACCTGCAAAAGAAACAGTGCTGAGCGACACACGACCGCGTCGGAACTCGGCATACCAGCGGTATATTGTCGTTTGACTCGGTGCTTCAACATCATAAATCGAAACAAGTTCGCTGAGACATTTATCTTGAGATAAGCCGCGACGAAAATTGTGATAAATTATGGCACGGAAATGTTCACGCGTGAGCTCCATTTCTGTTAACGACGTGTCAACTTTAAACCAACATAGTTTTTGTTTTTAATAAAAAAATTTAATTGTTTGAATGTCATTAAGATTCTAAGAGGCCAGTATTCAAATTCTAAAAAAGGTTTTATTGTAACTCAATCCGAAATATTCTATTCCCGATCATTTCAGTGTGCCCCTTGTATAAAATTGGTATAATTATAACTTTAACTATTATATAAAAGGGGACATTAGAATTTTGTTTCATTTAAAGGTTTCATTTTAGTCCAGTGCCGGATTTATACTTTTCTTGAGTATAGGCACCTCCACTTTGTGCCGCCTCTTCCTCGTGGCCTAGGTAGACCTAGGCCTTTATTATGTAATTATTATTATTATTGCATTTATTATCACACAAAAATTTGATGGCTTCCGAAAGCGTGCGAAAACCATCTAAAATCCGCCGCCCCTAGGCCACTGCCGCCTCGGCCTATACGGCCTATTGACAAATCCAGGGCTGCGGTAGTCCACAAAAGGTTGGGAACCTATGTATTATACCTATAAAAATAAGAAGATACTATTAGAATTCATCTTTTATTCTCTAAGTATTTTTTCAATCACGCACGCAATATGTTTATCAATACACTTAAATGTTTTTCGAGTTAATTAACATTTAAACAACACGCTGATTTGCTCTGCCGCCTTCGCTGAAACGAATTTTTACGATATATTGTATCTTAATTTGAAGGCTTTAAAAGGCGTTAAGTATTCCTTTCAAAGCTTCCACATTCCTCTATTCATCTTAACACTGAATCGCAACTACATTTCCATTGATGTGTAAATCTAGATACCCAACCAAATTTAACAATAACATAAATAATGAAACAATCACATTTAATTCTCTGAGAATATTTGTCTGTACATTTATGTATACATAATGTATACATATTACTGGAGACGCCGGCTTTATTTTGAAAATATTTAACAGTCTTTTTTTTATATTAAAGACTAGCTGAACTCGTATGGCCGCTTCGATGCGGCCCATACGGCGGCGTGCGCATGGGGCTCGCGGTACTGGACACGCTTATACATATATAATACTATTTATCGTAGCGTGATGTTATATAGCCTATAGCCTTCCTCGATAAATGGACTATTCAAAACAAAAATATTTTTTCAATTCTAACCAGTAGTTCCTGAGATTAGCGCGTTCAAACAAACAAACTCTTCACCTTTATAATATTAGTATAGATGGGTTTGCTCTTGGCCAGTTTCTATCCGTGTAGGAAAGATGAGGCCGACGATGGAGCGAGCTCACCCAGAAGAAGCCTATTCACTCGAACCTTGAAAAGATGTGGGTTAATGAGCTCGGAAATACAGACGCCGGCAGGGAGTCCAATCCTTAGCTGTGCGCATTATAAAATATGTTTTAAAGCGTTTGGTCCGAATTAGAGCGAGGATGGTAACCAGCCGCACGTCTTCATGTCAGGCGGTATGATCTCATGCAGCTCTCGAGCACACTCTCCGATGTACATCTTATAGAATACACACAGACAGGCGATTTTGCGTCTATGTGTCACTCGTTTTGTTTTTAATTTTAGAATGAGTCATAAAGTCAATGATCGATCATCATTTAACTGAACCAAGACATAAGAATCAACTAATTTAAATGACAAACGCGCAGACATGTTTTGTTCGATTTTTATTGTACTTTAAGTATATATTGTTATTTATTGTATTTAAACCTGTGCAATGAAGCTGTAATACGAAGGTCTTACATATTGCATTACATTTAAAATCATATAACTAAGAGTTAAATATTTTCTACTACCTGGCCCTACATTTACACAAAATAAAACGATCAAAATGTATTTTTATAGCGTCGAAAGTTTTTAATTTTAATCAGTTTAGGCTATAAAATCTTTATACCGTGATATCTGGTGAACATAAAACAATGCTATGGTACCTATTTCTTCATTTAGTAACTAGCGGCCCGCCCCCGGCTTCGCCCGGCGTGCAATTTTTATATACCCTAAAACATTCCCCGTTTATCCCTCTTTCCATTAGCGAAAACCGAATTAAAATCGGTCTACCCGTTCACGCGTGATGCCGTGACCAGGGGAAATAGGGATTCATTTTTATATATAAGACTAGGGACCCGCCCCCGGCTTCGCCCGGCGTGCAATTTTTATATACCCTAAAACATTCCCCGCTTATCCCTCTTTTCATTAGCGAAAACCGAATTAAAATCGGTCTACCCGTTCACGCGTGATGCCGTGACCAGGGGAAATAGGGATTCATTTTTATATATAAGACTAGGGACCCGCCCCCGGCTTCGCCCGGCGTGCAATTTTTATATACCCTAAAACATTCCCCGCTTATCCCTCTTTTCATTGGCGAAAACCGAATTAAAATCGGTCTACCCGTTCACGCGTGATGCCGTGACCAGGAGGAATGGAGATTCATTTTTATATATAAGACTAGGGACCCGCCCCCGGCTTCGCCCGGCGTGCAATTTTTATATACCCTAAAACATTCCCCGTTTATCCCTCTTTCCATTAGCGAAAACCGAATTAAAATCGGTCTACCCGTTCAAGCGTGATGCCGTGACCAGGGGAAATAGGGATTCATTTTTATATATAAGACTAGGGACCCGCCCCCGGCTTCGCCCGGCGTGCAATTTTATATACCCTAAAACATTCCCCGTTTATCCCTCTTTCCATTAGCGAAAACCGAATTAAAATCGGTCTACCCGTTCACGCGTGATGCCGTGACCAGGAGAAATAGGGATTCATTTTTATATATAAGATTACACATTACATAGGTAGGTACTAAAATGAACATGTACATAGGTTATTACTCCATCTTACCAATATTAAAAGTATGAGAGTTTGTGAGGATGTTTGTTAACCTTTCGAGCAAAAACTACTGAACGTGTTTTGATCTAACTTTGCAGTGGCATAGTTATACCTACCCTACTTCAAAATAACATATGGGCTATAAAATTTGTAATGGTCCAAGTCGTTATAAACGCGAAAAACTACTTTATTATAAACGTTAAAGTTTGTGAAGATCGATGCACAGATGTTTCAGTGTTATGCAAAAACTACTGAACTAATTTCGATAAAACTTTACAGTCACATAGTGTGTATATTAAAAATTTAGTACAATTACACACAAGACCTTACTGCTATTTAATTTTGTTAGCGATTTTACGGAAGACAGATTTGATTAATAGGAACTCGTTTTTAGACCTGTTCAGGCTCCGAAAAAAGGTCCAAAAAGATTTAGACACATAATTTATTAAAGATAAAAAGTAATAAAAAATATGAAAATAAAATAATATAGTGAGTAAATATAAAAGCATAAAGACATCTTTTTATACTAGGTATTATATTATTAAAGTGGGTTGTATAAGGCTAGATTCCCACTACGCCGGACCGGTGAATTTACCGAGACGGGGAATATGCCGGAAACTCCAATCGCTGTAATGAGTCCGGATCCGATAAAAACGCCGAGCTCGGCAATTCTTGCTGGACGTTTTGAAACTGTTGAGCGCCGGCAAAACGCCCGGACCGAAGTAATGTGAACAATATCTAATATCTCTGTGCTCCGCTCGTCCGCCTTTTGAATTTAGTTGCGTGATGTAAGATATGTTTATACTGAAACGAAACTTCGACGATGCGGGATCCGACTTAATGTGAAGACTCACGTCCGGCGAATCTGCCGGTCCGGCGTAGTGGGAACGTAGCGTTATCTTGAAAAGATTCCTAATTTCGTTGTCATATGTATCCTTACCAAAATATCAACGATGCCATAGAAACTGAAGTTGCTCGTGGGGTCTATGTCGAATGTGTATCTGACGTCATAGTGTCGAGGTATGACGTCACCGGGCAGCAAATATTCGCTATCCGCGACCGCCGCAGCGACGAACGAACTCACAACACACAGTGTCAACCGCCAATCCATTTTTCTTCACTGAAAAAAAAAAACGGTAATGATATTATTATTATTTGATTGGGAATTTATAATTTTATTGCTTTATTGGAATTTGGAATTTATTGGAATAATAGATAATAATAAAATTTATTGGAATTTATTGCCAAACGGTTTAAAAACAAACCACACCTGTTCACGTCTTACTACCTACAGAACCGATTATTATGTATACACTCTATGATATCGAATGGGTATGGTATTATCTATTATGGTACTATTATGGTACTCTATGGTCTATTATGGTATAGAAAGGGACACTTTTTTGAGATTCCATCATTTTGACCTTAGTGAAGAGTTCACTGCCTTATCTATCGTGTAAAAAGTGCTTATAAGCACTATTTGTGGAACAAAGACCTCATGCTATGCGGCAGCTAGAATCTTTTATGTGCAATTTTTAATCTTTTATAAATATAATAAACAAACTATTAAATGTTCACGTTTAAAAGACCAATAAGTTTAAGTATAACAACCACAAGTTTCAAATATAATACTTTTTTTTTAAAGAAATCTTCATGTGAAATTTTTCAGGAAAACTTTTTTGTTAATATCTCAAAAGTATATGTTTTGCACGTTTTTGACCAAATAGCAGAATTTGGTCTAACAATGACGATATGCTAAAGCTCAATCTAAATTTAAACCATTTCGACGTTGTAAGAGGTCTATTCTGAGAAAGTAAAAAGGCTAATAAATAATTTAATTATTAATATTTTTATTTTATTTTATATAATTTACTGCATTTAATATCTATTATAGACAAGAGATGGCAACACTAAGATGAAGAATACTCTAAGTCCTAAATAAAGCACCAACTACTTATTCTTACTTTTTACAAGTCTTCGAGTCACATCATTAGATGAATCTAAGTTTATCTGAAGTTTATATCTTACTAGCGACCCACCCCGGCTTCGCCCGTGGTGCAATTTTTATATATATGAACATTCCCCGTTTATCCCTCTTTCCATTAGTGAAAACCGAATTAAAATCGGTCTACCCGTTCACACGTGATGCCGTGACCAAGGGAAATAGGGATTCAATTTTATATATAGAGATTACGCTAATGGACGAAAAGTAATTATAAAGCTTACCTAAGTCAAAATATGTTTATCCATCTTCACTTCAATATAAATAAATCATAAATAAAATATTAAAATAACACAATTATAAAATCAAGTTGGTTTGCGCTTGTTGTTGGACCGTTAACATTTCAAATTTTTGACATTGAAATGTCAAATGTATGAATTCAATATGTCAAAAACGATTTGTTTTTGAAGTGTGCAATTTTGACAGCGTTTCATACGTCCTTTGGTCGTCATACCCCCGCGCCCCCGTACCGCTTGGGCGAGGACTCATTTAAACGGTCTATCAATAATTCAAGTGAACTGCAATGCAATGCGTACCTACACATTATATTGTTTTGTATTGCTTCGACATTCTTGTATTTCCTATATTGTATTATTGTATATTCCTTGTATTTTGTATTGTATTTAGCAGTGACAAGGGCATACTGCGCTTCACAGTTATTTGGGCAGTCCGTCTGGCGGCAGTAACCACCCCCTTACAGAAGACCACCTTGAAATAACAGCATGGGTAATACAGCATGTTTCGGTGAGAAAGCGATGCCAGAGCCCATTGCCTTATATCCTCCCAATCCCAAATTAAGGATAAGGTCCTTAATCCTACTATGATTGGCAACGTACTTGCAGCACCTGTGACGTTACTTGTGTCATAGGCGACGGTAGCCACCTACCATCAAGTGGACCGTCAGCCCTTCTGACCATAACATAAAAAAATATTCCATACGATTCATCAACACTACTGACGGTAGGTATTATTTGTACCGGTTTCTCTCGCCTTGAAACTTGACACCTGAAAACTTTTGTACATTTTTTCTTTCTAGAGGTCTCATTAAAGGGATTATTGGAATTTTAATGCCGAGAAGTTCCATGTGTTCTTATTGTTTCTCAAACTCTTGAAATGAGGGATGATCTAATGGAAATAGATAATAACCGTGAAATAACAGCATGTGTGCTGTTGTGTTTCGGTGAGTAAGGGATGCCTTATGCCTTCCTAATCCCTTATCCTTAATCCTACTATGGTCAGCACAGTACTTGCAGCACTGTAGTGTACTTTGCTTGTGTTATGGGCAACGGTTAATACCTGCCACCAAGAAGATTGTCAGCCTGTCTGATGACCTTCACATAAAAAAGAAGTAAACTTTGATGACTGGTAAAAGCAGACAAACCAAATTACTTGTTACGTTATTAAGAATTTAAGTAGTTATTAAGTTATTAAAAAAATACAATAAAAACTAAACATCCGATATAAGATTTTATTTCGCAGTTCAAAATGTAAATAATAAAAAGTTTATAAAAAAAAAACAACTATAATACGAGTCCAGGAGAATCTAGTCTTACATACCATTGAACCTCTGGGAAGAAATCCCAGTAGTCCCGTCGCGAGACTACTGGACTATTGGACTACTGGACTATAGCAAGACTATTGGAAATACAGGAAAACCTTCTCCATTAAAAATAAATAACACTCCAACTTCCAAGGTTATCAGTCAACTTGTTTGTTCACAAGGAAACTACCTTATAGAAGCGATGTTTGAATGGTTTGAACAGACGACAAATTATTTTTGTAGCTACTCTTACCTATCTTACTTCTACCAAAAATTTAACAAGATTCCTCAGTAACTATGCAAAGGTTACAATATATACCTATCGACTTAATTACCTATATTATGTTAATATATAATGCTGAGCCCGCAATTTCGTACGCGTGGTATTCGGTTATAGCGCGTAACTTTTTTCTTTGTAAACCGATTGGAATGAAACAAACACTAAAGTTACGGGAAGCTTGCTACAATACACCAGGGAAATCCGCATTCAAATCGGTTAAGCCGTTTCCGAGATTAGCGTGCATAAACGTACAAACATATAAAAATTCTAAAAACTATTTTTTTTACCTTGGTAACATAACTACATTTTTTTTTTAAATATTTAATGTAAAGACACGGCTCGTTCCCGATTTTATTATATGTATAATAGACTAGCTGACCCAGCAGACGTTGTCCTGCCAGAACTCGATTGTGGCGCCACCTATCGGGTCCAATTCGATTTTCAAACCATATGATAAAGTGACGCAATACTTCGCGACACGTAAATTATTTGAATATTCTTCATACAAAAATATTAAAATCACGATTAAAAAATGGGGGTGGAAGGCACGTATCCAGACTTTTGGTTCGGGGGGGGACAAACATTGAAACAACCATGTGAACTGTGTAAAAATCGCTGTAATCACTGTACTTTACTCTAATTTTTCTGAAAAATCTTTCACAGGTTTTTAGAGAAATGAAGAAACTACTCTTTTCCGTCGCAGCTATGAATGTAGACGCAGTTTGGGCAACAGTTCTGTTTGTGCAGGATAGTTCTCTCAATGTAATGACAATAGGTTTGAGTAACTCACTTTTTTATTCCTTTCTGAATGAATGACATCTATCGTTTTTTTTTCAGTCAGATTTCGGGGGGGGGGGGATAAATCCCAACTATCCCCCCCTCTGTATACGTGCTTGGGGGTGGAGGTAGGAAGGTGAAAAACAGTTTACGTCCTATTCTCAGACCTACAGACTGAATATACACACAAAGTTTCATAAAAATCGGTCCAGCCGTTTCAGAGAAGTTTTGTTACAAACACGAGAATTTTATATATTAGATTTACTATAATATTGTAGATTTTTCACGGTAGGAATTATTTCTTTATTAGTTTTTCCCCATTACACTATATATAATCGATTACTTTTAATTCTACTTTTATGTTTATTATAGTTAATTTTAATATATTTATTTTTTATAATAACGCTAGTGCTGTTGGTTCCTATGCAATATGCATGAGAAATGGATACCAGAAGAGCTTAATCCCATATCCTCAACTTGTCCCTTTATCCTTTATTGTACGTTCTAGTACTAACGTACTAGAGAAGCTGTCCAAGTACATAATTTTACTCAATTTTGATAATAAAGTAATTATAACTATAATTACGAGGCAGCGTTAAAACAAACGTTATGGACCAAATTCCTCTCGGATGATTGTATCATGAAGCCTTATGAACGTCAGCTGCGGCTCCGTGGGTGGGTTTAGCAGAGGTCCCTCCTATACACTTAAAGTAAAAAATATTTTTAGTCACTTCTACTGAACAGTGTAAAGTCAAATAACTTTTGAATTACGTCATTTCCTTTGGGATAAAAAGTTTGTAAACTGATTGTTAATATGAAACTGTAAGTAATAAAAGTACTAGCTAACAGTACACTGAGGGAAAACCATCGGGCTCCTGCGTTACACCTTTGAGACATCAGCTGACAATATTTCCACTGCGATATAGCCAGCTGACATTTTTTAAATTTTTTTATTGGCATATAAACTCTCACCTGATAAATTTTAAACTGAGAGGAAGACGCTAAAAATGATTTTTTTTTCAAGTTCAGGTTTTTTTTCAAGACCAGCTTATGTATAATCCACCACTTTATATAGTCACCTGATTTTTTTTCTTTAAGATATTAGGTTAAGGGATTCACTGAGGCAAATGACATTTACTATAGAACTCGCTGGCGGCGGAGACAATTCAACAGGCCTAGAAATTGTGTTTTTTTTTTGTTTTTACCATTAGAACATTACACAAAAAAAAATTTATTAATACAATTTTTTAATCTGATATTAACTTATTAATAGGTACAGGATTCATATGCGTGCAATAAGCCGTTTTCGAGAGAATTTTCAATAAAAGTCAAATTCTTCTTGTGTTCTAACTTTTTTGTGGAGTTTCTATTACTTTAACGAAAATTCTAATTAATACAAATTGGTTCTTCACATGTTTAAGTATAATATATATTTTTTTCAAAGCAATTGTCTTGTCTATTTCTTGTAACATCTTCATTAAACAATGGATATTTTTGGTATTTAGCGTTTGTCTCCCCCACCATAATTTGATAAACTATCAATCGTGAAGAAATGACAATTTTTTTTCTACGTGTATGGGAGGGTACCGCTGTTCAACCCACCCATAGAGCCGCAGCTGACATTCACAAGGTTTCATGATACGACTCTCACGAGCATGTTATGAGTTATCATCTGAGAGGAAATTATTGACGAAATTTTCACCTGGCTCGTGAAAATGTACCATTATGAAGTCCAATCAAACGATAAAATTTGCTAGGCTAGATCGCTGCTAGGATATAATTTTCTGGCAATAAAAAGGTTGTAAGCGCCGTCTTTTCTACGGCGATTATACGCGTTTTGTTCAACAGAGTACAGTACATTTCTCTGGAACACAGTTCGGAGCCTGAACTGCTGAATTCAACATTCATTACTCTTTTGTGTAAACAGCGATACTTTACAAAGAATAAATGGGAGTAGTAAAAGCAACGATAAACTGGGTTAACTACTATTTTATCGATGATAAAAGGTAAGAGTTCTCAGGGCTGTTTGCGTTTTTAGTGTGGATGGTAAGTGACCGGTAACCATTTACCATCCAGTGGACTTTTATCATAAAAGTAACTTTGTACTTGTATTGTTTCCATAAGAAACAGGTTACGTAACTAATAAACTACCACATGCGTAAGTATTGTATTTAGGTACATTTTTAAATGTGTTGGCTACTGTCGCCAATACGCGTTAAATGATAAACGTTGTTATATGTGTCAACCAATGCCCCACACTAATTTAACCTCGCCAGGTTTAACCTTAAGCCTTAATCGTGGCCTTTACTTATTTTTAATGCTATACGACCTTTATGACACAACACTGCTTTCAATATTGAAATGCTTATTTCTTAAATGCGAAAGCTTATTAAACATTTGGATGTTTGATACTGAATTAAGTAATCTGTTAAATGACTTTTTGGCAGGCAAGCTGCCAAAAAACACCGCATAGCTGCCGTCACTTATCTATATGTACAAGAAACACCAGGACTAGGATTATAAATTACAACCTGTTGAATGCGACTTCGTACGCGTCTCTTGCCCCGAGACTTTGTACGCGTTGAAAAATGAAAACATTTGAGTTATAACGCCTGATATCTTTATTGACCTCTCGTATGTCCGACACAGATCTGTGTCATGTGAAGTCGAGTTGAGTAAGCTGAGTGAAGTTGTCGCAGGCGCAGATCTGTGCTCAGAACGACTTGCTTCATATTTCACTCGATTTTAAATATTAATACTCTCTGGATAAAGTTGAAATTTGTACAATTACGCGGCACGTATCTTGGCCTGACCGACTTGCACTCGATTTTAAGCTTTAATACTCTCTACATAAAGTTGAAATTTGCACAACAATTTCACGGCACGTAACTGCGCAACTCCGCGTATGTGTCCCCGGCACGTAACTTGGCCCAGACCGACTTGCACTCGATTTTAAGCTTTAATACTCTCTGGATAAAGTTGAAATTTGTACAACAATTTATCGAATGAATTGACCGAACTGTAGAAACGCTTTGTTCCTTTTTTATTTCACTCATTTCACTCGTTATGACCTTGAAACAGACGAGGGGTTGATGACAGTGGCGGCGCGCCTGCAACCTGAATTTTAGCATTTATGTATTTTTTAGACTTTCCTTCATGTATCTACACTTTTTGTGTATAAAAAGTATCCTATATTTTAATTCAGGTTATAAACCAGACTTAGGTATTTGCTGTGATGAAGGGTATTTATTTTTTAGTAAATCCTAAAAGATAGTGATATATTCATATCATGATATTAATCCTTATATAATTTTTATTTACAATGTAATTATAAATTTAATTAAATTATTTATTAAACATACCGTAATGTATAAAAACTTAATGTATTTATTATTATATACTAAAAAAAAAATATTTGCTCTATTGAGGAATATGTACTTTTAACTCAAACTTAAAAAGGATTATCAAGGATATTTAAAAAAAAAAACAATTATTTTTTTAGAGTCAAGAATTATAAGTATAGGAACTCGCCTTAGTGAGATAAATAAACTTTGACTGCTTCGATATGGTGGGATCTCAATTACATATTTGCCACATATGTCCCATATGTGCTGCGAGGTCAATCATCACTGAATTATTATAAACAATGTAAAATCTGTTTGTCTGCCTTTAAATTAGTTGGTAAGCGGTGAATTTTATATATAAAATGTATATTGCCGATGTATTAACATAGTACATGTATACATCTTAAGATATGAAAGTATATAATTTTACAATAAGTAATTATAGTCTAAGCGCAGGGCTGGGGCCCTAGCCAAGATGCAAACTATTGCAAACGCTTCCTTTGGGTACTTACGATACGAAACGAAAGAAATAAAGCCCGGTGATTGGTTGTTGAAGTTACAACTGTTACAACAACCAATCACCGAGCTTTATTTCTTTCGTTTCGTAAGTACGCAAAGGAAGCGTTTGCATCTTGGCTTAACTTCTAAACGAAAGGTCAGATTCAAATAATTTAACGAGGAATTTTAATTCAACATTGATTATGAAATTATTTACTTAGATAAGGATTAATATCGTTATAATGAATCACTTGACGAGTCCGTTGGATGAGTGGTTAGGGTGCTTGGTTTTAGGGTTCGATTCCCGGCAGGGTCAACTTTGAAAAATGAACTTTTTCAAATTTGCCTCTTGTCTGGATCTGGAAAGTAGTGGAAGGATACAGCAGTAATTTGGGCAGCCTGTCTGGCGGCAGTAACCACCCCCTTACAGAAGACCACCGTGAAATAATAGCACGGTGAGTGAGTAAGGGATGCCAAAGCCCATTTCCCTATCCCCTCCTAATCCCTTATCCTTAATTCTACTGTAGTCGCCGGCGCACTTGCAGCACCTGTGGAGTTGCTCGTGTTATAGGCGACGGTAGCCACCTACCATCAAGTGGACCGTCAGTCTGTCTGCCGATTTTAACATAAAAAAAATCTTTCAGTTCTACCCGTGTTTTAATTGATTGATTTGAACAAAAATGTGTAATAGTGTAGACATATTGCCTCGCGAACTTTTTTGTGGCTATGATGAGTACTATAATCATGGTGTACATTATTTTATCATCAATAGATTTTCAGATATAAACGAGCCGTGTCTGACAACAATTTAGCAAAAAATTACCTATATTACTTGGTGTATCTAATGCCTTAGTTCCCAAAGTGGTCCAGGTGGACCCCCAAGGGTCCACGGGAGTCTCGACGGGGGTCTACGTTAGCGTGACAAAAAAAGAACAACCAATTCATTTAGAAAACTCCCCATTCATGGTTGGAACTCAGCCGCAATGCAAATTTCCATAGTCAGATCTAATCTTCAAAATATTTTGTCGAGTTTTGGGAATATGGTAGAAATTTAGCTGCAGGGGGTAGCTCATATAGCTCCAGCGGATCCAGCTAAATTTTGAAAGTAGTCTATGAGAAAAAAAGTCAGGGATCTAACGCATAGGATACAATTCACAACCGATAATTACCTAGTTATGAATTCTGAATAGGTAAAAACATTACCAATAAAGTTAGAATCGTAGTCAACCGTAACAACACCTATACCACTTATAGCCAAAGAAACAAGCAGTTATGCTAATATCATAGCACAGGCTAGAGACCAATGAACTTCAAAACGTCTTATGACGCAAGAATATGCAAATAAATTGAAGGAGACGCCTCCAGAAATGCCGCTCTCAGAGAATATAAATCGAAACGTGTCACACAAAAAGACCATCACAACGGTTATTGTTACCGATTTACGAAAATTAAAATTGTATTCGGTTAACGACCTTCAGTAATAGGTACCACGGTATTGTAATACTAGCGTCACGCTCCCGGATTCGCATCGATGCAATTTACATATTTATAGAAATTATATAGAAAAACCTTTCTCGTTGAGCACTCTTTCCATTAGTGAAAACCGTATCAAAATCTATTGAGTGGTTTAGAGGAGAAACAGACAGTAGCGGACATTGACGTTATCTATATCCATACAAATGATAAAATCATAAACGAGTCGTGTTTTTGAAAAAAAAATAAAGCAATTTGTACACGTTTTACTTATGTTACCGAGTTCAAAAAATATGTTTTAGAATTTTTGTCTGTTTGTCTGTGCGTTTGTGCACGATAATCTTAATCGGTTTGAATGCGGTTTTCAGTGATGTATCGTAGTCTCCCGTCGCATCAATAAGCCTCTGAATCAATAAGTCTTTGAAGAGGCTCATTGCTGCAGGGCCCCACGGACCGAGTGTCTCGACTCCGAATGGTACAAAACCATATACGGCGCCGAGGCCACTATATTTAGAAATTTAATTTTTTTCCGCCGCCTCTGCTGCGGCTGCTGCCTTAGAGGATGTGCCATGGAGATGCGAAGGGGCTAGTGTGTCTACACAGGTAGCATCCCACACCAGCACTCTACCCAGTCTCCAGGGAATCAGGGACATCCCATCGTTTCTCGAAATGCCTGCAGGCTCTAATATAGCTGATACATTGGCTGACGCAAGAGACCGGCGGAGGATGTCGTTTAAGGCAGCATGCCTCGAAAAGCGGCCAGCACTTTTTTGGCAAGATAGTTCGTGGTGACCAAGACGGTCGATTGATGCTGGGCGCAGAGCGGGACCCCTAGGCGGAGGCAAATTGAAATTCTAAAAGTTGTGGGATCTAAAAAAGTACCAGTGCTTATTGAATGATATTGAATTAGTACCGTTATTGAAATGATATTTCAGAACAGAATTTCAATACTGTATTGTGTTGGCATAATAATATTTGAATATTTCTTTAGACATACTCATACAATTGGCGGAACAAAGAGACAATGTTTTGATGATAGCAGCAGGCACTTGGCGCGAATGGATACGGCAAACAATATAATATATATTTTATTATCGTTGATAAAAGGAAGGGATACTTATTCAGACATAAACACTGGATCAGCAGCTGATCCAGCTATTCGCCGCTCTTTACACTACACTATACATCTACTTAAGTCATGAGGTTGCCGTTCCAAATATTCTTTCCGTATCTTTGAGTGCCTATAAGAATTCACAGCTGCTAAAGTAACATTTTTTAGCGTCAGGCCTGTCAAGCGTAGTAATTTATTAATTTTTATAAGATTGTTTTTCTGGAGAGAGAATTGAGGGCTCCGTCGCTCAATTTTGCCGCTCTGGGCATTTGTCCAGCTTGCCCATAGATCGGGCCCCGCACTGGATGTGTCGGTTGGACCAATGAAAAATCATTGGTCGAGTGGCTAAGCCTTAGATTTAAATCACATGGCAGGGCCAACTTTAGAAATTGACATTATTTGCTTGCGTTATACTCGTAGGCATTTATAGGCCTGTCGACCTTCAAATATAAAAGAAAGAAATTACAATCTGCACAACGGTGAAAATCAAATTTATCGTTTACTAGCTGAGCCCGCAACTTCGTACGCTTGGTATAATAGTGCGTAACTTTTTTGTTTGTAAACCGTTAAACAAACACTTAAGGGGGAGACAAACCCTAAATACTAAAAATATCCATTGTTTAATGAAAATGTTACAAGAAATGGACAAGACAATTGCTTTGAAAAAAATATATATTATACTTAAACATGTGAAGAACCAATTGTATTGATTAGAATTTTCGTTAAAGTAATAGAAACTCCACAAAAAAAGTTAGAAAACAAGAAGAATTTGACTTTTATTGAAAATTCTCTCTAAAACGGCTTATTGCACGCATATGAATCCTGTACCTATTAATAAGTTAATATCAGATTAAAAAATTGTATTCATAAAAAAATTTATTTTGTGTATTGTTCTAATGGTAAAAACAAAAAAACACCATTTCTAGGCCTGTTGAATTGTCTCCGCCGCCAGCGAGTTCTATAGTAAATGTCATTTGCCTCAGTGAAGCCCTTAAGTGTTAGGGAAGCTTGCTACAATGCATCAGTGAAAACCGTTAAAAACTATGTTTTGACCTCGGTAACATAAGTAACGTGTACCAATTGTTTTTTGAAAAAAATATTTAACGTACATACAAACACGGCTCGTTTACGGTTTTATATGTATATATAGTATTATTAAAAATACTTCGGTATATTTCATATATCAAACTATTTTAAAAACCATGTTTGTGACCTCGGTGACATAAGTAACGTGTACGAATTGTTTTTTTTTGAAAAAAATATTTAACGCACGCGCACAAAAAATATTTTACGATTTTATTATATGTATATTCATATTTCATATATAAAAATTATGCACAAGTTGCGAAAATGAACCAAAAAATAATGTAATTACAAAGTATCGAACATTTTAACTTCAGGAAAAGTAATTTTTTTTTCTTGTTAAACAAATATTAACTGTGATTCAAAAGTACTTTCATAATGATTTTTAAATTTTTTGAACTATCCATAGAAAATATTTTAATATTTGTTCCTTCATAGGTACTCTTTAATTACATAGACACAAAATATGCATACCAACCTATTTAAATGAATTCTTATTAGCCAAAAGAAATACCTATGCTATGGTGAGTACCTACCAAACTACTAATTGCAAATCAAAATAAGCGAGTTGCAAAACGTAAAGTATGCATTTACATACTACAATGAAATAGAGGAAAAACAAGTGCTATGTTAATAAAACTTACTTATTTTCAAATAAACTAGTAAAATACAATGTACCTACAATAAATATTAATAAATATGTCAGGTAAAAGATTTACATCTGAAACTAATTAAAAGAAATTGCACTAAGTGTCGATTTTTTACTTTTTTTTATGTTAAGATCGGCAGACAGGCTGACGGTCCACTTGATGGTAGGTGGCTACCGTCGCCTATAACACAAACAAAGCCAAAACTGCTGCAAGTGCGCTGCCGACTACAATAGGATTAAGGATAAGGGATTGGGAAGGGATAGGGAAATGGGCTCTGGCATCCCTTACTTCACTCACCGAAACACAACAGCACACGTGCAGTTATTTCACGGTGGTCTTCTGTAAGGGGGGTGGTTACTGCCGCCAGACGGGCTGCCCAAATGACTGCGAAACGCAATACAACTACAACTACATATTTACATTTACATGTATTTACATGTACTATTTACTTGTAGCGATACAATTCAAATCAGAGGCATAAGAAAATACATATTTTCTTAATATTTTTTTCCTATTATTCTGCTTATTATTACCTACTGGTAATAAAAACAAATCATTTTCAAATGGATTTACATAAAACACGGAATTGTGTTATGTAATTCAAAAAGAAAAAGTAATCATTCAAAATGCAATCAAATTGCAGTTACGTATAACTGTCGCTTTCAAAATTGGTACAAGTGAGACGATTTTGGAAATTAGCCAAGACGATATATAGTAAAATAGTAGATTTTACAACAAGTGCACAAAACGAACCATTTTTATCCGAGACTTTTATTCGGCTCGGGCTGATCGAGGATAAAAATGGTTTTGTGGACGAGTTGTAAACTCTGCTTTTCACTTCGATTGCGAGGAAATAAAACACTAGTATAACATAACATTTCTTTAAACGCACGAAAAAACAATAGCTGTTTCCCGCCGGTTTATTTTTTTTTAAATCTTACGACATTGATATCTTATGACATTGGCTGCAGACCTACACAGCCTACTATTAAATTAATTTTGTAATAATAATTTTCTTAAATTAATTAAATAACCTACCGTACTTGAATTTAAATTTTAACATTTTTTATGTCTTAAAAAACACATAAGGCAAATAAATTTAAGTAAATATTATAAAATAACAAATTCTATCTATTATTGTCTTTGGCTGTATGGCTCATTGTCTTTGCCTTAATATAGATACATTTATGCACTTGTGCACAAAATTCGATTTTGTGCAGCCTATATCCTGCACAAATAAGCACATTCAGAGCATGAAAAGTGAAAATAATATTTTTTTTAGTAAATAAGATTTCTAGATGACAAAATTTTAATATCTGTATCTATTCTATCTGTATTTAAAAAAATGTGTGTCAGTTCCCACGCTCGAATGGAGTATAAAACTCCTTTTATTGTGCAATAGGAGAAAAGGGTAAATAAAAGCGTCTATTATACTACAATAGAATTAGATGAAGCGGCGACATCTATCGGATTTGGGTAGAAATGCTTAGAAGGACATAACGCTTTTTAGTTAACGCTTGTATTTTCTCTCAGCACGTAAGTTAATTCTAAAAAGCATGTCCGTTCTTTTCAACAAACACATTACAAGTTGACAATCTCAGACCGACAAAAACTATAGACGGAACAATACACACTCTTAAGTGAGGCAGGTAATAAGGAAGACGATTCTGCAATAGGGTGACGGACGCTCTATAGTCTGACGCGAATAGTTGATATACCTAACTATATTTTTGTTTAATAAATATTATAATAATTAATTGGGATAAAAGCATGGGATAAAAGCACCACAAACGCATGGCCACTATACGACAAGTAGAGTTACGCACACATCTTCAGCGAACCAGCTTCACTTTTTAAAACGTTTTTGTTCGTAAGGTCTCTGTCTATAGCTTTTTTTGGTCTGAGTTGACGATGTTTAATTGTTACTTCTATTAAGTCAAGGTCTTTTCAGTATTAATTTCAGTATTATTTTCAGTATTAATCTCAAGGATTAAACTCCAATAATATCCTTGTTCGCCTGTCTGGTTGTACGTTAACTTATTTTAAACCACTCAAGGGATTTTGCGAGAAGATTTGTGCATATAAATTGCAAAAATATGATTATGATGTGAATTTTGTTACGTATATCTTCTATCTTCTTATATATAAAAATGAATCCCCATTTCCCCTGATCACGGCATCACGCGTGAACGGGTAGACCGATTTTAATTCGGTTTTCGCTAATGGAAAGAGGGATAAACGGGCAATGTTCATATATATATAAAAATTGTATATAAAGCCGTAATTGTATATAAATTCATGTATAAAGCCGGGGGCGGGTCGCTAGTATAATTATAAAATAGGATTTTGATATATACTAATATTATAAAGAGAAAAGATTTGTAAGTACGTTTGTAATGAATAAACTTAAAAACTTTTTTTCATAATTTTTTGATTATTTTTAGATAATTTATTTGTTTATATATTTATTTATTATTATTATTTTTTGTTTTTTTTTTTTAATTTTATTGCCGGGATGCTACTATGACTTTTATTGGCGTAGGCTGTGCCTCCTTTAATTGCGGCGGCATCTGCCTTGTTTTCTTTTGTCCTTTGCTGTGTGTTTTTGTTCGGTGCCTGCCTCGTTGGTGGCGATGTAATAATGAATAAATAAATAAAACTACTGGACCGATTTTTAAAAAAAATTCTCCTATAGAAGGCTACATTATCAGCGAGTAACATAGGTTACCCCCCTTCACACAAATTATGTTTGTAATGAATAAACTCAAAAACTACTGGACCGATTTTAAAAATTGAGTATCTATAATACAATCGTTCTTTGCCCACTATGCCTTTGTGCACGCTAATCTCAGAAACGGCTTAACCGATTTGAATGCAGTCTTCACTGATGTATTGTAGCAAGCTTCCCGTAACATTTAGTGTTTGTTTCATTACAATCGTTTTACAAAAAAAAAGGTACACGCTATACCGAATAGCACTCGTACGTAGTTGGGGGCTCAGCTAGTGTTGAATATTTGCTCACACTTACATGTTAACTGTGCGTGTTTTTCTTATCATGAATACAAAGCACTTTAAAAAATTTAAACCCATTGGGTGGGTGAGTATTTCTATTAGATAAAACTAACTATACATAATATAGTTAAAATGAAATTATCTAATCTAAAAATAAATTAATATTAAATTGATTAAAAACTAAAATGGACCCTGCGGCATTGTACCAAGTACGCTGGCAGCATTTCCTCGTTGAATGGCCAAACTAATACGTTGGCCGAGGAAAGTGCCAGCTCTTCGGTCTCCCGTCGCATCAATAAGCCTCTTCGAGATGTCTTTGAAGAGGCTCATTGCTGCAGGCCCCCACGGACCGAGTGTCTCGACTCCGAATGGTACGAAACCATATTCGGCGCCGAGGCCACTATATTTAGAAATTTTATTTTTTCCGCCGCCTCTGCTGCGGCTGCTGCCTTAGTGGATGTTCCATGGAGATGCGAAGGGGCTAGTGTGTCTACACAGGTAGCATCCCACACCAGCACTCTTCCCAATCTCCACGGAATCAGGGACATCCCATCCGGACTCTTGCCATCGTTAATGGCAAAATGAAAAATGAAATATATATATTTTATGATTAAATATTTATTGTTTTAAGAAACGGTCTATAAAACTATTCCTTCCTAGCGAAATAATCTATTTAAATTATTAGCAAAATATTTTTTTTATTTAATTAAAATTAAAAAAGTATCTATATATTCATTTATTTTTAGTACAGAGTTCACGGATATTGAAAACGTGAAATTATTATCACAAAGTTTAATCGTTTAAATAAAAAGTTTGCAACATATTATATGCCAATGACATTTTTTTAAACATTGACAACTATCATAGTTTTTTTTTTTAATTTAGAATTTTTGAAAGAGGACCATATTATTGCTGAGGAGTTATCAATCAGACATATTTATTCTTGAGAAAGTAGTGAAATTTACCTATATGTCTATTATACATATATCCCCATACATTATAAAACTATTTGAGCCTGTAACTTCGGTATAGCGAGTAACTTTTTTATAAATCGATTGGAATGAAACAAACACTAAACATTACGGGAAGCTTGCTACAATAAATCAGTGAAAACCGCGTTCAAATCGGTTAATCCGTTTCTGAGATTAGCGTGCACAAACGCACAGACGAACAGTTAAAAATTCTAAAAACCATTTTTTTGATTTCAGTTTTTTTTTACAGACAAAGCTCGTTTACGATTTAATTTTATCTATATACAGGGTGGTAATTTGAGATGGGTCAGTAAGGGCAGCTACCTAAACCTTTGTAGCTAGAACAAAACACTCTTAGGAGACTATCCATAATTTTAATAGTTATTCCCATCGGCATTCAAAGATTTTGAAAAAACGGTACAGTCAGCGGGAAAAAGGTCAATTTTCACGTTTTGTTTTTATAGCGCCAATCGATTCTGTTACTTATAAGGATCAATTGACCCTACGGGACCACCTGAGCTTAGAGTACTAGAAACGTCAAAAATCTCAAAAAACTACTGCCATACATTTCTTACGGAATGAGATTGAAAAATAAGTTCAAATATTGTTTTTAATTAAAAAAGGCGGCAATCACTACAATTGCCAATCTTTAAAAACAAGTAAAGATCGTAAGTAATAAATCTACGATAGTAGTTGCTCTATTTGTTTACCGTTTGGACGATTTCTGCAATGAGCGTGTAACCGCTGATATTTTGTTTGCGTTAATTCCATACACCGTTGTAGTGACAATTCTTGAACTGTAATGTACCTAATTTTTCTTGTAAATTCCATTTTTGAGATATCCCAAAAAAAATATCAAGAGGTCTCAACGACCACAACGACAGCATTTGTATTTGTACTTTTTCCATATCTTTAAAACTTGGTTGTGGGAAATGCCTACTTCGGCAACGACTTCAAAGCTTCTACCGACCGAGTGTTAAAATTGCAACCGCTATTTTTTATCAAGATCATTGTTGTCGTAAGGATTTCTCTACAAGAATATTTAGGAGATTTTTTATAACTTTTGATATAGGGTATTTAATCTTATACCATTCCATGGCAGCTGATATTATTTATAAAATAAGCTTCTAATAAATCTATGCGATCTAAATTTGAAGCCATTTTTACTTCAATATTTTCACAATTTAGCTGACATGCAAGAATAATAATAAATAACATTTGTTTCTAAAACAATGTTTTCCTTCCAAATTCAAATTAATTTAAAATAAACATTGCCTAGCCAGTTTCCATTGTAGTGATTGCCGCATTTTTTAATCAAAAACAATGTTTGAACTTATTTTTCAATCTCATTCTGTAAGAAATGTATGGAAGTAGTTTTTTGAGTTTTTTGACGTTTCTAGTACTCTAACCTCAGGTAGTCCCATAGGGTCAATTGATCCTTATAAGTAACAGAATCGATTGGCATTATAAAAACAAAACGTGAAAATTGACCTTTTTCTCGCTGACTGTACCATTTTTCCAAAATCTTTGAATGCCGATGGAAATAACTATTAAAATAATGGATAGTCTCCTAAGAGTGTTTTGTTCTAGCTAGAATGGTTTAGGTAGCTGCCCTTACTGACCCATCTCAAATTACCATCCTGTATATAGAAAAAATCACTGTTATTTTTTTTATCCGTTTTTCGACAATCTTCTTCCAAACTACCCAACGAATTTTGATACGATTTCCACAAAAAAAAGAGAGATAAACGAGAAAGGTTTGTGTTTATAATTTGCAGAAAAAAATTGCATACGTGCGAAATCGGACACGGGTCGTTAGTTTAACTATAAAATTTAACTGTTTTATATGGTTTAAATAAACAAAGAATTCTAAAAAAACTATAAAAACAGTAGGTACGTATCGGAATATGAATAATTTGACTCACCTCGAACGTGGTGTCTTCTGGCCAACGGTCAGTCGACGACTGAGGTGAACTTTATTTATGTAATATTGACTCAGTATAGACAACAAACCGACTCAACCAACATATTAACGGGGTCCTTTACAGCCACGGAACGACTTTATGTATGAGTAAAAACAATGACAGAGCAAAAGTCCTTCTGGTAACAACCGTCTTAAATACAGCAATGAATTATCTAACCTCCCTGTATTATTGTACCTCCTATAGTATTATTGTTAATACTAATATTACATTTTCTTTTTAAAATATGTCATTAAGTTTTTTGTACGCTAGTGCTCTTTATTATCCTGTGACTTTATGTAAGATGATACACCTATAACAGTAAAAAAATAATTTAAAAAAATAAAGTGTGTAATGGCAAAATAACTGATTTTTATTGAATATTACATTTGTATATCAAAGATTTTATTGTATATTTATACATATAATTTTGATTTATTTTTATTTTTATTGTATATTTATACATATAATTTTTTTTATTAAAATGTTGTTATTAAATTAAATAAACTTAGTACAGATATGCATTTATTTTTATTTTTCTAAAAATAAAAGTTGCCTAAGTAACTCCTTCATACATCAGCTATCTTCCAGTGAAAGTCCTATAAAATCGGCCTAGCCGTTTCGAAGAGGGTTCCGTACGATGTTACCTATCCGCACAATATTGAGTGATTTACCATGTTATTTTGATATCATGGACTTCTTATAGGTTTTCCTGTAATCTATAAGTAGAAAACTAAGGTTGAGTAGTTTCGGAGATGGAATGGTCGAAAAGACGCACACACTATAAGGATTCCGTTTTTTTATTCGGACGTACGGAACCCTAAAAATAAAATTTAAGTTTGAAAGTATTAAAAAATCTGTTTGAACTGCGCACTGACTCGAACAACGTATCAGGTACGCGCTTCGCGCTCAATGTGTTAATTTTCGAATGTTATCGCCATTTACAAAATCTGAAATAATCACAGAAAATTACTGAAATTAAGAAAGACTTTTATTACGAAATTCCTAAAAACGTAAGTTTAAAAAACTGCCCTGGTTTTTGATTTATGTACTATTTTACGAATTTTTGCTTACACACATCGTCTCCTGTAGTTAAGGCGATAGGCAATAGCTACCTACGCCCCTAATTAGCGCGCTTGCAAAATAAAGTGTAAATAAATCTACACTAATATCATAAAGCTGAAGAGTTTGTTTGAACGCGCTAACCTCAGGAACTACTGGTTCGAATTGAAAAGTTCTTTTTGTGTTGAATAGTCCATTTATCGAAGAAGGCTATATAACATCACGCTACGACAAATAGCATATATAAACAGTGTCCAGTACCGCGCGCCCCATGTGCACGCCGCCGCCGTATGGGCCGCAGCGAAGCGTGGCCGAGTTCAGTTATGTGTAAATAAAGTATACCTATTGCTTGGTGGCTGTATTTTCGTGTGACGTTGCTCGATCGTTTGGTGTAAATGGATCTATTGGCCGCGAACGGTACAGGTTTCTCTTCTAAGTTGATCGCGTGACGTCACATGCAGAATAACATAACCGAGTTGGTGTCGCGGCTCGGCCAAGCTGCTAACTGAGCCCCAACCGACCGTGACGATTGCATCGGCGCACGCCTCACTATTTGAAAGTGTCTGCACCGTTTTGTCAACTATCTAATTTCAATACAGACTTAACTTCGTTTAAAATTTTTACTCTTATTATATTATTTTTACTCTTATTATATTAGTGGCGGAGGCGTCCGAACGCCTGGTCCCACGGAAGAAGCGGAAGCTGAGACGGATAGAATGGCAGCGAGTGGTTGATGAATGGCAGGAGCGTTGGGAGAATGAGGAGAAGGGACTAGAGCTTTGCCGTTACTTCCCGAACGTGGCGGATCGACTCCGGGCAACCTGGGTCGGACCGAACTATGAAGTCTCGCAGATCCTCACCGGTCATGGATGTTTCAGGAAAAGACTGTGCGATATGAAACTGTGCGAAGAGAGTATGTGTGAGTGCGGCATGGAGGATGAGGACTTGCACCACGTTCTGTGGTCTTGTCCTCTGTACGAAGACCTTCGGAATGAGATGATGGATGGGATCTGCCAAGATAACGGGGGGCCTGTATACTACCGGGATCTCGTTTCCACGGCGGCGAACTACGCTAGGCTTGAGAGATTCGGGCGCAAGTGGCACAGGAGAAGGAGCACACAGAGATGAGATAGAGTGAGCGAAGCCCGAGGCCCGCGCGTCACTCGGCTGTGGAGTGTGTGTCGGCCCCAGAAGGGGGAGAACGACAAGGGACAGAGGGGCGAAAAAACAATTTGTACATGATTCGGCCCGTATGACTTGATTGTCGATAGGGTCATGGCCAGGCCAAAAAAAATAATTAAAAATCGCTGAAAATAACATTTTACTAATTTGTTAATTTTTTTTTGAAATGTAACCTTTTTAATGTTATCAAAACCAGCCAGATACAAATAGTACAGCCAAAGAAATTTTAATACAAGTTTATACATACTGTATGTATGCGAAAAGACTTTTTCCCCGATCTAATATAAAATGCGAAGAAAATTTTCCCCAACCTATTATATACTAGCCTTTATATTTTATTATATATAAGATCCATGCAGTATTTGCGTGAAACAGTAAAAAATAAATTATATAGTATTTACAGTTTGTGTTATTGTGCTATAAAAATTTAATCGAAATTTGTTACAAGTTGCACAGGTGCTGCAAGTGCGCTGCAGGCCATGATAGGATTGAGGATAAGGGATTAGGAAGGTATAGGGAAATTACTCATTCATCGGAACGCAACAGCACATATGCTTTTATTTCACGGTAGTTTTCTGTAATTTCTAAAGTGTGCGTGTTATAACAAATCTCTATATATAAAAATGAATCCCCATTTCCCTTGGTCGATTTTAATAACGTGAACGGGTAGACCGATTTTAATTCGGTTTTGACTAATGGAAAGAGGGATAAACGGGGAATGTTCAAATATATAAAAATTGCATTCCGGGCGAAGCCGGGGCCGGAACGTTAGTGATAAGTAAAAATGAATATCTAAATGTGTTGATAAGAGCAAAATTCGAGAACGGCTGGATTATTCAGAGTCAGAGATTCTTATTAGGAGAAAAATTTGAAAAAATTGTTTGGGAAAAACGTACAAAACGATATATTTTTTATATTTATATTATACTAGCGACCCGCCCCCGGCTTCGCCCGGAGTGCAATTTTTATATATATAAACATTCCCCGTTTATCCTTCTTTCCATTAGTGAAAACCGAATTAAAAAAGGGAAATGGGGATTCATTTTTATATAAGTATCGGTGTCCGCCTCCGTCTGTTTCTCCACGAACTTCTTCTAATGGAAAGAGTGATAAATGAATGGAGGTTTGTGTAGATTTTTTAATGTTAAGGTTGGCAGACAGGCTGACAGTCCATTTGACGGCAAGTGCGCTGCCGATTATCTGGTGGTTGGTTAACTGCCGATTATCTGGATTCTCTGGCATCTCTTACTCTTACTCAGTACCGTCTTAAGTCTATTCGGCGCCGGGGTGCGGGGCTCATCCTGCGCCCTCAGCCACCCGGGCGTCTATTTCAAAGGGCGCAATTACTCGCCTATGACAGACGCACAGGTGCCGCGCCCCGTCGCGCGCCCATTTCAAATGAACTTACACTTTATTGACTTAGAG